>VWZF01003098.1:737903-1036776 GCA_013396755.1 Sclerurus mexicanus
GTAGGCTGGTGGGGGGGGGGGGGGGGGAAGATACCTCCTCAGCCTATTTAGTGAAGTAGATGGTTTAGGTAAGGATATGGAGAACTGGCCTGCATAGAACAGGCAGCGTTTATTTATAATGCACTTTCTGAGCTGCTCGAGGTTGTTCTTAAATGGGGAATGAGTCTGATGAAAGAAATCACAGAAGCACTCGGGTAAGTGGAATAGGATGCTTTAGGTTGGCACGCAGTACAAATGTTATCTGTAAAGTCTCATGTTTTGTAACATTACTGGGCAATGCGGGTGTGAAAAATGATGTGTTTGTTAATGTGCGAGGTATGTGCAATCTATATGGATGGAAGTGTGTACCCGAGTGTTTCTGTGCTGATAATGTGTAATGGATGGGGAGAAGAAAGGGAGGAGCAGGACTCTGTGTGTATGCGTGGTGACACTCTGGTGTATGGGTAACGGCGTGGGGCGATTGTGATGCAGTTGGATAACACTAAGATATTGCCAACTGGAGAGAAAAGAAAAAGAAAAAAAAAAAAGGCTTTTCCTTCTGTCCTGAATATACTTTTCTTCCTATCTGTTTTCAGCTCTCTTGTCGAGTAAGGCAAGGGAAGCTCTCACACGCTGGACTGTATTGACGAGGTAGCAACTTACTCAGCTGCCTTGCATTCCCCTAGATGATGAAGAGGTTCAATACCTGAAACAAAACACTTTTCTTGTAGGCTTCAGACAGGGAAAAAGAAAAGGCTCTTTATTTGCAAAGGGGGAGTATTAAAAAAAATATCCCAAGTGTTTCTTCTAGTCCTATCCCAGTGATTGCAGACCATTTGAGTCAATAATTACCACACTAGTAAGAACCCATTTCCCCTAGCTGTTGTAAATCTCGGCACTCAGCTACCTACTCAGAGGGCTTTGTTATGATAAGTAGAAATTTGCTTCATCTTTTAGTCTCAGAAATCTCTTCTCACCAAGAGTTTTACTAGTTTTGTAACAAAGACTCCAGTCCCAATGTTTGTGGGCATTTCTTTTCAGCCTTGGAGCACTCGTGTATGCTGATGGTTTGAGGAGGAGATGAGTTCTTTTACAGTTACTCTTTTCACCTCTTTTGAAGCTCCACAAGCAATAGGCTCCTTCCAGACAGAGTGAGGAATATGGCTGCTGTCCTCCTAGGCTGACGGCAGAGCCAGTGCTTTAGGAGTCCACACCCTTCCTGTGTGCTGGCTGTGCCTCGTGGAAACATTGAGCAAGCCAAGGTACTTGCCTTGCTTATGGGCCCTGGACCCTTCCCTCAACAGATTTACTCTGTGCAAGACTGATTTGCTTAGGAATGGGTTAGACAAGAGATGTTAATGTGTGAGTCCTGCAGCAGTAGCTGGGTGCTCTGTGCAGGTATCTGGAGAGGCTGGTGGGGCTGGGCAGGTGGGTGAGACACTGCTGGTGATGAGGAGATGTAGCACTGCTTCCGGACCTGTATGCTGTAAAGTGAGAACAGGTGGCAAAAGATGATTAGGAGTAAAGGCAAGGGAGGCCCTTTTTCTGGGCACATCAGAAGACCTGATGGGGTTTGTTGTGGAAAAGGATCAGTTGAGGTTGTTGGCTGACAGAGATTGTCAAAGGACTGAATGATTTGATTGAAATCTATAATGGCGCTAGACAAAGGTATGCTGGAAGAGTGAGGAAAATCCTTTATGTGTGCTTCTGAACACGGAGACAAGTGTTTTGCCAAATATTGTCTCCTTCATGTGCAGGGTGCTGCTGGGAGGGTGCATGTTGTCTGCAGTTCCTATAGAAAGAATGAATCTGCCTCTTCAGTATCCCCTTTTCCTTAAAAAGGTGTGTAACAGTTTCATTTGCTGTTCGGGCTCAATGCACAATGACTTTTGACAGCTGATGTGCTTTTCCTGCTGTCAGTTTATCATTAATAAAATCAAAATTACCAAGGACAGCACAGACCATCCTGTCCCACTCTGACAAGGAATATCTGAGGGCATGTGTGGGTGAGATACAGCCCTCTTCTGGTGTCATTAAAGGACAGAGACCCCTGCAATCAGCATGGAAGGGAAGGAAAAATGCTGGGAATTCACGATTCTTATAGAAATAGGCACAAAAAAAAAAAAGGGAAGCTCAGGCTTGATTATGTGCCATGCCACTACACTGTGGTGCTTTGACTGATGCTGGATGTCCTGGAAGCTGAGGCATCTCCCTGTGAGCTCTGTCCAATAGGTTGCCTGCTGGTGTGGCAGCACTGCCCTGCTCACCTGAGTGGAAAGAGAGGGAATAGCTCTTGCAGGGCTGCTGCTTTAATGTCTCTGAGCCAAAGCAGTATTATCTCTCACAGCGAAGTGTCTTACTGGCCCTATCTGCAGTCTTAAAGTTCATAGCGAAAAAGTTCTGCACGACTACATGCTGAGGGAACAGGGTCCTTTACACTAAACCTGGTTATTGGTCATCCACAAGCATAGAAGAGGATTTTCCAATGGTCGTCCTCTGTAGAGCTACTGAACTTTGAGTGGTATCTTTGGAAGGAGATGGTTTTGGATGCAATGCAAGGATATACGTACCTGGTTAAGACAGGCTGGTGTGTTGTAGTTTTTTGAGAGGTTGGCTTGCTTTATTTTAGAAAAGGTAGCATCAGAAGGAAGGCTTCTTGGGGGGGAGGGGTTTGGCTTAAAGCAAGCATGAGTGTAATCAGAGTTGTGAGTTCACAGTATGGGCTTTCTCAGTTCCCAGGCTATATCAACATCTAAAAGAAACTCATCTGAAGATGGCTTGTGCTTGAAACCTGCTCCCTTCCCTAGAGTTTGCATGTCTGTATCCTCGTGGATTCAGGTTTCTTCATTTCTTTCAGGTTTGGCAGAGCTCTCTCTCAAAAAGTGTGTCCCTTTCTTTTTTCTGGTGATATGTTCTTGGCTTTTGTGAGGAGAAAGATGTGGCAGGCAGGCCATGAGCAGTGGGATGAGGGAGGGAGGGAAGGAAGAAGCAAGCAAGGAAACAAACGGGAGACTGAGGGCCTTTCCAACTGGGAAATCAATAGTATATGAGTATGCAATGTAAGTGTGTAATCACGGCCCCCCCTCCCCTGCCCCTTAGCACTTACATTGATGGTGAGTTGCAGGCCAGAACCAATTAATCCTTACAACCTGCTAGGACAATAACTATTAATATTCTTCTGCATGTACTCTGGCTGCTGCACCTGTGTGGAGCCTGGCTGTGCTTGGCCTTCAGCAGTTGACCTAAAGCTACATCAAGAGAGCAAGATTCTTTCTGATCATGAGTCTTGCAGCCAGTGCACTGTGTTGCCTGACTTCCACTTGTATGAATTCTGGAGAGGCTGAGTGTGAGGGATATATACAGTGTTTGAAAAAGGAGGGATTTACAGGAAGGGTTTGCCTGCAGGAAGGAGGGGTTGTTTAAAGTGGCATCTGAGGGATTTTTGATGTGTAAATGTGTTTAGACATATCATGTGGGTACATCATCTTGTATGAGCATCTGCTCTTTGCCCTGTAAAACTACTTCGTACAATGGAATCCCAACATCCAGTTTTATTTATGCCTGTGTACATGATCTGTGCATGAAGGTATGACCAGAGACCTTTGAATAGGTCTTCGGGTTTTGGAAAGATGCCCATAAGAAACAGAAGATGAGATATAGATAGATAGATATATATATGCATGCATCTGTATTTGAGTGTGTGCATGTGACAGAAAATGCACAAGTCATGTAGTAAAGGTGGCAATGTTAAGAAATCTGGTTCAGAGTTGTGTTTTGTGCAAGGGAGTTGTCATGAATGTTAGTGCAGTAGGTGAATGCAGCATGATTGCTGATAGGAACATCTGCATAACTATGTATGCTTTAGGAGTGACCATTATTCATAGCAGATTTGCATCCTATCTTGACATGGCAGGAGATTGCTGCAGTGAAACAGAATTGTCTCTGTGGCTTGGCTGCCCCTCCTCATCTCTCTGCGATAGCCTCAGTGTAAGGTGGCAACTTAGTCATGCTTCAGTCATCTGGGCATGAAATACAGTGTAGAGAGTGGAAAGGACATGTTTGACTCCTACACTTTCATTGGAGGGTTTCTGGGAATAGAAGGAAGAAGCCTTTCTTACATGCACAAGTTGCAGTGTTTTAATTAGACCAATGTATTCAAAAATAGTACAACCTGAGTGAGCCAACTGTTCTTAGGTAGCTATGCTGTTGTATACTGCATGAGTAAAAGAGCTCTGAGCTGGATGCAACCTGACACAGTAAATCAGCAAATCTGTACTCTGGCTGTCCCTGCATTAACACAGCCTTGCTGGTTTAACTTCCTCAACAACATGGATTCTGTCCAGCATGGCTGTTTTGTCAAGTCTCAGTTTAGGTAGCTGAGCAGAATAGACCTTACTGCAGGCATGTCCCTGTGAGATGTTCTGCACTTCTAGATCTCCTGTAAAGGAAAGGAAACTATTTGTCTGGAAGAGTCATGCTGCATTGATGTTGGGGCTTTTATGAACAGTAATTTCTCAGTGATTCAAAGAAAAAGAAATTAATCCTGCTAGCTGAAGTGGTGTTAGAGCTATCTGTAGTCTAGGCCAGCTAAGGGAGGAAAGGAAGGAAACGAAACTGAAGTGAGGGTACAGAACATCTCCTTAATTTTCATGTATCCTAGGTGCCTACTGATGATTGGTTTTTGTACTATCCAGCAACCACAGAGTTGCAGCAGATTGGACTGCTGATTAAAAAAAAAAAAGTCCAGTTTCAGCAAGAGGTAAATGAGCTGTGGCATTGTCCCAGAGGGACTTAGAGCTATGGTGAGCAGTACAATCTTTCTTCTCTTTTGGTCCACTGTGTGCATAGAGGAAAGAGGGGAAAGGCTGTTCTGGCTGGCCTTGCTCTGTCTGTCCTGACACAAATCTTTGTAGCAGCAGCTTTTTCTTCAGGCTTCCAGGAACCTCACAATACCCATGCTTGTAGGCTCTGCTCATCCCCTGGTCAACCTGAAGAGTTTCTGGTCTCTCTCTTCTTCCTGCTGCCCAAAATGACCCAAACCACCACCAAAATTGAAATGAGATACTCCAAGCTCTCCAGGATGCTGAAGCATTGCTGTAGCTGCTGAAGGAGGAAGGTGGTGTGAAAGGTACTGGGAAGACAGAAGACGTCAAGCCCCTGCTTTCTTTGCCACACAGCAGGGATAGAGTACCAGCTTTGAGGTTCTTTCAGATCTGGGGATGCTAATTGAGAAGAGACTTTGAAATTATTACAGGCTTAGGAAGACCTTGATCAAGAAAACCCCTTCTGGAGCTGTCACCTTTCCTTGGTGCTTTGGCTACCCCAGAGATGCGCTGGGAGCTGGCAGGAACCTTTCTGAACTCCGCAACTTCTCCAGAAGTTTGTTGAAGAAAAGCAAAAAAGTTTTGCAGAATGTTTCTGCTTCACCAAAATGGCATTTTTCTAATAAGGAATAAAAAGTTTTGTTGAAAAAATTCTAACTTCAGTTTCAAGAACAGATTAAGGCACAAGTGCTTAAAGGCTTTCCTGTGATGTGCTATCTTGTGTCATAAGACAACATCAAAGTCTCAACTGTCATCTAAAACAAAATCATTCTGAAAATTGTGGCCTTAATAGGTGTGACCAAAAACTTGAAAATATAACCTGAGTACAGCCAGTCTGTCTTGAGTCTGCAAAGAGCTGAAAGAACATCCTCAGGGATATATCATCCTATTTATTTCCCTGGAGAGTTACATCTGACCTTCTTCTGCTAATGTTACTTTGGGAAAGGGTTTTCAGTAGGGCCAGCAAAGACTATAGTAGTCCTGATTCTCTTGACCAAGAGTTAGGAACAGTTTATCTGAGAGAAAATGCTCAGTGAAACCACTGTTGCCATGCTTGCCTTAGTAGCTCAAAAGTAGGAGCAACCTTTTTTTGATAGGATTTACAACTGCTTAATGGGACTGGAATCTAAGGAGTTTTCAGCATGTGAAAGGCTTTTAGGTTACATGAGAGACTGTGTTTGTGTTGGGTAATAAGAATGCTTGTTCAGTTTGGCTTATGACCATTCCTGGACCAATCGCCAGTTTTAAGACTGGGTAAAACAGTGGAACAGATTCAAAAGGACACTTGTTTAAAGAGGAGTTATAATAGCTGTATTGAAGACCTACTCTCACTTTTGTTTGGAGTTGGATTTCCTTGAAAGATACATGGCTGATGTCACTGGGGAGGAGGGAATGTCTGTTGTGTGAAATTCATGTGCTGTGGTGATGCCGTGTCTAAGGCAGAGGATGAACATGTGCATGTGTCTGTGTTCATCGCATGTGCAGGGCCTGTGCTGTGATCACCGGAATTACAGTCTAGCCAGATAACGAGCTGTTGTTGTTTACAGCACTTGGTTCCGGGCACTTCAATTCCAGAAAGATGTAAACAAAATTAGAGGGAATTCAGAGGATTGCAAGGAGAATGATTAAGGGGCTGGAGGGACTGACTTATGAAGAATGCTTGTGAGAGCTAAATATATAGCTGTTTTGGCTAAATGACTAAAGAGGAGCTATGCTAATGATCTAGGCATACTGGGAAGGCATGAAGAATTGTCTGGTGTGGACTTAGGGCTAGAAGAGTCTCTCAGGACAGAAAATTCAGAGGAGGAAAGAAAAAATTGACAGGAGAGAAAAATACTTAATGGAGGAAAGCGATTAGGTGGTGATATAGCTTTGTTAAGAATTGTAGTGGAATTGCTGTCATTTGGGATATCTGAAGTTTGGCTGGGCAGAGCCCCGGAGAATAATCCATGCACTACAAGCTTGAAAAGGTCCCCTGAGAGACAGTCTAGATGCCTTAATAGATTTTTATGCTGTCATTAATTTCTGAATCACAGCTAATACTTCCAGTCTGACAAAGAACCATATTCTTTAAAGTATTTTTTGTTCTTGCCTTGTATTATTTCTACTGTGATGCTGGCACAAGACACATGAGGAAGTCTTCTGCTGTGTTAACAATTGAAATCCTGGTTATATCAACTGCTTAACTCAAAGATGTTTTTTTTTCTTCTGTCGTTGAGTGTTCATTCAGAATTGTCCGATAGGGGGGAAAAGGCAGCCTGCTGGATGCCAAATAGGGTGAAAATCCAGTATCTGTAACTCTGTCCTGTAAGTTGTGTTTGACTTTGACAGGTTCCCTATTGCCACTTATGATACGTACATGTCCTTCTCTTTATCTCACACATTTTTAAAATATGTAACTGAACAGTGGACTAATTCCTTCAAGCTCAGAAATTGATGTGGTTGAGCCTGTAGCACTCCAGGCATGTCACAAGAGCTGAGCCCTCTCAGGGCCTTCTGTGAACTGGAGGGAGGCCTGTGAGGGAGGCAAAGGTTGAACAAGATGATAGGAGATGGCCAAGTTGATCAGTGGTGCAGGGACGTCAGCCAGTTGGTTTTCTCTTATCTCACCTACAACAGGAACTGAGTAAGGATAGTGAAATGGGTGGTGTTGGATGCTTTCTTTGGGAAGAGAACAGACAGAATTGAGAGTGAGTTTTGTAATGGATGCTGTACTGGCTAGCACCATGGATTTCCAGAGGTAAAAGATATTTCACCTTCAGTGAAAGAGCCAGGATACATAATGGGAATTATCCAGAATGAAGATTATTTGTGCCATGGATCCAGACCCAGAGAGACTTCATCATAGTTTATTAGCTCAGGTACAGAACTATCCAAATTGCAATCTGTTTCCTGAGCAGGAAGCAAGGAGCACTATTTTGCATTGCATGCAATCCAGACTATTCAGTGTTGCTGGATCTTTCCCAGTCTCTGCAACACCTGTTTGAGGGTCTCAGCAGCCCAGCAGTGCCAGGGAACACAGTGTGGAGACAGATGACTCTGGATGGAAATTGTTGCTACTTAGCTTGGACTTTCAACTAGCCTTGGTATGTGCAAGGTGGCTGCTGGTAATGATATCTTTACCTCAAGCACCCTAGCAGAGTGGGAGAGCTTGTTAGCTCAGATGTGGTGCTACAGGAGTGCAGTCAGGCACTGGCTCTTAATCAGAGAAACATTGTAGACTTGAGTTGGCTACACTGAGCTTTCTAAATTTTTCATATTATAATCGCCTCTGTAAGAAACAGGTAAATTCTGGAAAGGATACAAAGTCCCCCTGCTTTGCCTTAGGTAGATTCTGCATTTGTTCCAGAATGGGAAGAGAGGGAAATGTGAAAAATTGAGCAAAAATGATGGAGAAGATTGGAGGCTCCAAAGGTGATAATCTGTGTTAGCAAAGATGAGTTGCTGTTGAACGGTAGGGTTCGTGCTCATGGAGATGGAGAACTTGAAATACAGGTTCAAAGACCAATGGACTTACTGTTTTCTGTGCATTACTTTGGCAACCTCTGTGCCCTCTAGTGGCATGGCTCATCAAAGGAGATGGAGAACCACTGGTTCTACCATTAATCAATGCCAGTCTCACCTAAGAAGTTGATCTACAAGTTTGGAGCCCAAAGGATGATGTTTCTCAGCCCTGGCTCACTGCTGAGGGAGGAGTGGGGTGAGAGCAAGATAATTTGTCTAGTAATTGTGTTTGTTGAATGCAGGAAATTGATTTGGTACGGCACCTCTGAATCATTGTTCCGTAGGATTTTGCTAATCTCATTCTAACCCCAGCAGAACATTTGTTGCTTTGCACCCGGTGGTTGAATTAGACTGTGATGCTGCCACCTGCTTTAGTTATTGGTGCAAAGGCATACCAGCAGGTAACCTGGAAATAGATTCCTGCAGCTGGGTGTACAGGATAGAACTCTGGGTCTCCTCTGTGGGTTGTATGAACTGTAACTCTGAAAGGAAAAGAGAGACTCAGACTACTAAAAGGAAGAGGACAGTTGGTTGTATTTCTACTTGCTGAACTTCTGAAGAAAAATCTAAGCATTTCAAAGCCAAAATCAAAAATAACCTAGGCATTCCTCCTCTAAAATTCCTATTTAGATATCTAACAGCATCACTATCTAATAGCAGTCTTCATAGGAAGGGAGATTCTTCTCAAAGTGAATTTTTTTTGTTTTTTGTTTTTCTGTCACAAAAGTATTTGAAGGAAGTCAAAAAATGTGGCTTGATACTATACAGTCACTACTTTTATTAGTAGCCAGAACTGGTGCTGTATAAATGATCATACAAATACTTAAAGAGAAACTTTCTGGGGAAATGTGTTGTTTAATGAAAACTGTTATAAGGAAGGCTGGGATGGCCTTTCTGAGAGAAGTGAAGACATATTGCACTGGCTTAAAATTACAGACATTCAAATATATATTTCTGTTCCAAAATAGAGCAGTATCTGGAGTGTTATCCCACAGTTGAGAAAGCACATTAATCCCTGGCTCTGGCTTGCTTTGGAGAGGTCTAATTTTTCTCTCCAAGTTGCTTTTTAAGCCACCATATAGGTATGAGTTAGAGCTCTGTCACTTCCATCATTCAGTAGGGCTTGCATTAACTGCTAGATAGGGGGAGAGCACAAAAAGTCTGCACCTGCCACACAGACACAGGTAAAGAAGCTCACATTGCCAAAGGCATATGAGTTCCTTATTTCTGTGCTTTGGTTTGCTGCACTGGAGGGCAGACGGTGGGGGAGCCCCCACTTACGACAGCAGATGGCTGAGAAGTGCTTGTTGGCTCCATGGGCAGAGGTGGCAGCAGCAGCACACAGTCTTTCCAGGTATCTCAGCAGCCAATATTGGGAATGGTGCTGTGTCCATAAAAAGAGAGCTGACCAAATCCCCGTGTACGCCCCTTGGCAGTTTTGGAGGTGGCCAGCTCTGCTGCATTTGTAAAATGTTCAGTGTGGTGCCTGCCCTGCAGCCTTCAGTCAACGTGGCCAATTTCTTTTTGCTCCTGATGTTGGCTCACTGCAGCTGCAAGGAAGGGGAAAGCATGGGTCTGTTCTTTCATCTCCCTGCATTAAACTTTAACCAGATATTCCAGTTCATGTTTCCTACTGCTGCATCTTTATGACCAAAACAAGGGACCAAAGATGTACTTGCAGTAAACCAGAGTAGTCCAACAGCTTCTATGATGTCTGCCTCCTGCACTAGGGTTATACTGAGAAGGTATGACCTAATGTTAGCCAGAAACCATGAATTCTGCATTGGACTTTGAGTTCTGGTCTGTGGCCTTATTTCTTGTTGTAGGATAGAAGTTTGCCTAACACCTCTTGAATGATTTTTGCTTTTGGGGAGTTATTTTGTGTGGAAAAAAACAAGGAAAAAAAACAAAACTGTAAGGGCTATTTGTCTGTTTTAGGCAGACCAATGTGGAGTCCCTAATCCAATTTCATGCAGCAGAGGCTTTGGGCTGGATTTATGCTGTCTCTCTCTAGGAGGTTAAAGATGTGTCGTTCAGTTTGGTTGTCCTCAGCAGTACCTATTCCAGCTTGAGGCTACAAAAATCCTAAACTGGTACATATCTGTGAGGGGAAGAAAAAGGGGATGAGTTGTAACGCACGTGTCCTTTGATGAAAGACTATTCTGCCCTCCTGAGTAAGGATAACTTTAACCTTCTGCTTTTTCCCAGAACTCTGAAAGGCAGTTTGTTCCTGTCATGTTTGTTTCTTTTGTCAAGAGTACTCCGAATAGAGGATCATCGATTCTCCCCAAGCAAATTTCTTATGAATTCTGATCTGGGGCTTAAAGGTTCCATCTGGATTCACAGTCACATTGTTTAGCTTGCAGAAACTACAGGACCAGTTATATGAATGCAAGAAGCAAAGCACCTACCCAGATTCTCAGATTCAATAGTGTCTTGCAGTATAGGCTGGCAGTTAGAAGAAATACTTTTTCATGCATAAACTTGGGCACCTTTGAGTTGCAAATGATGAAGAGACAATAAAACACACATTGCCACTTTCATGGGGATACATTTAAAGCTAAAACTGCACTTTCAATTAACTCTACTGTATGTGGCCAAAGTCGACAGTGCATAAAACTTTGATAATTCCACATTTTAAAAATGTATTTGAAACTTTCATTCGTATATCTTCACTGAAAATTTCATGAATTGCACATTTCCTGGTGTTAGATGTTCAATAAACTTAAATTATGCAGTAATTTACATCTAGAAGGTTTGCTTTAAAACTGAAGACTGGCTACTTCTCTTCTGGATTGAGAACAGCTAGAACAGCTCTTTCTTTTTATGCCTCCAATAATTAGAAAGGACACTTTTGTTCAGAAATTGTTGAAGATCTCTACTGATCACTTAGTAGCAAAACTCTGACATGAGGAACATATATAAGGTATCAGCATATAGCTGGACACAACTGTATCCCTCTGATGTTGTCTTTTTGTTCATTTCATGGGCATTAATGTTGGATCTACTCAGAAATTACTCAGCAAAACTTTTCTGTTTTTTAATGCATTTCAGCTAATTGAGGAATTTGAGATTAGAGGGAAGAGCAAACTTGAATGAAACTGTTTTGTGCAATCCCAGATGGCAGTTACTATCAATGAGTACTTCCTGTACAGGAGTAGTCAGGTTGCTGAGAACATCTTCCAGATCTTAGAGTCCCAAGGTGAATTCTGTCTGAGAAGAAGAGAATGTGGAGTGTTCTGCCTGTTGATGCAGACGAGTTCCTGAAGTACCTTGCTCATCTCAAGCAGTGTACTATTTCCATGCCCTATCCCCAATTTGTGCCTTTATCTGAGTGACCTCAAGGGAATAAAATGGGATGTGAAGAGGGAGGCTTTAAACAAAGCTCCCTGGAGTCCTTTCCTGTCTTTCAGTAATCTCATTTCAAAGTTTTTCATGGTTACCCAACTTTCTCATTCTCCTTGTCCTTACTGCAACCAAGCTGAGAGCATAAG
This sequence comes from Sclerurus mexicanus, assembly GCA_013396755.1. Lineage (NCBI taxonomy): Eukaryota > Metazoa > Chordata > Aves > Passeriformes > Furnariidae > Sclerurus > Sclerurus mexicanus. The sequence continues at coordinate 749,704 of VWZF01003098.1, forward strand.
CAAGTTCTACCATACTCCTGCTTTTCCACAAGTGAACACTATGCTCAACTATGGATGAAGAGTAAAGAGGAAAAATCAGAGCCCACTGTAGCTATGGCAGTCCTGGGACAGCTCTGCTGCTCACAAGCATTCATTCTCGCAGTGATCTGTTGACCATGATGGTTTGTAAGAGAGGCATTTTAAAATTGCCTCAAATATACCAACAGTGCTTCTAATAAGGAGATAGCTTGCACTTCCTCCTGCAATACTGCTTAGTGATTTCCATGACCAGTGACATCTAAGGATATAAAAAAATATGATGCACAGTATACTTTCATTTGCCAGCAACTGAAAAAAAAATAGAGTAGTCTCAGTCCTGTTAATCACAGCTGACCATATGCAAAGGAAAGGTTAAGATATTTCTCTAAGGCTGTGAGCTAGGTCCATGGCAGAGCAGAGCCTGGATGACTCATTCCCTGTATGGTCCCCTTGCATAGCACTCCTGTGCCAAGTGCAATACTTTCTTAGTTTGGGTGTCCTTAGGCACTGCAATGAGCACTGCTGGTGACACAAAAGGTGAAGCAGAGAGCTGTGAGGTACATAGAAGGGGTCAAGGAGAGGGAGGCTCCCTGGGGTCTGTAATGAGATGTGTGGAAGGTGTCTGAAGGAAGGAACAGGGGCGCATTTGACAATGGTGTGGGGAGGAGCGGAACATGAGTGCATCTAACAAGCTGTGGAAGCACTGTGTACTTAATGGGAGCTCCTGCAAAGACACAGGCTGCATAAGCCATCAAGAGAAGATAGCTTCTCCCAGGGCCCTTGCAGCTGCACCAGGCTATGATAACAGAAATTAACTTCATCTCCTTTGTCTTGCTTTCCAAGAGCCCCAGAATAGTAGTTATGAAAACAGTGCTGTTTAATATTGTCTTTGATCGAGCAATCCAACGGGAGCCCTCAGCTTGTTCTGCTTGGCTTTGTTAGTTTCAGACCCCAAGGCAACAAACCGTTGCCTTCAAAGCCCAGGCAGGGCTGCATTAAGTGTGAAGCATGCAGCAGAAATCCCAGTTTGTCAATTCAAATGGCACTCACCTAGCAGCAATGCCTGTATATTTAAATCCACAGCAAAGTGTGGGAAGCAGGGCCCACACAGTTATCCCCTCCAGAAAGAGCATGTCTCAGGAGCTAGCAAACAAGGCAACATCCTCAAAAGACAGCAATGCAGGGTGGATTTTTCCTGTTATTATCCAGTTTTAATATGCTGCCTTTTTTATTGGCTGCCAATTGGTCTCCTGGTACACTAGAGTCAGGCCGACTTCAACCTGTGTGGTGCAGGAGGACAACATCACTGGAGAAGAAAGTTTCCATTCATCTCCTTCACCTCCCTATGGTAGAGATGTGCATCTTTCTTTCAGCTGCCACATGGGCACTGCTTGTACACCTTGGCCAAGACTTCCCTTCTAGTCGGGTGTAATCACTGGGAGTCACCCGATCTCTGACTGATACAGTTAGCAAGACTCAGCTCTTGGAGATCTTTGATACTTAACCAGCGCACAGGATGAAGGCAGTTACTGGAAAAGGTCAGTGCTAGTGGTGGTGTCCAGGGGGGCTTATGAGAACCAAAAGGGTAGAAACAGCTCATCTGTTTCTAGATGGGTGGTTATCTGAATGCACTATAACCCATGCTTACCCAAGTTCAGGGTCTAATGATGTCTCTTCAGGCAGTGCTGAGGAGATGGAACTATGAGGTAAGGGAAGGAGTGGTGCACTTTTTGGTTTAGGCTCTTTCATTGCTTAATAGTGAGACTCTGTCTATTTTGTTTTTCCATCTATGTCAATCAGGGATGTGACCAGCTTTTGTTAGGTAGGTATATGAGGCTCATGAAAGTTATAAATATGGCAGTGATTCTTGATGTCTTGAGGAGACCTCTTGTCAGTTTACTTGGGACTGACAACCACGATGTTTAACTGGAGTCTTCACATCTGGGTGAAGTGCACATAGACCAGGTTTGATTGTGAAATGTCTTGAAACCTGGTGTGCTACTTTCCTCTTATTAGGGAAACTACGTGGCATAATTGAAATAAGGGGATACTATAGGTATAGTATGTTAGATATACAACTTTATTATAATGAAATTCAGGAAATTGGAGGAGTTTCAGAAGCAAGATAGTATTTCATATGACAAGGATAAATAACATCTGCCATTACTGCAGTCAGGGTAAGATTTAGACAGGCCACATAAACACTTCAGGTATGTTTTCTCAAATCTGACATGAACCAATTGTTTAGTTTCCAGGACCAAGCGTTCCTGAGCATTGTTAGAGAGAGAAAATAGAACAAAGATCTCTATTCTGTTCTAGCAGTGCTTGTCCTAGCACTGCACATTGTTTTGTTATGTGCAGTGATGCTCAACACCTCTGTTCAGTTTAGCAGACAAGGAAAAGGACTAACCCCACAGTGTATTCTCCTGTATATTTTAGGAAGGATCAGCAGAAACTCTGGACAGCAACTGGGGCTTTTCTGAGCCTCTGCTTCATTGCTTTCCTCTTGAAACTTTTGCTGTTTCTCTGATCACATTTCAATAGGACTTCTATTTTCTTTTCTGTACCATGTAAGGCAGCACAGTGACACTGAGAAAACCTCATTGATCAAACAAGCGAGAGGAGCATAAACAGTGGCAAGTTATTTCAGTTAAAGGTAACTGAGAACTGCAGAGGAGGAAGTTTCTTTGCTGTGGTGAAATAATTTACATTCCCTCTCTAAACCTGCTCAAAGAGGTGATTGTGATTTAAAAAACCTCATGCAAGTGTGAGTGACCCCAGGCTTAGTGCTAAGAGACAAGACTTAGAGGTCCCCATCTAGCTTTGTCCTTGATAGGAACTACTGTCTCAGTATTTCAGTGTCTTCTTCTGTTAAAGGAACATAGGGATTTTGGAGAATCTTAAGAGACGGTTTCAGATAGTCAGATGTCGAAAAAATACAAAGAACTTCAGATTACGAGTTACAGGAGAAAAGATTCAGCATGTAACTTCTAGCTTCAGTCCTGGATGCGTAGGAGGTAGATGGAGAGTAAAGGAGGCTGGAAATTAAAATAAGCCAATATCCTAAACTATATTTTAATTGAATTTTCAATATCTTCACCTTGGATATTATCATACCAGACATTAAACTCATGCACATTATTCTGCAACCATATACTATCTACAGTAAAAGCACCAGTTATTAAAATGGGAGAGTATAAAAAGCTCTTTCAGTATGTCTTCAAAATTGTTCAGTACTGTTGCTTATGCAATATTTCTATTTCTGAAAGCTTAGAAGCCTGGAATTAAGTAAAAGAAAAGCCTTTTTAGGTTGGCAAGGCAGTTCCTCCCCACTTGACCAGTGCAAGCTCTTTCAGTACAATGACAGTTAAAACCAACCCCCTCAAATCCATGCTGTTTAATTACAAAGGAAAGCCTCAGTATTTCAGAACAGAAAGACATGGGTTTGTTAAGATACTGGACTGATCCTCAGGGGGAGCTGAGCTTAATTCCTGCCTTTGCCACAGGCTTTCTTCAAGTCAGTCCATTAATCAGTTCGTGCCTTAGCTTACCTGTCTATGCAATGAAAATTAAGACAAAGGAAGTTCCAGACCCATCTTCCTCCATGCATAAAAGATGCTTTCTGTGTGATGGGTCCCAATCTTCTCTCTGTTCTTTTACTATTGTTTAGTATAAAGGTATCTTCTTTCTAGAAGCTTCTTTCAGCTGATCTGGGGCACTGTTTTTTTCAATGTTTCTTTAGCTGCATGGATAAATGTGGTACTATCTGATTTAAGCTGAGACAAAGTCTTTGCCATAAAAAACTTGCACAAGTTAAACCTATTGGATCATTCAATCCATCCTGTCAATTATCCTCACTTGTACCATGTGGAGCAGAGTGGTAGTCTCTGAGTAGGTAAGGATGGGATTGGATTTTCATTATGAGGCTAATCTTTGTTCCTTGGTACTCATCATAGACAATAAAGAATTGGTCAGTTTTGGGGATGACTTAGCACTTTTTTACTGAATTTGAAGTCAAATGAATGATATTTTCCTGACTTTTATGTGTAAAAATCCCTCAGAACAACATACAGTGTATGCAATTTTAACTGCATAAGCATTCATGAAAGCATAAAAAATTTCTTTCTCACCTCTATTTGTAGCAACAACAAAGTAAAGGGGAAGGAATTGTTAACTTGAGATCAACACAATTGGATCAAGATGAGATGACTAGGTTTTAATTTTAAAAATTAGGATTCCAAATAAGGAGATCAAAATGGTTCATTGACTTGTTCTAGTGAACAACTTCTGGAGGTGTAGGTTTTCATTAAAAAAAACCCCAAAAACATGTAATGCTGTTGTTAACACTGTCTCTATCCCTTTTCGCATATCAAGAGGAAGTTTGCTCTTATCACAAATACCTGGAGAGGTCTGTTATTGGAGAAAAGTTTCCATTAAATGCTAATTAGAGAAGCTGATTGAAAATTGCCACTTATGTAAATTGTCATTTTTCAGAGATTCCTCAGTCCCTGGGTTCTTTCTTTGGTGGGGGGAAAGGTTAGACAACTACCCTTCTGTGCTGATTTGCTATATCCAGGACAATAGTAAGAAGGATGGTCCCCTCTCATTTTGCTCTTTGGACGTCAAAGACCGTGGCCAGACCATTCCTCTATGGCTCTCCTTAAACAGTTATAAACTGCAGCAACTTTGGAGCTGTGTATTGGCGGGATCACAGGAAATCAGAGATTGTGATGCCCTCTTACAGTAAGGACATGCAGAGAACAATGAAGAAAAATAATGTGGGGAGAAGATCATAAGGACACCTCTGGAGCTGAGTCCATTTGTGCCCCTTCCTTGGCTGCCTGGGGTCACACCTGTGGTTTAGGAAATACATTGGAGTTTTTTGCATCATCTTTTTAAAAGCTTTGCTATGCACCATTTTCACCCCACCTCTTACCTTTTTTAGCCTTTGCAAGAAGTTTGGGCAAAACAAAGGTCCTTCAAAACCCCCTTCAACCAGAGCTGGCATTTTCTTGTGTTTGCAACAGCCTGATGAGACAATGCGTGAGGGAGGTTGCCACGCTTCTCATGTATTTTGTAAGAGGAAGCAAAAATCTTCAGTGACAAACTGTTCTTCTTATATTTTGTGACAAAGACTGGAAGCAATTCTGTTCAGTCACTGAACTCACCTTGACTCATCTCACGCAAATGTTGTAATTCAGAAGTTCTTAAAAAGTGATGTGCAATACACAGCCACTACCTATGAACCTGTACCAACTGTGGTGTTTTCAGTTAACTGATGGCAAAGGTGCAGGGTATCCCTCAGGAAACAAGAGGCAGGCTCTGAATTATCAATTCAGTAATTCTGGAGCAATCGTTTCTTCGCCAGGAACATGATTTCTCTACTACTGGTCTACTGTGTAATTAGTGACTAATGGAACAATAACCCCCAGTATATTAACTGTTATTGTAGCTGTATACAGAGCATTATTTTCTCTGTGACAGACATATAAATTGTATGCAACTATGTTGTCCCTTCCAGAGCAGCTCTCTCTAGAGTTAGGTGTCAATAATGAAATGCAGCTGTTCCTTGAGGACAGATAACAATATCTGCAAGGGCTTGTCTAGGCAGGAGTTGATCTGAATTAAGTAACAAGGTGGGTTTCGAGTGGATTATGTAAAATGTATTAAACTGATGTGTGCACACAGACTTGTTTGGAATTAAAAATGGCCTTCATTTGATTTCATTTAATTTTCCTATAAAGTGAATTCAACTAAATTCAATTAAAGCCACTTTAATGCTGGCTGAAATCTGTGATCCATAGTAAAAGTTCAGCAGGTTATTTTCCTAAGAAGAGGACAAAAGTTCTCTTGGCATTCCTGAACATTGCGCTGAGCAAATGTGAAAGTTGCCTCAATTATCCATTTTAACACTCTGAAATTCAGTGGGAATTTCATCCTTTCGTACCTCCTTCCCCCCCCCCCCCCCGAATCCCCTGTGTAACTAGTGCAGAAGGCTAGTGAAAGTGTACTTTTTTAAATCTTTTTTAATAAATCCTGGTGACTTAAATATTCCCTATAGTGAAATGGAAGCACAGAAAGGGTAAGTAATTTCCACACAGAAACCCATCACAAGGTGCCTGTAGAATCCAGCCGGAGATCTTCTGTGGCTGGCACCAATGCTTGGATGCTGTGTGTCAGTTTGCAGATTCTCAGTGTACAAGGCCTGGAATTCGTGGGTCAGCAGTCTCTTGTTTGGATTCTCTTGTCTTTCTGACAGGGAACCTTGGTCTTATAGCTGTGAAAGTAACCTTTTACTCTTCCTAATATTATTAAGATAGGGCAGCCCATCTGATGTATGTGCTGTTGGACATCTTTTTGGAAGCCTTACTGAGAACGGATGTTTCCATTGGTGAAGATCTTTTCTCCTCACCTACAGTCTTAGCTGTTCACTAGGTCACACAGGCAGATGGTGAGTTTGGGACTCTCATCACTGTGCAGTGTGGCTGAACTGAGAGAATGTGAGATGAGCAGTTGGAGTATGGGGAGGAGGAAAGCCAAACCCTGAGATCCTTTTGAAATGCAGAGAGCTTCTTACAAAGTCACATTAAAATGAACAGGCAGGCCATGATTCGAAATGAAATAAACCTTTGGAGCCCTGGAGTTTTAATGTTCTGTTGATAAATGGATTCTGTTCTTATTCAACCCCCTCTTGCATGATGAAGAAAGAAACCTTTTCTGTGAATTGACCTGCATTTCTTTCAACTCTACCTTTCTAGATAAAGCTGCAGTGAGCTCCCAATTCGGTGACTAGTTAATCCTGGCCAGGAGTTAGGAAGACCATTGGTATTGACAGCCAGAAGTGCATTAATGGAGGAGAGCTGTATTCAGCAAATTCAGTGAAGAATTCCCTTTACATTTCTTGTAACATAGTTCTGCATTTCCTTAATGCAACACACTACACTTGTCTAAGTACTTAAATCTGCATGGGTTCTCTTCTGTTTATTAGAAATAGCAGAGCCAATTTTTATACACATCATGAACAGTAAGTCAGAGGCTAATGAGAGCATGTATTTTCATTTTTTTACTTTCATGGGAAAGCCAATGTTTTCTTGAACACTAACAGATGCATTTTCAGTGCTTTACAATAGAACCTCAGCTTAAAAGGTCCAGGCATTGTTCAGATGTCACTGTCAGCTGGAGGGATGTCACCTAGAATAGAAAAGCCACCAAACTGCAAGTACAAAAAACCCCCATGCTGCAGCTTCAGCAGAGCAGCCTTTGTGTGGGTTCTATATCCATGGGTTTGAACTCTTAGTTTTCATAAATCACAGGTGAGGATGTTTTAGTTAACCCCCTCTCTCAGCAGGTCTCTATTTCTGGCATCTCCTGTCTTCCAAGTGTTTGTTCTGTTGATGGTCTCACTGGTTGCTTTGTTGTGTGGTTTGAATTTAGTGTTTATAGATTTGAGGGGGGTAAATAATGCTCTGCATCAATAATTCTCTGTTATTTTGCACTTGGTCATTTTGAGTGAATGCCTATGGCAAACTGTGCTAAAAAGTTCTTTCATGCCATATAGGTATGTTCAGTATATTTTATATATATATATCAGCGTATAGCATGTTCAGGCAAAAACCCAGCTCTTACAAAGTTCTGAGGTTGACACTGTGTTGTTCTGATTGTTGGTGTGCTGCTTTTGTGGTTTTATTTGTTGTCATGGAGGTCATTATTAAAAAGGCACCACCTTGTGGCAAGTGACAGCCTCCTGTATGCTCTATGTAGTACAGAGAAGGTGATTGACTTGTTTTAAATCAGATATTGCTGTGAGGTCCTGTGATACATGTTGACTTTTTAATGAGAACCGTTTTATATCCTGGTACATGTGAGGCCAAATTTCACTGTTTGTTTTCCAGCTCTAAGAATCCTGGAAATATCCACTGTGATCCTACATTAATTAATCTGTATCCCAGTCTGGCACGCACAGCAAGTTCTTATTGTTTTAGGTAGACATCTGGGGCACGGGTACCCTGACTCATGAGGAGGAGGACAAGCTAATGCAAATACTGTGTCAATGGTTGCACAAAGCCTATAGGATATAATTTGCTGCAGTCTGACATACATGGAAATTACCAAGCATGTAATCTTTTGTTTTCTGTGCTGTAGTCTCAAACTTTTAAACTCTCAGTTTTTCTATGTTTTTTCTACATACTGTTATGCAGATTCTCATATTGGCTAATACTGAGATTGTCTTTAGAGGAGACACTCTATTTGGGCAGGGCAAGAAGGCATTCTGACGAGTGAAGGATTGGAGACTTCATCTTCTGATATGGTTTAGGTATATATGGATACAAATATAATGAGAATTTTTTTCTGCATCCATTCAGCTTCACTTGTGGATATTTATTTATATTGCTTTAAACTTGGCTTTTTGTGCACTAGATTTTTAAGCTACAGTTAAAGCATCTAAATAGCCTTTAGAAATCTGGGCTTTGGTCACTCAGAAGGATAGAACCCATCAGCTGTCTGTGAGATTTGAGCTGTGTTGCATCTAAGTAATTTCTGAAAATGAGTCATCAGTCTGTGAAATGCATGGGGCATTCAGTGAGAACTAACTTCCAGAGACCAATGAGGTGAAAGAGAGGAACTCAGGGCATAGGAGAGAGGAATGACAAGATGGTGGAATTGCTGACTTTCAGTTCCTTAGCTTGAGTCCTGGTCTGAACTATTCTAGAAAACAATCAAGAAAAAACATTTCTGTCTATAGCATCCTAACTTCAGGGGAGCTCATTGCTGGTAATCTTGCTTGCCTGCAGCATCCTTGTGACAAGTGCACATAGATAGAGCAGCAAAGATATAGTGACAGATTTAACATGGTTATGACTCAGTGCTTTCTTGGTAATCTCTACTTTGTGTTTGTAAGTCCATAATTACAGTTCAAGTAAACCAATAGAACTTGAAATTTGCAAAGCTCTGAGTGTTGTCTTCCATTACTAAGAAGAAAAGCCTCATATCCTGGCCTTTTTGGTACATGTTAAAGGCATAAATTGAGGCAATAATCATGTATGTTTCTACAGGGCCTTTTCTTCTTCAGGGATCTGATTTTTTTTCTTTTAATTTATTTTTTTTTATTATTGTTTCCCCAAGGGAATTTCCCACCCCTTTCACACATTTTTTTGTGTTCTCCCACACAGCATGGGATCCTCAAGAGACTTGCAAGTTTGCAAAGCCTGACAAGCACTGGAAGGGAACAAGTGGGCTCCTCGTTATTTTAATTCTTGACTTCTATCATATGTGAAGCAATCTTGGGTACTGCAACTCACTTTAACTGCCTTTTTCTTGACCTGAAATCTCTGCAAGCAGATAAATCCTAGGATGTGGCTACTACATGAATGAAGGAGTTTTCTTATGTAGGCTGATCATAAGTGATTGTTGCAAATAAAATTGGCTATTTGGCGTTTGAGCTTCAATGATTTCTTGCAATTGGATAGCTCTTGTAGTGAGAGTATGATCAAATTACCTCTATGGAAAGGGGCAGTAGCAAGACAGAGGGAACAGAAGAGGAAACCTAGAGAGCCCACTGAACTGAGACCTTTCTCTTTGTAGGTCACACAAGGCTTGCCTGCAGTGTCATTCCTAGAAAAATCAGGCTACTGAACGATTGATTGGCTGAGGCCAGAGCTCAGATGTAATTTTCTCCGGCCGCAATCAGAGGAGCCCAAAGTAATTGATTTCGTGTGTACTCCTGCAGCTTGCATAGCGCAGCGATGGAGGGTGTGGCTGTGCCCTGCTCCGGCTCATTTAATTTGCGTCTGACCCAGGGCTATGGCAAATTAGGGTTTGTCCCTTTGAAGTGGAAAGCAGCTCCCATTTACAATATGCTGACTGCATTATCGGTCATCAGCATGCGATGGAGAGAGAGCCCTCACAGAAATAAGTCTTCCAAAGGGACTTGATTACGTGGCAGAGACAAGCAAACAGCAGACCCAGAACATTGTGCCAGTACAGGTTGTATTAATCCGCTTGTTTCTCTAGCCAACAAATATTTGAGTTCTCTCTCCCCACACATTTTCACTAGTAAAACTTCTGTAAATATTCATATGTGTGCCCTGGGCCCAAGTGGGTTATTTTGGTTTCAATCTAGCAACTCCAAACCGCTCTGAATGGATAGGGGTAGCAAATGGAAAACCAATAGCCAGTCCAGTGTGCAGATACAGATTTGAAAGTCAGGTTGCTGCTGCTGATCAGCTGGGCTGCAGTAATTCCCTACTTTTAACCCATTCCATTGCTCTACTGATGCATGTGCCAGAGAGGAAGGTTATTTGGCTAGAGTCAAAGGGTGCAGTTCCACTGTATTCATCTACCATAAGCTTCCTTGCAACCTTGGGCGGATTGCTTTGCTTCTTGCTGACCTCCATCATTTATCAGTAATGGGATGAAGATCCAAGCATTTGTTCCACAGACTCTAGATTCTTTATATATCATGTGATCTCTGTAAATGGCTATTTATGCCTGTTATACCTTTTAATAACTGTTAATGGAGGGGAAGATCAAGCCCAAGATCAACAGTCCTTCATGTTTTGACTTACCCATATACAAACTGGAATCATATGTTTTCTGATCCATTCACAGGAACAAAACTCAGCTGGGAGCACCAACTGCAGCACAGGCAATGCATTATGCATAGGGAGAAATTTTTATAGCCCTATCGTCTAGGTTACGAGATCACCCATTCTTATCTTCCTGTGCCTCTGTGTCTTTGCAAATTATGGATTTATATGTAGCAACTGGCTCTTACTAGATGTAGGTATAACACTTAATTCAGCCAACGTACCTAGTTACAGATTTGTGCATGCTCCCAAAGTGGGATAAGCAAACCTCTGCTTCTAGTTCTAGTTAGAGTTCTAAGGATAGTATCCTCTACACCAGTGATTTTATCCTATACACTATCCATCATAGTACTTAAGCATTTATCTATGTGGCTACAGTGGTAGTGAAATGTGCCACAAGTTTTATAGGCTGCTGGATGTGAGTTTTTTGGGTTTTTTTAAATTAATTTAGGGATTTCTTGCTGTTTAGGATGTTCTCTTTCAGAGCCACTTCTATTTTTTATTAATCTTTGATTGGCAAGATGAGTGTGTCAGTGTTATGAGTTTTTCAATTTTTGCAGTAGGAAGACCTTTAATCCAGCCTTCCAGCAGGGAAATCAGTTGAAATTCCCAATGACATGTGAGTTCTATCTGAAGGAAGGCCTTGTAGGATGGGGGACCAATTATATTACTTGACATTTTACATACTGGTATCAGAATGCTTGTCTAATAAACACAAGCCTGACCAGAGAAAGCCTGCAACACAATAAAGTAATAACACATACTACAAGCCAATTACTTTACTGTTAAATTGCATAGAGCAGGAATGTACCATCCACATCTTCTGGATGTTTGGTTTGGTTTGGTTTTTTTCACTGGTCAGTTCTGGCCCAAAAGGTTCACTTTCCTGAAGATGACCAACCAGTTTGTACTTCCAAATGTCTCTTTAAATTTAATTAGATTTGGCATGGGAAGCTTTTAGAGATAATTGCCATTTGTGGGAAGTTGCATGGGTCAGACATTGCTTTTGCTACTTCTCTCAGGTTAGCACTTAAATAAGCATTAATGGTTTGAAAGCTATATTTCAGGCTTGCATTTCATAAGAATACTGTGCCCTCTAACAAAAGAAAAGAGGGCTGTTGCTGTTGTAGTTGTTCTCAATGTTTCCTTAATTTGATTTCCCATTCAGCCCCGCCCCCACCTCCGCCTGACCAGGACAATGTTTAGTGGCTGTTTAGGATTCACTTAAAAATGGGAATTTGGGCATGGGTTTCTAGAGCTCTCCTCTGCAAAGCAGATGCTCATTATGCTCTGTCCGCAAAATTCTTCTGTTTTTTCAACTTACTGCAGCAGGGATGATAAAAACAAAGTATTTAGAGAATTATATTTTGTTATGAAGAATACGGATGTCTCTAACGGTACCATGTCCCCTAATTGCTTTGCTGGAAGGCCTGACAAGTGGTTGCATTCATACATTTATACTTGACAACTGAATTGCTTCCTGCCGAATAAGTTCGCTCCATGTGAGACACTTGTGGAATGAATCCTCTTTCAACCTCTTGCTAACAAACAGTACCAATGCAAAGCAGTACCTAGGTTGCATCTTCTGCAGGCAGTTGGGAGAGGAAAAGAAAAGCCAAGCCATTTACTACCAACGCTGACAGCATCAGGTGCCATGGGCAGACCCCTGTGCCTTTAGTCTGGAGAATACACTTACCACTTCCCTAGCCCTTGGTGCTGCCTACAAAATGCAACCATTGATCCCTGGAATGGGCAGAGTGTGGGCCTGCAAAGTGCCCCTCAGTCCACAACCCGCCACAGAGTGGGGTGGCACCGCATTCAGTATCGATCCACGCCTGAGAAATCAGCGACTGTTGTATTATATAATTATTGATGTAGCTGGAAAATGCCACAGGCGAAGCGCAGCTCACTATTTGTTATGCTGCATTGTCTCTCTCGTCTGCATTGGGCCTCTGTGTTTTGCCTCTTCTGTTCCCATTGCATGTTTATTTATACCGCATGCCTTTAGCTTTCATATTTCTCCTGCGAATCCAACTTGGAAAAACCAGCTCTAGTTTTCGTTTGGGAGAAGGAGGGGTGGGCTGTGAAGGAAATGAATTCCTCCAGACACTCCTGGAGGCCCTAAGCTGAATACAAAAAACAGGGAGAAGGCGTGAGCAGAGAAAAGAGGCTTGGGAAGCAGAAGGCCCTTTTTATCTCAGCAGGGCCCACAGGGACTGCCAATCTTTTGATAAAAGTGTAGACTTTAGAAGCAGCCGTAATGTACAGCCTCATCTATCATGCAGTTGGGACAAATGGGTTTAGACCTAATTTGCAGTAGCAATTAACTGAAGTCCAGCCAAATTCTCCTGAAGTCCTTTAGGATGCTACGTACTCATGCATTCCCAGGAAGAAGTGAGGACAGGCCACCACGTGCTTCAGCCGATGGTGAAGGAGTATGATCTCCAATAGCTCAGGAGTGAGGAGAGTTTGGATGATGCTACATCAGCCCCAGAGAGGTGTCTTGTACTGAGCCTTGCTAATGAACTTCCCTTGATGAAATCACAAGGAGATGGGTTGCAGGATGGGTCTAAGCTGTCTTGGCAAATGTGGAAACAGGAAAGTGGAGACTAAGAGAGGCTGACAGAGCTGGGGAACCCTCAGCTTGGGGGGATATAGAGCAAGAAGTGGGGGTGAGCAGCAGAGCTGGTGGGTGGGAGTTTGTAGTTCAAGTAATTTGTGTATGTGAGCATAGATGTATTTTATGTGGAAGGTCTTCAGGGTGGGAGTAAAGGATTAGACTTTTCTAGGCAGACATCAGGTGAGTATCTGAAGGCAAAGCCCATGGTGCACCATAATGTGTGTGTGAGACCCTTGCAGCATCAGGTCCCTCCATGCCTGGTGCTAGCATGCCTAGTATTCACTTACTTCCACTGGAGCAGAAAGTTAGTAATCAAAATGTAAAGGTAAAAGATTACAATGTGCAGGATTAAATAACTGCACAGACTCCAGGCATCTGCAGGGCACAGTACTGTACCAGTCAAGAGAAGACAGACAGGCTGAGGATGTTGGGATAACGGGGTTTTTTCATTATAAAGGTCTGATTCATTTCCAGCATGTGCAATGAGTTACCAGTGTGTGTGTGTGTTTATGTATGGGACTGCCCTCTCCTGGAGGAAATATGCTCTGCTCTCTTCTGCTTCCACCATCAATGAAAAACTGCATTTTTTTAGTATTGATAAAGTACAGATTGAATCGGTGGTCTCTTGTGTATCTTGAAGGAGTGGTCTTGACCCGGTGCACTATATGCCAGAATCGTTGTGTGGCTGAGAGCCGTGGGATGGCAGCTATCAATAGTAGTATTTGTGCTGTACCACCAAATGCCAGAGCTCTGGGAACAGGTCACTGCTGGGACAGGAAGGTTTCTTCATGTGGAAACAGCTGTGTAGGGTCTTCTTCTCAGTGTTCCATGGGTCTGAGCTTCAGCAGTGCCTCTTGGCTAGACAATGGCAAAATGTAAGCGTCCTTCAGTAAGGCTTCGTATAACGTAAGTGCAAACTCTGTTTCGGTCAAAATCAGCAGGCTTGTGTAAAGGTGGACCTAAGATTAATTTCACAGCCAGAGGTGGCTGATAAAGAAAGGCAGAGTAACAGGGCCATCCCTGGAAACGTTTAAAAGCTATGTAGATGTGGCACTTGGGACATGGTTTAGTGGTGGACCTGTGTTAGGGTAGTGGTTGGGCTTGATGATCTTAGAGGTCTTTTTCAATTTCAGTGATTCTATGATTCTATAACATTAGTGCTCTACAGGCTGCAGTTGCTGAAGCTTCTGCAAAAACTGCTGTGCCTTCAAAGGCAATATAGCTGTTGCCTAGGGAAAGTGGTCAGGCCACAGCCAGAAATCCCTCTTTGGCATTGGTAGGTGCTCTCTGAGAACAGAGAAGAACTTAGTTTATTCCCCAACCTGCAGCCACCATTGGCATGATATTTTAAGTTGGTGCTTTTATTGCTGTTCGAAGAGGGCCTATTTCTACTTGACATAGCACCGCAGTGTTCTTCCAGCTTCAGCTCCAGGATAAAACACAGTGCCACCCCACACCTCAGAGCAGCCATGCTGCTGTAGGGAGGCAGCAAGCAATCAGCAGAGATTCACTGAGGACTGTGATGCTGTAAAATAGCCTCTCGGCACAAGATACAGGAAGGCGCTTACCAAGGCGACAGGGAAACTATACATTTCTTTTTTTCCAATACATTAATCAAAGTGCCTGCAGTTCCCATTCCGGTGAGGCAGGTGAGACTCTAATAAATATTGAGCAGCGAAACTTGATCCGTATCCAGGCTCTCCTAGCATTTTCATAAATAAGAAGTTGCAAAACAATAAAATAAACCAGTCTGCTTCCCAGCTGCTTCTCTGCAAGCTCTTATTTGTGGTTGCAGGGCTGAGCAGCTGGCAAGGCTGGCTGAGCTTTGGCTGGGGCTTAGGAATGAGATAGCTGAGACTGGCTCTCTGGAAGAGGGAGGTTTACCTCCTCCCCTTGCTTTCAATGGATTGTGTGCGATGGGGCCTGCAGCTGGATTATTCCCTGATGCTGCAGCTGTGCCAAGCTGCTTTCTCAACGTTCTCTTTTGTACTGGCTTGATCTTATTACTGGTGATGGCCTTGGAGTCAATACAGAGTTGGTCTCACATCTCAACAGAAGGCGAGCAGAGGAAGCCCTTCACCAGGCCTGATGCTGCAGTCCTTGTTTACTGAGTAGCTCCATCGATTTATGCAAGACTATTCAGATAAAGAAATGTTCTGTGTTATATTGCTTTTTTTCAGGTAACTCTTTCAGATAACATGACTTTCATTTTTTCTTTTCAGCTTTTCTTAATGTGGTTTCATATGGAAACATAGCTTCTATGAGCATAGTGTCTGGCTGACTTTCAATCTCCTGTAATTACTGAACATCTTGTCTAATTTCAGCTAAATTGGAATCTCAAAGACACTCACTCCTTTTAGTTTTCATGAAAACAGAAGGAAAGTGACCTTGTTAATTCTGCAGCTGTATGAACTCAGCAGCATGTTTGGACAACAGAGAGTATTCAGAAGAAATGTCAGTGATGTTGAAGTAGCAGGAAAAGCCTCACTCAGACTTCAACCTCCCTCCCCACACCTGAAAAACCCCCAAAACCTAAAACACATTCCACTCCCACCCCAAAAGAAAAATCTACCCCAGTAACTCCACACACACCGCTTACCAACTCTCTGAAAAACAGGTGTCTCTAATTCCAGTGCTTACAGAAGAATTTGCAAGGACTGTTGTGATGCACTTCCCTTCCTGCCAAGATACTGTTTACCACACTGGGCTACTGATCCACAGGGGCCTGTGTTATTCATTGCATTTTTGACCTCATGATTCAGAGGAGAGTGCAGAAAGTCTTATACTGTCTCTGTGTAAAGGTACGTTAATGTCTATTGGGGTGGGAAGGCTGCAGGAGCAAGGGGGAGGAGAACAATCCTTTGAAAATGCACCTAGGCTTCTGAAACCTTAGGACTTGATGGATTACTCTTATCCCAGTCTGCCAATAAATAAGCAAGAAAGCAAGTTATTCTTAAGACAAGAAAGTTGAGGCTCAAATATTGCAGGTGGATGATGATGATGCTGAAAATGCCTGTGCTGCATTTTTACCTTCCTCCAACCTGATGGTGCAGCGTGATGCTTACTCAACTTTTTTATAAAGTGGTTTGAGTTCCCAGGTGCTCTAGGAATCCAAAGTAGTATTGTTGTTATTGGTGCTCTTTTAATAATAGTAGTTAGTAGTGGATATCGTGCTTTCTTCTGTTCCCTTTTCAAAGACATCAGTCTTTTTTTTTTGTTTGTTTTTTTGGTGACAGTGTCAGTGTAACAGGTGGGATTTGTGCTCTCCTGCATCGGTTCAAATTCACAGTCTGTTTTGCTAGGTTTCAGTGCAGGAAAGTTGTTGGGGAGATAGAGGGTGAGAGGCTTGGGGAGGTGGCTTTTTTTGCTGGTCAGGTTTTTTTGTTTTGATTTGTTTGTTTGTTTTTTGGTCAGTCTGCAATGTTGTTTTCAGTATGACCATATGCAACAGTTTTAGCAAATCTCTGAGAAAATCCTAGCCTTGTAGGCTCACTAACATGCAGGTAGTTAAAGAGTTGTTTCTGCAACTCTATGAAAGTTTTAAGATGTTTTCCTCAACCTTTTGAAGTTCACCTATATTCATATAGTACTTTGACCCCTGCTGAGTTTCAGATTCAAAAAATTTTTGTGACTCATTTGTTCAAGCCTCTAGACTGTCATTGGTGTCAGTGCAATTAAGTGCCTGCCAACACATGTCTCTGGTTATAGATGCCTTCCTGTTCTGCAGAGGGTTTGGTTTGAGGAAGACTAATGCATGTGGTGAATCTGGGACCTGGATTGAATGGAACTCTTGCTTCTCCTTGCTTTTGCAAATGTAGAGTAAAGGAGCCAGCCCCCAGTGTTTGCTGAAGTGCCACAGTCCCACTTGCTTTTAAGTAGCCTACAGCAATGTACACAATTGAGGATTTTCTCTGGCTTTCTCTAGTACAGGCTACATTTTCATACACTGCATTTGTAATAAGCGTGTGTTGTTTGTTTAAGTACTTAAAGCTATGCCAAATTTCCCTTTCCTTGGCTTTAAATATGTGGCCTAAGGGTAGTTTTATTCCAGCTATCCATAAATAGGAGCATGCTTGTGTTCCCAGTGACCAAAGTTTTGAATTAGATCCTAGGTGCATCCTCAGCTCATGCTATGTCTTGCCAGGTACAGCCAGAGGTAGAGAAGCCCAGGTGCTTTAAGCCACCCTGCATTTTGCTGTGTCAAGAAGTGGACTGTAATTAGTTGCAGTGTATGTAAAACAGATTGCTGTCATTTTGGCCAACAGTCCTGCCCCAGTAATGGTGTAAGGAAGTAGACTGATAGAGAATTTGCTCTGAGGACTTCTGACGTGAGAAAAGAATACTCAGCAGGTAGAAGGAAGGCTTTTATGGTCTTTCTTGCTTCAGTCTATCCCAGAGGGATGTTTCTTTATGACGTGAAATGGAGAGTAATGCTGCACCTATAAACTTCAGCAGTTCTGGGAGCTGGAACTGTATTACCCACTGTGGAGTGTGCATGGACAGGGCAACCCATGGCTCTGCCACTGGCAGCATCAGCTGTGGATTGGTATCTGCAGGAGACGTGAGTGCAATATCCTCTCTGGGGTGCTGCACTTCAGAGGACTCGCAGCATCATGCTTTTCTTCTGGAAAATGAAAGAGCAATCTCAGTTGCGTTACCAGCACCGCTTCCCTCAGCACTCTAGGCTTCCCTCAGTGGCATCCCGTCCAAGTATTGACTGGGGTAAACATTGCTTATCCTGGGAAATCAATGAGATGACAGCCCAAGGTACTGCAGTAAGAAGACAAGCAAGGAGATATGTATCTACCTCTGACTTTTTTTCACCTCAATAAATATGTTTCCCTAATCCAATGGCATTGCAACAATATGCAGTAATTACTGTGGCTGCATCCATCTCCTTTGATTTAATCAGACAGATATTATATGTTAAGTATCAATTGATTATTAAAAGCATATTTGCTGATGCTTCCAAATCCACATAATGACGCATAAACAGTTATTTACTCCACAGCTATTGGAACTCAGCAACTTAACTCGCTTTTTACAATCAGTATTTATTTAACATGCAATGACCATCCCGTCCCATTAAAACTAAATGTTTAGCTGTGTTCTGGACATTTATTTTAAAGCTTTTCTTATGGTAATATCAAGCAATTACAAAAACTCATTGTCTTAGCAGGTATTTGAAGCTATGCAAATGTATTTCAGAAAAGTCACACTTCGAAAACTTGCCTTGATGTTACCCTGGGCCATCATAGACAAATCATTATGGTGCCTCTGGTAAAGTAGAACTTTTTGATAATGTACTGGTGTTTGAGTTTTAAAACCCCTGTATGACCTTGTGTTCTCTGAGAGGCTGAACACCCCAACTTGTGTCCAAATCTCTCAGGATGTTGGATATTGAGGGTTCCTTGCCTGAGCAGAGTCCAGTTTTCCTATTTGGGAAAAACAGATCTTCTCTTTATGACAGATCGCAGGATGTTTAATGCCATAGGTAGAGTCTTAAGAGGGACAATTTTCTTGATATTATATTATTCTGTGGAAAAAATATACTATTTATGGAAATTGGCAGTTGCTCACAATCAAACTCTTTTCTTGTCTTCCTTTCTCATTGAAGGCTTGGGAGCTCCAGCAAATATGTTCTCAGTAGTTCCCTTGTTGTTAGGGTAGCTAGGGCAGAGGACCCTACAGAGGCTGAGAACTTTTATGTAATGGAGCAATGTAGTTATGAGTTTTGCAAAATGTGGTGGTGATTGGCTGGGCATAGGTTGTGTTGTGCAGTGGTCATGGTTGTTGTGCACAGCTGCGTGTGAAGCAATTGGGGTGTTCCTCCATTCAGTTCCTGAAGGTCCCCTCCCTCTGTCTTCTTTACTCCCAGGCTTGGAGAAGTCAGGATGTGTTTTCTTTTCTTGCCAGAAGATGGTTGAAGGCTTGATGGTAGGCCATGTGTTCCATCTGCCTGCCCTTTCTGGAGCCTGCAGAGCTTTCTTGCAATTCCCTTAACGCTTCAAAGCAAATAAATAAATATTTGCAGAGTTATTAAAGATTTATTGAAAACGCCGTATATTTAAACCATCTTGAGGAAAAAAATAGATGGCTGAATATTTATTATTTACATGTTAGGCATCCTCTATGTATTTATTTATTCCTCCTTAATCCAATCCATGTTTTATAAATATTGCAAAAGACACGTCAATAATACAACAGGTTTCCATTAATCCAGAGGAATAATTAGAAAACATTTAGGATAATATAGCTCTGTACAAATATTGCATGAGCCTGTGAAGTGAGTAGTTTTGAACAGCCACTGTTGAAGCTGGGGCATATGCAAGCACCCCTCACCATGTCAGGCAGGGGCTGGCAAGTGCCTTGCATTCCTAGTGTGCTGTCCTACCTCCTCAGATCACACTTGTCTTGTAAAGAGGTCCTTGAAATAACAAGACTACTTTAGGGAGGGACTGCAGTATTTAATCGTTTTCTTGTGAAGCAAGATCATTTCCTACTTGGGAACACTCTAGGTTTGCATTCAGCACAGTGGTACAGCAGAGGCAGGGTAGTTGTGCTACTGCTCTCACAGGTTTCCCAAAGTCCTTGCACCATGCTGACAGGTCTTCTGCTCAGTGTTAAATTTTATCCAGGCACGCATAATAACCTCTCCCAGGAGCAATCTTGTAGGGAGGTGATCAATTATTCTGTTTCCAAAAATGATGATAAACTTCTAGTTGTACCAGGATTTCAAGATCATGAAGAACCATCATCCACAGCTGCTTGTTCCTTTCTCTTTCCCTACCACTGCCTTACTTCAGAGATTTCTGTGTCCCATTACTGTGTTTGGAATCCTACTTACTTAAATATTTAAAAAAAAAAAAAAAAGTTGTAGTTTGCTTTGTTCCTTCCCTAGTCCTTTTAAAACTATGCTCACAAGGCAAAATTAGCAGAATTAGCAGCCTGATTCCCTAGGCTGTACTGATTAAGGCTTTGACCTTCTTAGTGCTAAACTTTGACTGGAGAGGACTCTCCCGGTTTCTTCACTGTCCTGTACCACACAGCCTATAATGTCAGAAGTACAGAAATATTTGAAGCCAAGTCTCATCTAGTCCAACTCTCTGTGTCTGACACATTGAAGGAGATTTTAGGTGTGTGAAAGATGTTCACACCTTCATTTTGAGATCATACACCTAGTCGAAGACATAACCTAATCCTTCACACAGATCAAGCTATGAAGCAAATGAGTTTTGGGGGAGCTGTTAATTGACTATTACAGCCATGTTGTTTTAGTTTTTTTTAAGTGAATAACCTGTGTTTGGCTAGATTTGAACAACCACTCATGGAAAGACTGACCACCAGTATGGCTGTGAACTCAATAAGGGCAGGAGAGTGCTGCTTTGCATGTACCTTAGTGTTGTGCAAGATCACCTCAGCTATTTTGGGAGCAGAATAACTGTGTAGGAAGGTGTCCTGTCAGATTACTCAGCTGCCTGGAGAAGCAGAGCATAGTAGCTTGATCAGCAAAGCAGTACTACTGTGTCCACACTTTTTCTGGGACTAAGTTAAATCATTCTGTGTGGCACAGAAATCTTTGCCATCCAGAGCCTAGGGCCAAACAGCTCTTGCCTTTAGACAATGCAGACTATAAATCTTAATGAACCTCGTCTGAGCTTCAGCCTTTAACTTAGCATTATGTTCCTAAGCCTATAGCAGGAAAATTGCAGGCTGCTTTGGAACTTTCAGTGGTCCTGTGCAGGGTGTAATTTGATTGTTGTTTGGCAGGGTGCAAAGGGTTGTTTGGTTCACTGGGGTTTCTTTTGACTTACTTGACTAATGCAAAAGAGGACAAACCCAAAGATTAAGGCTGAAGGAATTGACTGTAGCATTTGGCTAGCATAAGCAGCCAGCCTGTCTTTTGCCTGAGGAAACAGTGAGACAGGGAGCATGCAGACTTTGTGTAAAACCCTAATAGGAATAGGACTTAGGGACATCTTATTCCCATGGCACTGTTAAGCTCGTTATTTCACCTCTCTGTTATCCCCAAGCCAGTTTTTCCTAATCGCTTGTTGTTTCCAGCCTTTAGAAGAACGCCAAATCTAAATTTCAGTCATTATTTACTATATGTTATCTCATGATCCCTGTTGAAGTCCGGGCTGGACTATGGCATTCTAGCTATACAAAGAAGGAGCTAAGGCATAGTTATTTGACTGATATCACATGTGATGTCTCTAGCAGAGCTAATAGCTGAACCTCAGCCTCGTAAGTATCTCCTGAATTGCCAGGCAGAACTCTGTCTTCCCTTGCCCTTTCATTTCAGTTTTAATAGGCTGACAACACTAAATGTATGCCTCCCTCCAAAACATGACTGCCCAAATGAATAGTCAGAGAAGAAAGAACTAGACGTATGTTCTTGCTCTGGCTTTCAAAAGTCCCTGTTTACCATTTACTATTTGAGCTGCTTGTCAAATCTTTGGCCTTATTGGCCTGGGAAGTAACATCCAGCTGTCTTGTGTTTTCATGTCATCTTACCTAGTAAGGTGCATTCCCAGTTGGCCAACACCTGCTCTTTCGTACGGTTTCCCCTGAGCATCTATTATGGCAGATCAGGCAGCTCTGAAAAGGGGGCCATTATTAACAGGATTGAAGGAAAATCCCAAAGAGTCAGGAGGTTTGCGACAATAAGCTTAAAAACAGAGTGAACTTTCCTCAAAGGAATGACAGGAAGTTCTGAGCTTGTACAGGAGTAGGTTAGGATTTAGCCTGGCTTAAGTGGGATGGAAGACAAACTGTGCTTGCAGCAGGAGATGAGCAGGGTTTGGAATACAGAATGGGAGAGTTTGATCTGAAGCTTGTGGGGGAAACGTATTAAGTGTATAAAAGAGCAATGGACAAGTGAGGACAACCTCTAGAGAAGGACTGTAGAAAGATGGAATCAGAAACTATGTGACTTACCCCAGGGACAAAAAGCCAAAATACAATAGCCAGTTTGGAAACAGTAAAGACTGGGGACCAGTATCAGAGTCCTACAAGGTGCTTAATGCTCTAACACAGCTCACAGAAAGGTTTTTGTACTGAATGTCATCAGTCTTATGGATGGCAGGGCAGCTATCCCATCAGGTGAGAACATGGCCCAACAGAGTAGTCCCTTACTGAGCTGAAAGCCCTCGGGTCCCATTCTCAAACTGGCACAGTAGGAATAGGAAGAGCAGTAGAACAGGCTGTCTTATTGTAGGAAATCATGTCAATCCATCATCAAGGGCATGCAAAAACTGTACTGACTATGGAGACTTTTAGACCATCCATCTCATCTTTTAAGCCTAGTCCCACACAAACCTCTCCATCTTTGCTGTTCCTTTTCTTTTGCCATGTTGCAGCAGGCTGACTTCTGGAAACCAGTGATGTGTTTGAGCCCATCCTGTGAGAGGATTGAGTTGGATGTGTCATAAGAGGTGGTGAATGACAGCATGGCAGCAGTGAAAGGATAAGAAAGGAGATTTTTTTAATTTAAATTTTTAGCAACAGCTTGCAACTGTCCAGTGTCTTTCCATGAGTTTTGCATATGGAGAGAATAGTAATTTTGTTGGTAGGAATGTAATAACGAAAAAATAAAATCTTTCCCCTTTCTGTACAAAACTCCTCTGCAAAAGAAGAGAGGGCAAATCAGTTGAAGAGGGCCCCTGCCATCTCCCTAGCATAATGGAAGGGTGAGCAATAAAGTAGAAGAAACTCTGCATAGAAAATGCATCCCAGTGTGAAGCAGAGGAGACTCTGTGGGCAGAGGTACATTGGCATTAGAATCTGGAGAGAACACACATTGGCATATTCAATGCGTTGGCTTTTTTGGCAAACGGCTGAGCTTGGATTAATAAAATGTTCAGATAAAGATCAGGGTTTTATTAAAGTGTGCTCACACAGCGGCAGCGCCCGGCCGGGCTCCGGGAACGTGAGCTGGAAGCCTGCCAGCTGTGTGCAGGAGTGCTGCTTATCATACCTGATAAGAAGGTCCTGCTGTGCAAGGGTGTGAAAGGGAGCACGAGAGGAGGAGGAGGAGGGGAAGCTGGCAGCAGTCCGCCTGCTTCTTGCCCCAAGCCTTGTTCTGAGCCCACTGGCCCATAAGGTTTTGCCCCCTATATAAACCCAGTGCACGTTGGAGGAAAAGCACACAGAGGCTTCCTGGAGAGCAAACAAGGCCAATTGCTTGCATGGCAGCTCCCCTCTCCTTCCTCTGCTCCCCCTGCTCACCATTCCACAGCTAGCTCCCTGCTGTATTTGAAACAAGACTTTTTCTTTACTTTGTCTCTTCTGTGTCAGTTTGCTCGGTGCCAGATCTCAAAGCTAATTAAAAGGGGCATGGACTGGGCTTACGTTTTTCCTTCAGTAGCAAGCTGTTGGCAGAGTTTCTGAGCTGCCAGAAGTGGGGACTGTGAACACCAAGTTGGTACTAACTAGGGAGCGGGAAGCAAAATACTGCCCTAGCTCCTCTGGGCAGGGAAACGAATAAAGCACAGTCTAAGTCCTTTAACAGATACTGCACAGGCCTGCAAGTGCACTGTATATAACAATCTTCCTTACGTACTTTGCTTATGTTTTGCATTGCACTGAACTCTCTCAGCCTGTTCCTACTGCTTTGTATTCAGAGAATGTGCCCAGTCCTTGTCTTCCCCACCATGTTGCACTCTCTCATGCCCCATGTGTGAAAATGTGGCAAAATCTGCTTTCTCAAAATATCTGACTCCTTCAAATTCCTAGCAAAAAATGGGTACAGTGGATCTCAAGCTAATGCTGGAGCATAGCTCATAAATAAATGCTCAGCTTACTGTATTACCAACTTACCTCCATCAATTGCATTTGTCCAGTCCTGAAATAGAGGATATAACCTGTGAGACTTGTCAGGTCAGTCACTAAGTGGTGACACTTGATTTTTCAGTCAAGGGAGGAGGAAGCTATTGTTCAGTTAATTCATGCATACAGGAAAATTGAAGATGATAGACATGATATTGGTATGAGCATGCTACTCTGCAATAATGTTTCTGGCCAGCTTCCAGCATTTATTCTAAATATTGTATAAAGAAGAACAGTAGTCTTCACACATCTTACTTAGACCATCCTCCTTGGTACAGTTTTTTCCATCTTCAAAAACACAGTGTTGTTCAACTTTTATTTGACTTTAAACTTAAGGCCTGTTGTGTCCCTGATTTCAAAGAGCCTTAAACTAATATGCTTAGACTTAGTATGAATTAAAAGAGCTACCAGCTTTGTCAAATGCCTCCAGCATGGCATATTGTCCACCTGGTACTAATTAACAATTCCCAACTGCGTCTCCATCCTAGTACCACATCTTGTGAGTCACCTGCACTGGACTATCTGCAAAGCTGTTTCTTCTGGTTCACTAATTCAAGTACCCCAGATGGGTAGGGCATGGGGAAGGCACTGTGGAAAGCAGCACAAGTTTTGCCTGATCACAGAAGCTGCTTATGTAACTTCAGTGAGGGCTGCACTCTCTGGGATGAATGATGCTGGCATTATTCTCCTTCCTCTTATTCTGTACTGCTGTAAAATTCCACATGAATTGGTGGATTTTCTGCCTCCATCCTCTAGCATTCATGTTGTATGTGTGCAAGCAGGGGGAGAGCTGTTAACGTGCTTGGGATTGCCATGTATCCACACCACTGCTCAAAGACTCTCCTCAAAGCTGGGCAAATTTCCAGCACCTCATCTGCCTGCCTGCTGCATCGCTGCATCTAGCCCCTTACCTCCCACTCTCTCCCCTCCGCTGCCCGCCCCCTAAATGCGTTTGTGCTGACGGGCCCATCTTTCCTCATCCACAGACAGGAGATGTGATTAGAGAGAATCTAATTTGTTTGGAGTGCTCTGGCGACGGAAGGAAATTATTCTGCAGCAATATTTGCAAATGCATTCATCATGGAGTCCCTGGCAGTCCGTCACCGTGAGCTGATGACTTTGTGATCTTCATGAAGGTCTGATTAAAAGTGCTTTCTAATGATCAGCCCAACTTCCCATCCGGCTCTTCCTGTTGTGCACTTAGACAAAAGGAAGGAGTGAGAATGAAGGCCAGTCGTGTGCTGTCTATGCTTTGTGTCCCCTGAGTCCAGGCTAGACATATGGACCTGGTTAGATGACACTGAGCTGCTACCACAGTTGGAGGTCCTTCAGTTCTCTTGTTTCTTCCATGTCCAGCAGCTTCATAAGGAACTGGCTTTTTTGTGTCCACTAATTTGAGTCTTCCACCTTGCACAGGGTGACGAGCAGATTTGTATAAGCCCTGGAGCTTTTTCTACCCCAGAAATTGTTTTAGATACCTTCTCAACTTGACTGTCTTGCAAAATTATGTGTATAGATCCTTCCTCCAGACCTTGGTCAGAATCAGGAAATGCAAGGGAGTGGGAAGGCGGTGTTAGGGGAGCGGGTGACAGGATCCAGTGAAAAGAAACAAGGTGAGGCTTTAGTGGTGTAGCAGACCCTCCTTGGCAGCGCTATCCTGAATATTGTGCAGCCTCATGGCTTCTCTGTTATCCTGTAATCCTTTGCAACATCTCACAGACCTCCTTAGCCAACTGCATTTTGGATGGGAGTTACAGAGAAAGAGAAGCTGGGATGTATCAGAGGCCCAAGGTCAGCCATGGGAGAGCAAAGAGAAATGGGCAATTACACAAATTGTATGCTGGGCATGTGAGACTTGACAGATCCATCTGATGTCTGCAGGGGCTGAGGGGCTGGCATGCCTGTGCAGACCCTACCTTCACATCCAACACTGTATGTACATCCTGGTTTATATTGTCTGTGATGTTCTTTTGATTTTAACTGAACTAAATGGACTCGCCATGGAAATGGCATCCCAAACAAAGCAGGTAAGAAAACCAGGCCGGGGTTGAGCTAAAACACTGTTAACTGTGCTTCCAGTGACCTGAGTAGCATATGCAACATGTACAAGCCTGAACTTCCACTCATGCCTATGTCTATGGCGTGACAAAATTGGGTATCTCTGAGATTTGTGGTTTTGGTCTGGTGAGTGCATAACAGATGCTCTATTGTAACCTCGTGTAATAACTTTTTTATCAAGCCCATACTTTCATGGGAAGGTATTCCATTCCTAGGTGTTCCAATGGGGCCGTTCTCATGCTTCCACTGGCCTCAGTCTAAGTTATTGTGTTGGAGCCCCTTTTCCTCTCTTTCTCTGCTAGCCTGTGCTTCAGCAGTAGCTGATCTAGGTTCATTAGATACACAGTAAAAATTCTTAAAATGGTGTGCTCTTCCCCAGATTTTCAAAGCACAGCTTTCCACCATTTTATGATATGCTTCTCTTTTCCCCTTGTGGATGCCCTTTGGCTTGGGAGGTCTGGGTGACATTTGCTTACTCCACTCTTTTCTGCCATGACTTGGCACTGTGATTGTCTTCATCCATCTGGCTCATCACTGTGACTCAGACTCCCTATTGTACTAATATGTACTAGTGTAGCAGTGTACTAATAGGCTCCACTGCCAGACTAATTCAGTGTCACCCATGGCATTCCCTTCTCACTGCTGCATCTTGTGCAACCCCTGCAAAGTTATCTTTGAAGGCTGATATTTCTGCTTCCCTTTTGTACCCTGCTAAACCAGCTCAGATTGGTATAGTCTAACATCTAAACATAAGTTTCTAGTAAAAGATCACATTACTATGTATTTCTTTGTTTTGTCAAGGACATAAGAGGAAAATTGCAGTTCACCATAGGAAAAAGCATGGTTGTTGTTCTGCTTAGACAGCTTTTACCCCTCTGCTTGAAGCAGGGGAGGTGACTCAGAGGCCACATTTTTATGCTTGTACTGAGGGCTTTTGTCCCATCTGGGTTTCTTTGGCTCTTAGTAGTGCAATGCAATTATGGTAACTCTACTTGGTCAGATTACTGTACACATACCTGGGGTCTGACTTACTCAGAGTCCCCAGTACTGTGGAAATGTTGAGTATAAATATCAGTAAAAGCAGTTTTACTGGTTATGATCTGGGGTAAGAATGTTTATCAGTGTTGTGTAAACACCATGGAGGTGCTAGGATCTATGTATTCTTTTACAGCAAGGTACTTGTGTGTGTTCAGGCACATAACTGTGAAGACCCATAGATTACTGGTGATCCACTCCACTGCCTTGGAGAACATGGATTCTGTGCAAGAACAGCACATAAACTCTGTTTTCCTTTATGGCTCTGCTACAGTTTCTGTTTGCATTTAGCCTTGAAAACATCAGAGACATTTCTTGAAATGCTGTGTTGCTTGACCCCTCTGGAAGTGAGGGTGTGCTTGTCTTGCACAAGGTTTGGAAGATGGCTCTGAAGCATGAGGGAGCGAGGCAGGAGGAGGACCAGCTGAGGATAGTCTTTCCTGTGGCTTGCTCCCTTGGTCACGGGCTGTGTCATTGCAGCAGAGATGAATTTAAAACTTGTGTAAATCTGCCTGGTAGCACATATACCTTTTAAAGCATATATTGTGCTTATTGAGAGCAGTTTTTTTCTCAAGGTATCACTACAACTCTTTGTCTAACCCATTACCTGTTCAAGATGCTGTAGAACTTCTTCCTGTCTTAGCTGGCAGTTGAGGGTTTGGGTTTTCTCCCTTTCTTCTTTGTTTTTCTAATTTTATTTTTTTCCCCTGACACCTGGGGTACACTTCAAGCAGCTTGATTTCTCAGTTCTTGAGGAAGGTGCTGGAAGTGACTCTGTGCTCCCTCACCTTCCACAAGGTATAAAATATTTCATGGTGACATCAGCAAGAGATACGTTCTCCCCTTGCTTTGAAGAAATGGCATAAATACAGAGTGTGCTTATCTTGTACCCAGTGTCCTCTGATTTCTGTCTTGTTTTCCCCAAGCACACAGAACTATGCTTCCTTTAGGCATGAGGATCTGGACTCTGAATTAGTTTTCATGCACAACTTTCTCTAACGCTGAACAAAACTCAATCTCATTTCAGCTCAGTTTTGTGTTGTGGGTTGGAAGATCATGCTGACAGATAGGAAGGAAATAAGATGTTTAAAGACGTCAGTGTTAAACCAGAGAAAGAGTGTTCGGTACTGCACTAACCAGGTGGCCAGGAGGAGCTCTATCCTCTCCTTTTGCTAATCTGGTTATCTGGATAAATAGGCATGAGGTTAAAGAAGCAAATACCTCTACATGTGTTGACCTGTAATGGATCCAGTAGGAGCAGCATCCTCACAGTGACATTTACTGGCTTCTCCATATTGAAGATTTGAGTTCAGTATCATAGGTGCCACTTTTAATGCTGAAAGCTCTGCTTGCTTTAAAACACAAAAATGAAGGTGCAACGTAAATAGCGATGAGAAAAGCTGCCAACTTCTTCGGACCATTAGGCAACCTTGAAGTTCCCAGGGATACCCCAGTGGGCATTTGCTAATGTTTCACATGTTACATGTGCAGTCTTTTAGCTATGTTGTTATGCAAGGCATATCCTTGGTAAAGTTCTTCTAAGAGAGTATTAGTGCTTGATTTGCTATGTGCTGCCTCCGCATGCCTTCCAGGGAAAGGGAACCAAAGACTGACTAATCAGTTTTTCTCAGTGGAAATGGATAGAGTGCTGTTGGGTGGTGGATGTGCAATCATGGCGTGGGTTTTGGAAATGTCCTTCAAGAAACAGTACTTCATGAACCCAGACAGTGGGGTACAAAAGAATAAAAAAGAAAAGCTGTGCTTGACCAGGGCTATTCTAGGTAAGGTGTGAAACATGAAGTGACAAAATGAGCAATGTGTAGAAGCAGGGAGAAGCATATG
The DNA here is from genome assembly GCA_013396755.1 of Sclerurus mexicanus. Taxonomy (NCBI): domain Eukaryota; kingdom Metazoa; phylum Chordata; class Aves; order Passeriformes; family Furnariidae; genus Sclerurus; species Sclerurus mexicanus. Next base: position 778,693 of record VWZF01003098.1, read on the forward strand.
TATCTAAAATCAAAATTAAATAGTCTAGCAATAATTCAGCAAGCCCGTTTTACACCCACTCAATCCCTTGCTGGCAAATATTTCTAGCCACATTATCATCACTGTGTGGATTTAATATTAAGAAGGATTGTGCAGCACAGTAAACTTTCCTAAGAAGTTTGGAAGTTATGCATTTCCCTAAGTCCTGAAGAAAAAACGTGGGCAGAGACACTAATACTGTCATAGGCCTGGCACCAAAGTAAAATGTATTAAGTTGGGGTAAGAATGCACTCAGTCAGTAGTGTCTCTCAGTGTGGCCCAAGCATTTCATTTCTCTACGGAAGGATGGTTTTCTAGAGAGCTGTAAGGACTATCAAAGCCACATGCGTTTGATTACAAACTCTGGAAGAAAAAAGTTTTGTTCTGATCCAACAGCAAATGGTTGCTGCCCAACTTGTACGCAGTTACTGACACTCCAGTAATGCTGTCAGTCTCCTTTACATTTGGATGTACACTGTGGAAAAAAATGTGTGCTCAGAGGCAGTGGGCCCTGCCCTGGTCAGCTGGAGAGACTGAAGCCTCTCTTCAGTTCTTTGCCACAAACTGAAGTGGGCTTTTCCCAGTACCCTTCCCGCAGCCAATGTCTGCCCAAGTAACTGCCAAGGCAGAGAAATGAATTCATATAGGGTGAACTGCTTATGTGCAGAAAGTATTCCTGTAGGGAAAAAGAAGGGATAGATATGTTGAAAATGAACTTTAATGGGAAAGAAAACAGCATCAGTTCTTCTGGGGAAAAAATGGGTTTTCCAAGGGAAACTTTGAAGCAAACATTTCAAAAATCAGTGTTTTGACTGAAATTATTCCATTTCTGTTTCTCAGTTTAAAATAAAAAAAAAAAAGAACCAGGAGAAACAAACTGATAGTTTGAGTGGAAATGTCGCTTTGTCACGTGTGCTTTTATTGCATTAAAAAAAAGAAAAAGGAATATAACATTTTAAAGCAAAACAGAAGAAAAAATTGTCACTTTGAATCTGTTCCAGACTTCAGTGGGAAAACTGACAGCTTTTTGATAGAAAAGACTATCTCAAAAGATTTTTCAGCTGAAATTCTGTAAAAGAAAATGTTGATTTTTTTTTTTTCCCAAAGCGTTTCTGGAAAAAAAGGAGGCACTGCAGCTTGGGAATTGGCTGTTGTATAGGGACTGCTCTGAAGTGCTTTAATATGATATTCTGCTATAGATGAGCTTTTCTTCCACTCTCACAAGAGAAAAAAGATGGTCTGCACCATTGTACTCTCTCTAAAATACTCTACAATTCTACGTAGATAGAAATGGGCTGAAGCAAAAGTGAACAGAGCTAAATATGCTTTTCCCATGCTAAAGAAACCTCAAGGGTTGAATTTAAAAGTATATTTCTAACTCCTGCTGAAACATTGTCCAAGTTTTCCCTTGGAAAGCAGCATTTTCTTATACTTCAACTGTTTGTGAAGAAGGCTTGGTGAAATGCTTAGTTTCAGGTAGGCCTGGAGTATTTTACTTTGACTTGCGTTTTACAGAACTACAGTTGTGCTGGCTGGAAGGGATCTTTAAGGTCACAAGGTTTGGCCTCTTCAAATACAACTGCTGCCCATGTCAGGTCAGGTCACTATGGCTTTATCTAGCTGAGTCTTGACAAGGCTGCAGGTCCTACAGCTTCTTTGGGTACCTGTTACAGCCTCCCTGGTACAGAAGTTTTCCATATGTCCAGTCTGAATTTCTGCATTTTGAACAAAAAGTCTGAGTGGTAACAAAATGGTTTTTTTCCCAATATTTTTATTTCACAGGAACGCTCAAATGTGAGCATGTATCTTTCCTGGGGTGGGAAGTGAACTTGTGAATTTTTTCCTAAAGAAAAAGAAAGGTTTTGACAAGTCCTGACAATATGGGAATTTTATGGCATAAGCATAATGGTACATACTGATCAGAAGCCAAAGGTGGACAAATTTGTGCTAGAGATGAGGCAAAAGTTAAAAAGGACGATACGAGCTGGGTTTATGGTAGACAGTACTTCAGCTGGAGTCTTTTAGTCAAAACTGGGTACCTTTCTGAGAGATGATGTAATGCAAATAACTTTCTCCACAAAGTACTGAAACTGCTGAGTGAGTTGCTTTCCAGTCCATGTTATCCTGGAAGTTGTATTAGCCTAAATGACCCTGTCTGGCTTTAGATGTGTTTCCTGTAGCAATATCAAAAGGCATTAAGTGGTGATGGGGATGCTATAAGCCCATACAGCAGTCCCTGCCCCCAAGGGTCAGCAATTTGGAATTGAATAACAGCTGATTTCAGACCTGCTTCTTTCTATCAAGGCCTGTGAAAGAAAAAGAGCCCAAGACCAGGATGGAGTTAAGAGGTAAGGGTTGATGAAGAAAAAGAGGAAAGGGTGTATTTGAAAGAGTAGTAAAGGCAAGGAGGCACAGTGCTGCATGTGTCTGAGGGAATGGGGGAAGGAGACAGGAGGGGACCAAAGCAGGGGGTGAGGGAAGTGGACGGTGGTCCCTCAGAGTCCAGATGAAGAGTGATGTTTATCAAAGCAAATACCAAAGGCATAGCTGTATTGTCCCTCTAACTTCTTTAGTTTGCTTGTGTGGTTTGGGATTTTTTTTTCTGCTTTCCTCACTCCTTTCTTTTTCCCCTTTTTTCTTTCAGCTTTTATTTTTTTGCCAGCAAGCTCCAAAGGCCCAGAGTGGTTTAATGCCAGCTTAAATGCCTTTGATTTGTTGTCTGAAGGCAGGTTTGCGAGGACCAGGGCTGTTTCCTTTGCTGTGGCTGTTTGCTTCCAATGAGCAAGTTCAGCAGCCTGTGGATATTTCTTTTCTAGTTCTGCAAAGATGGTGTGTATCTCTGTCCTTGCAAGATGAGAGAGAAGCAAAAAAAGACCCTGGGAAAGTGGACAAAGAGCAAATAAGAAAGGAAGAGGGGTCAGCAGGGAGGCCTGGAGGATAGGTGTGAGAACGGATATGGGTAATGTGTTGACTCATTTCTGTAGCAATATCATTCACAGCTACCTTGCAGGTGTCTCAGCCGGTATATAGGAGCCAGACTCAGATCATGGAGGAGGCAGGATGAAACACTAGCCTAGGACCTAAGAGCTGCAGTTTGAACTTCCTGTTCTTCCATGGGTTATTTTGTTTTATCTTAAAAGAATACCTTAATTTTGCTGTTCTTTAATCCCTGGCAATGAAAACGCTAAACTAGAGGGGCATTTCAGAAGCATATAAAGTGCTATGGTATCGCTGTAGGGCTGAGCACTGTGGATCTTCTTATCTTTCCATATCAGCCGTGGTATCTTTGGAGTGCGATGGTCACAAGATGTAATTTGAGATCCTGATGACTTTAGATGTTAAAAGTACTTTCACCAAATGGAGGAAGCCTGTGACCAGCAGCGAGTTATGGCTGGATAAAGCTTCAAAACAAACATAATGCTTGTGCTACTGAACAGAGACAAAGCAATACCCACTTGGCCTGAATGTGAGCACAGCTATTTTCCTGAGAACCCACTAGTTTTTCAGCAACTTCTGTTACAAAACTCCTTCTTCCTCGAATCTTTTTTGCACCTGCTTCTAAATCCTGCCCTGCTCCAAACACCAGCCTGCTGAAAAGTAATCAAACACAAGGTTTCCGAGTTGGCCCATCCTGAATTCAGAACCCATTTCTGAAGTAAATTTCCAGTGGCTTCCTCTTTTATTTCATAGGAAAGCAAGTGTCAAAGCAGGTTGGCTTATAAGGATTCTGGTACTGTCCATCAGAAAATAGGCTAAAGGCTTCAGAATTACTTTATATGCAATGAGAGGATTCTGTGTTGCCAAAATTAGTGCAAAATATTTGTTAGCTGGCATGCAAATCAGTAATCTTTTTTTCTCAGGAACCATGGACATAAGAAGTCTAACAGTCCTCCATTTCTCCTGCCTGTTCATTTGCTGTCTCTGTGGTTCAAGCCTGTATTGTATTTATTCAGGCTTAGAGATTGCAAGTATTCATGATGAAGTTGTACAAGCCATGCTGTTACAGCATGCAGCAAGCACTTAGACTGCTGTTTCAGGGGTATCAAGCCTCCTCTGTTGCAGTTTGTATGAGGTTTATAGGAACACCCACCAGTGTGCGCCCAGTGTATAAACATCACCTAAATTAAAGAAGCAGGCTGACATATTTCCTTAGGTCATATTGTTTTGCTTTGTCGGGGGTGAAGGATTTATTCTTCCTTTTACTGCTCACCCATAAATAGAAGCTGTTATATGCAAGCCAGTATATTATTGTCTTTTAAGACAGTGAAATACGTGTGGGTGCATGTGAAGACTTATGCATGTAAGGCATTAAGCTGTAGGTTGGATGCTCTGCTTAGTATGAGCAGGATTTCTTGGTTGGCAGAAATGGTATGACTCCATCAGAGACAGACATATCACCAGGAAGTTCAATGGTGGAATTTTAATGATGACTTCAAGGGCGCTACCCAGGGCTAACCTACTATCTTCTTCTCTCTACATCTTCCAGATGATGGCTAAAGCTGGATATTTTTGCTAAAATATTCTCTGTTTCGGTACTGCTCATGTTTGCTAACACTGGAGGTCCTAAACTGTGTGATTTTAGAATCTCGGTAACAAAATTACAAGCCCCCTCATTGCCATACTGGCAAGCTGAAAGATTTGACTGTAGTGGAGGAATATGATTATTTTTCAAGGAGGGATTTAGAAAGAGTACACTAACTGCTTGTAAAATGACCCTTCTCACACTCTAAAGAGGCAAGGTAATGCATCTTCAGCTCCTTCCTGGGTCAGCTAACTTCAAACATTAGGAGAAAGGCCAACTCGAGGTCCATGCTGGCCAAACTCAACCAGAGCTAAACCATTTGCCCTGACAACATCCAGTAACTTTAAAAGTAAAAGCTACTGTGTAGACAATGTGGGACCAGCAGCCCCTCTCTGATCCTTAGGTAATGATGTGTGTGTTATGTTTCCTCTCCAGCATCTTATTTTGCTACTTGCAGAGCAGACAAAAAAATGCTTACCAGCTGCCTTCTGCAGACAAGACCTAAGGGACAAAATGTTGTTTGGGAAAGACTGTTCTCTGTAGAAGCCATATCGATTCTTGGGGCAGAGGGAAGGGAAAGAGACAAAGCTTTTCCCTCTGAGAGCAAAATGACAATTGCCATTGAGAAATTCAGCAAATCTTGTCAGAAGTCTGAACGCAGGAGGGCAATTCATCCCTCTTTTGTCTCCACTGGGCACTGGCTCTGTGTGAGCTTTTAGCCTAGTCTAGCATATGAGAAAAGCCCCTTCCTGGGCTGGGACAATGGGAGCCAGCACAGCTGATACAGAGAGCATCTCATACTGTCATGAGTGGGAGGTCTGCAGAGAAATTGGAGGATGCAGAAAAATCAAGGAAGGAGAAAGGATACTGAAATAGCTCCCTCCAGAATAGGTGTATTATGTGGGAAAAGCCCGAAGACAACGCTTTTATATCCCACTTCCCAAGCACTCCCTTCTGTGTGCAGCTGTGAGATCTATTCCCTTGTCAGGTAAAGCCAAGCAGCCATTGATTGGCAGCCAGATGGAGCAATGAAGGTGGATCAATGTGAATTGGATTTTTTTAACTTTAAATAAAATTTGTATCGGCATGAAGTTAATTAATAGAGAGCTGTCAGAGGGCTCCTTGGCACATCAGTGTGTTAGGAGGCAATGATACCCTTCGGGGAGGTGGTGGGAGGAGGCTGGAGGGAAAGGGATTCAGCTAGCAGCAAGCTGAAATTAAAAAAAAACAGGCCAGTCTTTCTCTTGGTCCTATTTCAACATTTTTTAACGTTTTCTTCCTTCCTTTGGGATTTCTTTGTCTGTACTGATGCAACTTCCCAGTTTTTGGCCTTTTGTTGGTCTTATTGCTTGCCATCTGAAATCTTCGCTTCCTAATGGAAATGTTGCTTTACAAAGATTTTGTGTGGGCACAGCTGTTTCTGGTTTTGGTGCTTACTCCACTTGCACTCTCTTCCATTAGAAGAAGTGATGAGAATTCAGTCAGCAGCAGTATGGCATGAAAGACTGGGTTGTAGGTGTATTGGCCATGAGGTATCTTGTGTATCCTACAGCCCCAGGAGTGCCAGTGTATGTGGTCTAATGCAAGGCTCAAAAAAGAGTATCTTGGCTCTAGTGGCCTCAGGAGAGGATGGGGCAGGTGATGGGGTACAGATTACCTTTCAAATAGAAATAGCACATCAGTCTCACTGGCTTCTCTGTAGCCAGCTGGTGATAGACTTTGGTGTGTACAGGGACTAGGAATAATCCCAGCATCTCCTGAGAGAGCTAAGTAAGGGATTCAGATGTTTGTATATGGGGACATTCCTCTTGACCTTCTGAAGGATAGTGCATTAAAGGGCCTGGTCCCACTTAATTTTTAATTAAACTTGCCCAGAGAATAGTAAAATTGGACCTTTTCTGTGAGGAAGGTGGTGACTGGGAAGCCTGGGGTTACAGGCCAGCTTGGCTCCCGCGGGGCTGGTTCACTGCATCAATGATCAATGTCTCTTCAATGCTGCTTCTGACTCTGAGCAGGGACATGACGGAAAGACAGAGAATGGAAACCAGATGCAGTTTCCATGGTAACGTCCAAAAAAGAGGGAGAGTGACTGGGGGCAGGGAGAATTAAAAAAAAAAAAAGAAAAAAAAAAAAGAAGAAGGAGAAGCAGAGCCTCGCAGAGATTTAGGCTTCACACATCAGTGAATGAGCTTTGATTCTGGTTTGCCCAGTGGAGAAGGAGGATACTTTATTCTTTCTGTGCCTTCTGCATGAGGAGTAGTGTGCAGGAGTCTCTCTCAGCACCTTCGTTTAGCCAGCAGAGACAGGACAGGACCAGGGCACCACTGCTCTTCAGCACACTCCATCTTCGGGGTCTGCACATCCCAGACAGGATGAGCAGGGTGAGACCTCCCGGTTACTCCAGTCCCTGCTTCTCCCTGTGAAGAGTGAATTAGGAAATGAGGTGGAAGAGGCAGATGGGGAACATCTTGGAGCTGCTCCAGGCCTGGTTACTTGCTGAGTGGGCGATCTGCTTAGGGCATAGCTCCAGCAGGTTGTGCAAGAGCTGAGGATAGCTGTACTCCTAGCCTTTCCCAGCAGGAGGCACAGGGAAAAATGGTGTGATGGAGCTGGCTTTGTGAAAGGCTTTCATCTCAGAAATTCTTCTTTCTGTGATTTCCATGCATGCCCACTTATCCCATTATCTGTGTCAGGAGGAAAACAGAATCATCAGCAGTCGTGATTTGTATCTCTGAAGATTTTCTTCTCCGTGCTTAAGCAAAATCCCCTCTTAACCACTTCTTGTCCTTGCTTTCATAGGTTAAAGCGTTTCGGTTCATGGTTTTTCTTATATTCTTTCCTTACTTTAGAGTTCAATCCTGTTGCTGCCTCTTACGGCTGCTTTTCTTAGGCTCCCAGATATGACCTAACATAGAGTCCAATAATACAGTATACTCAGACCTGGATCAATAAAGCTTTTAGACGCCTAACTCCTCGCTTTGGTGCTTTGCTCCTTCACATCTTCCCTGTGGAGCTGTAAAATTCCCATTTTACAGAGTGGCACACTCAAGTAGGAGTTTGCTGATGCTAGCAGAGGAAGCTGTGAAAGAGCTGCAAATATCACTCAGCCACTACTACATGGGTTTTGAGAACCTTAAACTGACTCCCCATGTGCCACAAGTTACTATTACTGCCTAGAGATCTTGCCGGACTTTCCCGTTACCCCATTGCTGTAGCTGTGATCTCTACCTCTCTTTCCAGAAGATGAGCTGCTGAAGCAGGACCTTCTGAGGAAAGTGCTATGTTACATTCACTGATTACTTCAAGTACAAAATCTATACCACATTGTTCCCACATTTTTGAGGTCCTCAAGGCTAAGTCAGGCTCTACAGCTCAGCCATGGTCTATGACTGCTGTTGATGATGCCAGATGTCCACTCCAACTCTGGGAGTTTGGGCCAGCTGGCTACTCTGACTTTCATCTTCTGATAGGGTTGGGTCATAATTTTCACTGTAGCATCAAGCATGTGGTGGGTGGCCTAAGCTGCACTAAACCTATAAAGATAGGACAGAAAGGTTGGGCTCTTTAATTTATGGTATTGCAGTGAGATGCTCGCTTTGAAATATGCAAGTTAAGAATAGGCAGGTATAAATAAAGTGTATGAAATGACTAATGAATGTGAATGTGTTTGCAAAGATCAGATCAAAATGCAAGGTGCCAGTAAGATCTGCAGGCCTACTCCTATTGGAAGTAGGCTTTGCTTATAAAACTGCTGCACTCGAGGACAGCAGCAAAGCACCAGCTTAGTATTTCTTTTCAATAAACAATACCTTCGTAATAAAGTTTTCCTTTCCTTCTTTTATTTTGTTAAAGCCCTTACCTCATGTTTAGGAGAGGCAAGATGCTTATCACTTCTCACTTTTGAGTGTTCCTGGTGGTCTCACTCAAAGGGCTGCCCCTCTGGCTGGAGGTGTAGTTTGCTAGATGGTGCTACCGTGCAATTATGCATTTCTTTTCTAATGAGATCGTTAGGAGTGCAGTGCTTGTCGCTGATTAGAAGTTCCTAGAATAGAACTTGCTATTTTCTTCTAATTACATTATATAACAGTGTAATTCACAAGGATAGTAGTTAAGACAAAGTATATGGATTTAGGAGATTGGTTTCTGGTTCTGTTGTGGTTTGTGTTTTATTTTTTTAAAGACACTACCACAACCTTTTTGTCTGACATTTGGGTAAGTCACTTAATATTCTCTGCAGCTGAGATCCTCAAAAAGTAAATAGACACGTAGATCATTAAGTATCTAATTATCTTAGAGGATATGGACTTTGGTTCCCTAGATGCCAAATGGGGGGATAACTTCAGAGATGCATGTAAAGCCCTTTCAGATACCACAGCAAATATTAGAAAAGCCAGTAAATAGTAGCGTGTATTTTATAAATCTATTTTACTGGAACTCAGTCAGTTGCCATAACATTGGTTGTCCATAGAAATTAAGTTTGATATAGTGCAGAAAGAGCCAGTTCTAAGTTACAATGAAGTCATCAGCATGTGGAGTGTTGGGGATGCAAAGACTGCATAAAATGGGGTGAAGTTGGGACCTAGTTTGCACCATTTTTTTGTTGTTGTAGCTGAAAATTATTTCTTATCAAAGCCTATGCATTTAAAGAACTTGGGTCATCATCATAATTTTCTAATGAAGCAGATAGGGTATGGGAGAAATAGACTGTGGAAGACCCAAAATATGGAGAAAGCTGAGGAAAAAAAAAAGGTAAAAAAAAAATGAGCTGGGAAGCACTGATTCTATATACTTATATTAATATGTATGTATATCAAACATTTATACACATATTTCTGTATAAGAGGATATATATAAATCAATATCCTATTTCTCTTTGTTCACGTATTTTTACACATCTAAAAAAAGAATGCTGGAAAATCTTCTGATACTAGCCGAGGAATTTGTTACAATGGAAAATGTGCCCAGTTGGTATGATAACATCAAGGTCATTTGTTAATTATGTGGCTTTATCAAAAATCTTGTTGAAAGTACTGACTTTCCAATGACATCCAGCTTAACCTGTATCCTCTTTAAGAGGAAATCATAGCAGACAGTCTAAGGCCTTTGGACAAAACTGTATTGCTTATTTAGGATTTAATACTTTTTCCATCACAGCAGCTGTAACCTTGAACTTGAAGAAAGCCAGTAGAATTTACCTTGACCTGCTCAAAGAAGCAAACAATAAGATTAGAACCAATAGTGATAGTAGAAACAATGCACTAGTGATTAGGAGCACAGGGCTTCAAAGGACCTCTTTGGGTCATCAAATCTAGTCCTCTGGTATTACTGGCAGTCAAGCCATAATCCTTTTCATAAGCTTTGAGACCGTGGAGGAACATCGGCACACACTTATAATAATCAACACTCTTTGCTCGGAAGGGTTTAACACCTAACCCCCGCTGTTGTAAACAGATGGGGGGCCCAGAAGCCAGAGAGGAGAGAGGTGATGATAGGTAGGTCTGCTTAGCTGTAGCAATTGTGAGATGAAGGAAGTTACCTGCTAGCAACAGTATTCATAACTTCCAGGTTGTATCTCATGGCAGGTTTTTGAGTACAGGTTTTAGCATATGAACTAGAAGGATAATATGGCAGCAACGGGATTCAGGGACTTCTATGGATAGACAGCAATGGTAAATAACACCTTTGCTTGGATTATTTTTCCAGAGCAAAATTATGAGACCAAAGTTGCATCCTACCTCTTAATTTTCAAGCCCTTTCCGGTGTAGAACATTAGGACATTACAGCAGTGAACTATAGTTGAACATTTATAAAATGTTTTCTTGCCTACAATCTGTCTGCTATGGCTTCTTAGCTATCTCAGGTGCCAACTAACAACATATTGTAATCAGTCCTGCTTTCACTGTGGTTTTGCTTCAGTGGGTGTGGATCAGACTTCCAATTCACCACTTCCAGACTAGATCATGTCCCAGGATGTGTGTCTGCAGTGCTTCCAATAAAGTCTACAGACCCTTGCTGAATACATCTCATGGAAGAATTTATTCCAAAGGGGCCCTGATGTCTCTTGCTTGAAATCCTGCCCCTCAGAACTCTATTGGTGTGCTGTATGTTCATTTTGCAAGATAGCTATTCTTTCCTGATGAGCTTTCCTCTTGACTCATCTGACCTACTCCCTCTTTCCTTCAAAGGGTGATAAATAATTAAATAAATTCCCGGTGACACTTCTCCCTGACTATTGTTCTTAAGCGCTAAATCACTCACAAATTAATTGAAACTTCCTCTTCCTTCTCTTCCTCCTCTTTTACCTCCAACCCCCAACAAGGTATTTGCCTTAATTTGCTTTCATGGGTCTTTTTTTCCTCTGCCTTTTCTTTTACTTCAGGCGTTCTCAGAGGGCACCTAAAGTTCTTTGGCTATGCAGTTTTGAAATGTGCAATTTGGCAGCAGCATGAGCCTAGGATTGAATTAAATTAACTTGAGGCACTCTGAATTTTTTTTATTAAATTACTTCTTTCAAAGTTACTACAGAACATTCCACTTATTAGGTTTTTTTTATTATTATTATTATTAAATGAAAGGAAGAAAGGGAAAAAAAAGACATAAAACTCAGGAAATGTCTGGAGTCAGGACTTGTTTAGTTTTTAGGGTTTTACTCTTGCAGACTTCTCTGGAGTTTTTTAACAGGTTTCTCCATTTAGAGACAATATGGAGCCTCACAAGTCTCATTCACTTTTGGCATGTATTTAATAGCACACTAGTTTAATGTTTGTAAGAACAACCAAAGCTTATTTGAGCATCACTATCACTTGTTAAGGATTCCTCAAATTCACATGTTTGATTGGCATGGAAAGTACAAGTTCCATTTAGGCAGATATTTGTATTGCCAAAGAACTCTGAGGCACTATGAGACAAGGCAGCCTATAGCAAGAGTCTAGCCTTTAGTGCTAGTGGTCAAAATAGAAAGAATTCCTAAAAAAGACTGAAGAGGTAGAGCATAAGTGGTGAGGAAGACTATTTTGGTTGTGATGTTGATGACAGATGGTCTGCTATGGAAAGTTGTCAGCTCCTGAGTGGTGGTGATAGTGGAGAAAGCTGAGAGTTTGTCATTATTTTTTGGGTTGTCCATTTCCCACTGCTCTGGATGGTCTAAGGAGATGTGTTTTTCCAAGTAGTTTTGTACTCATCACTACTCAGCATGGTTTTGATCTTGGCTTCCTGTTAGCCTTCATTATTCCAGAAGGGATTTTTTCTGTGGAGTGATCCTGACTTCTCCTTATTACCTTGTCAGAAAGGTGCCTAGATCTTGCACGTCAGTTACACTTTAAATAAGTACTTATTATCTTTAACAACCTGCTTAGGGCTGAAGATCTAAGGACTCCACTCTATCATGAGCTAGGATGTTGTGTTGGGATATTGTAATGTTTCACTTGTGATGGCACCAGTATTCTCAGGACTGTGCAGATGGTCTTGTCCTAAATAAAAGTGGGCATTGATTTTGCCCTGTGATCAGGGAGAAGGTAGAAGCTGGCTTGACCCAGAAAAAGGTGCATGTAATGGCATTTCCTCTGGAAGATTTTGGAACAGAAATGGAATATAACAGTATTTTGCTGCAGTAGCGAGAGCATCAGAGATGCAACAGCTTGCCACAACTGCAAATCACTGTTGATCTTTTGAAAAGGTGAGAGGAGACCCATCCCCTGGAGACCAACGTGCCTCTTGACAGAAGGGAGGGATGGGCCCACCTTTGGCTCTCCTGGGGTCATGAGTAACTGAGGGGTCGTGAGCGAGGAGCACCCTGTGCCTGCTCTGTTAACCCTGGGCAAAAACAAGCTGCTGGTGCTGCTGACTGCATAATGGCATCACTGTGCCACCCAGCCACTGTGACAGCCTTGTGCCACCCATCCGCAATAATTCATGCACTGGTGCAGCTCTGTCTGATGGGGCAGGGTATAGACCCCTCTGCTGAACAAGATGGAGACTACTGGTGAGAAACTTTCACACAGAGATGGTTGTAGCTATGGGGAGCTGGTGAGGGAAAAGAAAGTCTGTGCTCTAAGCTGCTAAGGAAAGAAAGGTGAAAGAAGGTTAGGGATTAACACCTTTTTTACTTTCTTATTCTCTCGACCTCATTCTGCTCCACCCCTTCTTTCAGCAATTTCCTCATAGACATTTTGGAAGCCAGTCTCTGTGCTGTTGACATTCTGATTAAAAAGTTCTCATCAGCTCAACTAACTATTCTTTCCATATGCCCCTAATCCTTCTTCTTGAAGTGAACCAAAACCTGAAGTAAATAAATATGAGTTGCCAGAAATGAATTTAGATTTTTGTATCTCTAATCCTCTCTGTTTGTATTGTTTCTCATCAAAAAATGCCACCTTCCATAGGAATTATTAAGTTGGAGAAATGTGACTATGGCTGTCTTTAAAGAGAAAACATCAAATTGACCTGTTTCAGCTCCTATTTTCATTGGAAGTAGAAGGACATTTGTGTGTGCGTGTGTGAGAAGGAAAGGAGACGGACTGGCTTGAAAACACGTTCCTGGTTTGTTTACTATAATTGATGAGGAACAGTTTGACCTGGAGAATCAATCTTGTGTCTTACTCCTGATAACTCCAAAGGACAAGAGAAATCAAAAATAAGCCACTGAAGCAGATGGAGGGAGAAACAAACAAGGGGCAAGAGCAGGAGAGGCAGGAGAGGAACAGGCATGCAAATTGTCCCAGCTCACTGCATTTCTGGAAGGATGCAGCAGCGCAAAACTGGATTTCCAAGAACATAATGTGAGAACTGACCATTGGATTTTACCTTAAATTTATTTCAGAAACCAAATGGGTTTCAGTTAACCAGAACTCCTATGTTTTCTTTGTCCTTCCTAATTTTCTACTTTATACTGGAGTATTATGAAATGGTAAATGTATTATTTGTGTTGGCTCTTGCTTTCTTACTACTCTTATCACTGTAGAGAAGAAAATGAATTACCAGATGTGTGTTTCTTCCAGTACAGATACATGTATGATGGTATTATTTTGCTATATCTTTCCCTTTTTTGTCAGCCCAATCTTTTCAAAACTGCCTGCCCAACTATGAAGGTTTCTATAAGGAAGGGAACAACATGGTCAGAACCCTGCAGATGGTGCAAAAAACAATATAATCTTGGTATCAAGGACAGCTCTTGTCTTGGGGATTGCCACCCCCCCCAGAACTTTATAACCTTCAGTAAAATCTTCAGACATATTTCTCTATTGTGCTAAATGTGGATAGTGTGGCACCACAATATGCTGGAGGAGGAAGCACGCTGCACCTTTCCAGCAGCCATCGGGGGGATTTCAGTGCCAATCCCTAGTTTTGCACAGACAGGCATGTGGCAACTTACGCTGAGGACAAAATGGGAAACGTTAGGAGAAAAGATATAAGGTCTTTTGTGAAGTAATGGTCACTCTTTCTGTTCTCCAACATGTAACACCTAAGTCATCTCTTCCTAGTAGTATAATATTGATAAAAACCACCTGAAACTGTTCTTGTTCTGTATGTTGTCCCCTGAAATCACTGTTGTGTTATATACTTGCCTGTGCGCACAGGTCTTCTGCAAAATTTTATATTGACATCCTCACCAGCTGAGAAGTGACAAAGCTGCCCCTGTAATATATTACATCATCCCTCTGTGGATTATATGTGGTCCATGTAAGAAACACTATTTTATGAATGTTTTAGATGAAGTATTAATTTTTGCCTTGCTGTGTCCATGGGTTCAAACAGACTGCCAAATGTGCAGTGGCTGCATCCCTAATGGAGTCTCTGTTAGATCAGAAGGCAGAGTTAGTTTCTTCAAATGAAGTGAAATAGATTTGGGTTGGGACAAAGATTGATTGAGTAGGGGAAGTTGAGAAACGCCAGTGGAATATATTTACAAAGGTTTCCAGGAAACGGTAAAGAACAAAACAAAATCTACTTGAAGTAATATTTTGGAACGAGTCCTAGGAAAGGCAGGCTTGTGGGCAGAGTGCAGGGGAAGCAGTCAAAGATGTATAATGAAACATGAATTCGTTCCGTGTTGAGATTTTTTACTTTGTTGCTTCAGAATCCCTTCTGGAACATGCTGTGCGGGAATATGCTGTTGCTTTCTGCTAATTAAAACATCTGGCACTAGTTTATAGAACTCTGGCCTTTAAAATAGTGGGAAGAGGGGTAATGCATTTAATCTTGAATAGCTTGATTTGTTATCTGGTTTGAGTATAGGAGCCTCTGCCCAGATTACTTGCTGCCCACATTGATTCACAAAAAGAGATGGGTAAAAATGTTTCACATATAAAGAACTAATCAGGAACAATATACTGAAATCCGGATCTTGGATGAAAAACAACAACAACAACAAAGTGACATTTTTTCAGATCCCTTCGCTATTCAGTTGAGTTGAGGTTTTATGTATTCTTGCTAATTTAAGCAACCTGCAGCCTGGTCGATACAGAGAATGGGTTACCTTCAAAAGCAGGGTGCTGTAGGAAGTGAAGTGCGTGTTTCCTCTGGATCGATTTTGAATTAATAATCCAGTATAGTGTAAGAGGGTACTGTGGCAGTGCTTTAAGACCAGTTCCTTCTATTGAGACATAAAGCCAGGTGGGAATTGCTTCTTTGCGAGTCAGTCCTGAACTTCTGCCCCACCTTAATAATAAGGGTCTGGAGCAAAACCTTCCCCTGAGGAGGTGTGTTGTGGTGAGCAGCAGCTGAGGAACTGAAGGGGCATTTATCTCCATAGTGGCAGCATTTGACTCTTTGTGGTTTCCACAAATCTCCTTTAAAGGCATTGATCGCCCCTGTCGGCAGGATTAGTGGAAGCGGTCATGCAGAACATGTTTGTAAAAATGTTTTTTAAAAATTCTTCTTGAATGTACCAAATCTTGTAAGGGATCTAACTATGTTGGGGAAAGGGAAAGGTCAGCTTTAAAGAACAAGGGATGGCTTTCTCTTCAGCTGCTTTATCAGAGCAGAGTTCTGATTTTTATTAAAGCAGGGACTTGCATGGGGGACTGTATCCAGGCATGTTCTGTGAAAAGCATGTACAAACAAGCTTTGCCCATCTGGACAAGTCTGCCAGTGTCCCCACACCCCCTCCCTCCCCTGCCCTGCAATCCTCCTGGTACTTCACTTCAGAGCTCCCCAGACACAGCTCTGTCAAAATGCCCCCAGCTTTTGACCACCAGTGCTTCTCCTGCCTCTTCTCTATTCCAGTGAGGGTGTCAAACGCCACCTCAAGTCTGACCTTTTGAGCTTCAAAGCAGGATGTAGATTTAGTTGAAAACTTAAAGTGCTTTCTACATTGTGCCTGCATGTGTTACAGAACACAGCAGGAAAACAGACCTTTTGCCTGGATGGCTAGAGCTAAGTAAAGTTGACCTTAATACAGAACTGTGTCAGATATCCCAAATTTAGTTCACTATAGATGCTCCCACATTGCCCTGTAAGACTGGCTTCCAGTACTGAGGGAGAGATCTGCACAGATTATCAGGACCTGCAGGGTATGTCCAAAACACATGATGCTATGTGATATCAAAGATTCTTTAGCTGGCTCCAGATGAGTTGCTATACCTATAGGGAAGAGCGCAGGGCTGACCTTAGTTCTAACAAATGAAAAAAACATAACAAAACTAAACCAAACCCCAACCAACCAACCAACATCAACAAAACGAAACCCAACCAACTAAAACTACAAAACCAAACCAAAACCGCAAACCAAGCCACAAAAACCAACCAAACAAAAAAACAAACCAAAAACAAACCCCAAAACAAAAAACCCCACATCCAAACCAACAAACCCAAAAACTATTAGCAAAGGGGCGGACTGTGTACGGTAGTGATGCTAATGCAGCTTTGATTATAACAAGTTTACAGATCCATCGAGATTTGCATGCTGTGTGTTTGTACACTGACGATCAAAGTGTCTGCAGTTTTACATAAAGCCGTAGCATGGAAAAGTGGTGATGGTCTTGGGCATAGTCTTGCCATGTCCTCATGTTCTTCCTGCAGGGCAAATGCCAATAGATGGCAGTGAAAAACCTCACTCCCCCTTTCTGTAAATAGTGTCTGTAAATAGTAAACGGAAGGACAGGGAGGAAGATATTGGATAAGGGAAAAGGGTGATGCAGATAGGTGGTGTGATGGGAGATTAATTATCTGCCTTTGTGTCACATGACATGTTACTTAGAGCAGAGCCCCCATGGGCCATGAAGAGATGTTTGCTTTTTGCAAGCTGCATCCCTTGTAAATAGCAGTGCTGGCTCCGACTGCTGCCCTGCATAACACCAGGATAATTCTGTTTGTCATTTTCAGACAGTCCTCCTCTGTCTTGTCCTTTGGGCTGCTAAAAAGTTGTGATGTGTCTGGGCCCACTGGGGAAATGGCTGTTGCAGGGTTGTGAGGGCAGGAGATGTGCTACAAGGATCAGGGCAACAACATGGTGGGAGTGCTGGAAACAGGACACCTGTAGCTTCTTGGAAACGTCTGCCATGGCCTCTCTGTGTCATGTGTGTGCCTTTCTCCCCTCTCCTTGCCCTTTTGACTGCAAAATTGATGTTCTTTATTCATTACTTTGAAGATCAATGGAGTTCAAATCCTTGTGGGCATATTGTGGTTTTCTTATGCTGTGACTCAGAAGGGTCAACTGGCCCAGCCTAAGCACCGTGCTGCTGGTTTACACTGCTTCCAGTAGTTGAGTTAGCTCCTTTACAGGGGATCTGCATGCATCTCTACTCAGTGTGGCAATGATCCTTGTGTAGCATCAAGGCAGAGTTGGTGGTACCCTGCATTGGCTGCTATCAGAAAAAGTGTGTTTGTGTGAGGAGGGGGACAGAAAGCAAATTTCCACTGTTTTATTCCTGCCATTTTGGCCAAGCACTGCAGCAGTTCTCATGTAGGACTTTCTAAGGACCCAGACCCTTTCTGCTCCAAGGAATTCTCTGTGGTTTTATATTTCTGCAGTGTTTTTTTGGGTTTTTTTTCCCAACCACCATACATGAGAAGGAGCAACTCCATTAGCCTATGTGTTTGCTGCTGAAAAATGTATGATTCTTTTGCTGATAATCTGTTGCATTTCTTTACAAACTGCCATGTTTTTATCGTGTGTCAAGTGCAGGATGGCCCTTCTGGGAATACTTCAAGCTCCAGTTGCTGAGCTATGGTGGAATATAATGTATTTTTCTAGTCAATGTGGCAGACTTCAACTAAAGGAACATGTGTGTCTAAGATTCTTTATTTAGTCCTAATATTTGCATAGTTAAGGACTGCCCTTCATCTTTTCTGCGGATGGATCTGCCCCAGCTCCTGTGAGTTTTTGTAGGGTGGATCTCCAATTTGTGTCAATTTGCTTTGACTTTATTCCAGTCTGGTAGAACTGAATCGGCTGTCCTTACACTCAGTGCTAATAGTGATTTAAATGTGCTCAATGGGATTTGGTTAAAGGCCCCAAAACTTCTCTTCCCACAGAAACTATCAGAGTGGTCAGATCGCAGTGTTAATGCTTGCCACCAGAATGCATGAGATTCAAACATAACCTAGAGGCAACAGGTTTTGTAAGGTGTCTTTTTAGTAATTCCTTTTACAGCTGTCTAAGCAGTTCTCCTTCTGCAACACTGCGAGGCTCATCCAAGCCCCTTCTACAAAGCCAAGTCCCAGCCCTTTGTCCTCACCACATGAAAAAGCCCCTCAATGCAGTTTTGGTTTCTGTGAGTTGTGTCCAAGTAGGAGGTTGCACTCTTGCTTTGAGACCAAGTGGACCTGGAACATATTCCTGCTTGCAGCAAACAGATGTTCACACCATGCCATCCATCCTCAAAAAGGACTCCACCGTGTTCTTGTCCATCTGCTAACTCTGCAGATCCAGCCAGAGGACTTAACCTGCCAAATAATTAGTTCCCTTTTTGGATAATGTTCCTTTCACCTGAGACTTTTAAGCCCAACTACATTTTTCAAATGCTTTTTGAACTGCTGGTTTTACACCCTTTCCAAGAGTCCCCTTAGAGGGTAGAAGTCCTAAGAGAAAGAAACCTCCATGGAGGTGCAAATACTGGCATTTTACATGAGCTCCGTGCCCTCAGCCAAGGCAAAAATATGGGACTGTTAGCCAGAAATCCATGAGAAACAGAAACATCTCATCATTGGCAGAAAAGTTCTGCTGAACATTCACATAGTAGAGCTAAAATCAAAGTTTTTGAACAGTGCTTTCTACACATCTCTGCCTCATTTCCTACTACCTCAGTTTTCTACAGCTTGGCTTCCCTATTACTTTTTTCTCTCCTTCCAGTCTCTTTTCTTGTTTTCCCCATCTGCTTTTAAATAAATAAATAAAAATTTGCACCAGATTTTTCCAATTCTTTTCTCTTATTTCTTGCCTCTGACCTCTACTCTTTGGACAGGGTAAAAGCAATTCTTTCTAGCATGAAAAGCATGGGCACGTGAATGCACCAGAATTCTTGTCACCACTGATTACCTTTTGTGCTCAATCTGGGTAAGCCTCACTAACATAAGCCATGTTTTACTTATGTGTAGTGGGCTGACAGAGAGGACTAGTATTAATTGGTGATGCTATGTTAGAATCACTTGCTCAGGTCTCTTTCCCTACAGCTTTCTTGCAAGGCTCTTGTGTGGCAGAGACAACAGTTTAGTGTTGTTATTTTGCACTGGGGCAAAGCCTATGCTTCTCTTCCTTAGCCCTGTTTATCTGAAGATCTTACCTCAGTCACAAAAGGTGGTTTATTTCAGAAGAGTCCAGTGTTCTCTATATGCTAGTTAGGCAGCATGCTAGTGTGGGGAGAGTTAAGGAGCCCAGGGAGCTCAGCTGAGGTCCAGGAAAACACCTATATTTCCTAAGCTTTTGGGGAAAGAGGACGTGGCAAACCAAGATATGCTGCTCATTTGTCACTCAGAGATGATGCCTCTGCCAGTGGAGGGCATTGTTCAGTGCCCACGTTCTCTATGAAGACTGTGCTGTGTCTGCACTGCATTATAGCTCACTCCTGCAGAAGCCTTTTTTAAGGCATATCTCTCGTGGGGGGACCTTATCATGAAAAGATCAGGACTAAAGCTATAGAGTGATGAAGTCAAGTTTTTCTAATGTTACAGTCCCCACCTTGTTTCCCACAGTATGGTTCAGAAAATTGAGTGTTCAATGCCAGCCTCAATACTGAGAAAAAAAGGAGAGGGATTTTAAATTTTTAGACAATTTCTGAAGTCTTCCACTTTAACCTTGAGTGTGTGAGTGCTTTTATAAGCATGGACACTGTATCAATTTGGGTCAGTTAGCACCTCTGTCCTCTATGTTTTAATGACAGGTAAATTGCAGTGCAGTGTGTATTGCTAATAGCTTGTCAGTCCATGAACAACATATCTAGGAACATAACCTGTGTCTCCTGAGCCTTGCTTTTTAATCTGAGGCAGAGCTAAAACTTTATTATCGGATTAGGATCTGTGGTCTTTATAGCTGATAGATTTGAGCTCAAGGAGTTTTGGAGTCCATGTTCCTCTTATGTTTTTCCTCATGAAAACAACACCGTGCAATTTTATTTTCATTTAATGTCCTTGATCTGGGGCTTATGTGAGGAGGGAGTCAGGGAGAAAGGGAGCAGCAGGAAGAGTGGATGAGCAAAAGTAGGCAACATGATAAAAAAGCATTGGAAAGCAAGGCAGAGGAAAGTGAAGGGGCACGTTGGGACAAGAGGAAAGTGGTGAAAATGAGAGAAAGGAATCTGATCAAAAGGGGAGAGGTTAGAGGCCAGGGTGACAGTGGCTGGGGCAGGAAGAGGTCTTGAAGCAAGGAACAGCAAGATATTTAATCTCAGAGTGGCTGCAGCTCTTTAGCCAGGTGACTGGTGGGATAACTGGCAGGAAGCTGGCATTTACCTGGATGCTAATTCCTCTCTTCCTGCCAGTCTGGCAGGATGAGTGCCTGCTCTCCTGGTGAGATGAGATCATTTGAAAAGCCCCCTTGGCTGCTATTATGAGGAGTGACTGAATGCAGGCTCCAATGTTGTGGTGTGTGATAAAGCACAGTAGCTGGGAGGGGAGGGGGCTGGTGGTGGTGGGAGTACTGGAGACAGGCTGCTCATTTAGTGCTGCCAAGCTCTGCGTCTGATTAATTATGGAGCAGTTGATAAATAACATTGCAGAGATACGTAAATCAACAGGAAAGATGCAGAGAGCCGAGCAGGATTGAGGGACTGGCACTGCTTGGGCAGCTCTGCTCGGAGGATCGTTGTTCTTGGCACAGGCAGTGCCACGTTCGGCAGTGGCAGCTGGCGAGGGTGGCAGGCACAGGGGGTGGCAGCGAGAGGTGCGGGAGCAGCGGGGCAGGCGTGCTTCTCCAGCCCACATCACAGCTTTCCAGGGAACTGTCCAAGATACGTAGGTGGTCCCTGCTAGTACTGCAAGGAAAAACCTCTTTGTAGTCTCTGAGGCATTCATCTGCCTGGTCCTCATAGAAAAGGGGGAACACACTCCTCCCTGCTGCACAGACAAAACGTGGGGAAGCCAAGGGTTTGGCAGGGAAGGGTGCTGAACCCAACTGCCTTCTCGTCTTGTTTTTTCCCAGTTGAAGGCTTTGTGGTTTAATCTCTGCACTCCCCCCTTCCTCTAGATTAAGAAGGAAATCTACTTCTTAGAAGATAGCTGTGTAGCTCCCTAAGGACACACTCTCTGTAACCACTTAATGCAAGGCTGCTCCCTTTGGCTTCTACAGCTCTTGTGCTGGTGCCCAGTGGGTGCCTGATATGCCTTAGGTACCTCTGGGGGGAGTTATCCCAAGGCACTCACAGGCTGAGTTTGCCCATGGAATCATAGAATGGTTTGGGTTGGAAGAGACCTTAAAGATCTTCTAGTTTCAAGCCCCCTGCCCTGGACAGGGAACCTTCCACTAAACCAGGTTTCTCAAAGCCCAGTTCAACCTGGCCTTGAACACATCTAGGGATGGGGCATCCATCTCACTGTTACGACCTTCACTCTGTATCTTTGGTGTCATCTGGTTTTATCCCTGCTTTTCCTTTTCCTCTGCTAGTATGTGTAAATTAACTCATATGAAAACAGGAGGAGGAATATAAACAGCTAACAGTTAGCTCTGGATCAGCAAATGTAACACAGATACTAGTTCAAACCCACCCAGGGACTCTTTCAGGATTCAGACCTAAACACCAGGATGTGGTAAACCACTAATACTGACACTGGGGAGCAAACCTCTGGGTTCTGTCTATACGCTAATGGTTTTACATATTGGGGTAGAATGAAGCAAACAGTTAATTAGAGAGGAACAGGAATCTAGTGTAGGAGCATCTCAGCTCATCCTGACTCTGAGCAAAGACCAGTCCTCTTCAAAGAGAACTGGAATGTTGCAAATATTGACTTGCTATAAAATGTGTAGTTATCTACCAAGGTCTACATCTGAGGTGCAAGGAAGCAGTCAGCTGGTGGTCTAATACTAAAATGTAGGTCCATAACTTAATGCAGGACTTTAGTTTCAAGCAGGAGATGAGCATGGAAAGGTTGGTGGGCTGAAATAGCATCTTGGTGAGGTAGGCATGGAAAGAATCCTACAATTTTCTTCTGCACAGTAACATGTTATCTTCACAGTCAAGGCCTGTTTGCCAGAGCTCTGCATATAAGCATATGTTTGTGCCTGCATATGTAAATAAGTGGGTTCAACCAGTGAAATCCCAGGATTATTGAAATGTGAAGCCATGCTGGAGCACACCACAATGCAATAGTAAAGTCTCAGGGTATTGGACTCTTGTGGTTTAGCCTCTCCAGCAATGAAGTACCAAACTAATGCTCACTCACTGTCCCACCAACAGGATCAGGGGTAGAATTGGAAGGGCAAAAGCTGTGGCTTAAGATTAACACAGTTTAATAGGTAAAGCAAAAACTGCATGCACAAGGAAAGAGAAGCAAAACAAGGAATTAATTCACAGCTTCCCATGGGCAGGCAGGTGTTCAACCATCTCCAGGAAAGCAGGACCCCATCACGCATAACAGTTACTTGGGAAGACAAACACTGTAACTCCAAACATCTGCCCCAAATTCCTTCCTTCTGTCCCCTTTGATCACCTGGGGTCACCTCTCCAGTCTGTGTCTCCTCCCAGTTTCCCATGTACCCCCAATCTCCTTGCCAGTGTGGCAGTACAAAAAGCAGAAAAGACCTTGGCTCTGTGTAAATACTGCTCAGCAATAACAAAATCATCTCAGTATCACTCTGTTCAGCACAAATTCAAAACAGAGCCCCATAACAGCCACTGTGAAGTAAGGTAACTCTATCCCAGCCAAAACCAGCACATGGATCAATGAAGAGGCAGAAGTGAAGGGGGGTTGCAGTGACAGAACCCATATTCACACAACAGAAAGTGAGGCAGTATTTTAAACTGATGGAGAGTGTAGAAGTAAGCTGGCTTGGAAAACTGATAAAACATGAAAATACTGTTCCCATAGGGAAATTAATTTCATTGTACTGTAAAGAGCAGGAGGTGCTGGTGGGAGGAAAATACACTTAGTACTTCTGCATGTGCTCTCAATGTGCCTCAGGAAAATGGACACAGTGCTGAACATAAGATGTCATGAACTGTGAAGCAGCAGCCTCCTTTACTGTGTTTTGGGTTTTTTATTCGGTTTTGGGTTTTGGGTTTTTTTGTTGTTGGTTGGTTGGGTGTTCTGTTCATTTTGTTTTTTTTTTCCGTGCAGATAGTTAAGTACTTGGATTAGCATCAAAATAAGCAGACATCTTTCAGGAAAAGCAACCACATGGGACTTCTCAGCTTTTAGCTCTTTCTATCTCCTATTTTAAATTTTCCATTGATTGTATCTTTGAGCTATTCTTGGAACATGTGAAGGAGATACTCCCTCTTCAGGTCAAAGAGGAACCACTTCCATTGTTGGCCCAAAGCTTGCTGCCAAAGCTTTTGTAACAAAGCTACATGGTAAATTCTAGAGCTTGACTGGAAGTAAAGCACCTGATCACATTTATCCAGTGCTCCAGATCCTCTTTGCACTCTGCCTTTCCATCCTTATAGTGGGGCAAATCTGAGCACACAAAATTCGAGCATGTTGCTATTGTAAATCTAACTTGAGACTCTAACTCTGGGACTTGGATGATCTTTGAGTATTTCTAGCTTCAATACAATGACAAAGGAGGGAACACCCCAAAAAACCTGTTGCCTATCTTGTTAGTATATTGACTCTTTAAAAAACAACTTTTAAAAAAAATCCTCTGTTGCTTAGATTTGCAGCAAAGTACTCAAAAATCAGGATCTATCCATTAAAAAGATTTTTTTGGTTAGCATTGAGCAGGATCGCTAAGGGTCTAACGACCCAGGTATGCCAGCTTTGTAGAAGTATCTGTAAATCTAGAAATGAAAAAAAAATAATAAAAAAGTCTCACCCATCTAGCTTGAAAACCGTAGATGAATAAAAAGTAAGAGAAATAACTCAGGTAAGGCAAAAGTCAGAAGTAATTTAAATCTGTGAAGTGTGGTTTTTTCGATAATCTATTTTAAAGAGCTAATAGCACAGTGCAGAAAAAATGTTATAACAGTCTAATGAGGTCCCATTAAGTTTCCCTTCCATTAAGTTCTTTTGGGTCCCATCTAGGCTAGTCAAATAGGTAATTTAAAACAAAACCTGCTTCTTTAGTCTAAACAAGTGCTTGGTAAGAAAGAGACTTGGGAGCTGATGTTGCTTAGGTTCTGTTACATGGTCTGCTGTTGAACCCTGAACCTTTGACTGAAAAACCTCCTTCCTCTGGACCATCACTTCCCAGGTTGTAAGACTTGGATAATTATTTTCACACATCTGACTGGGTAGGGTAAAGCATGGTTCCCAGGGGAGAGCTTGTGATGCTATGAAAACATAAGAGGTTTTTTTGAGACATGTATATTTGCATACATATATATTTATGTGTATGTGTATTTGGCCCTCAAAACTGTACTTGGGACATTCAGACCTTGACAGTGCTTGCTGCATGCTGGATATAACGTTGTTAGATATTTATTTCTAGCTTTCTTTAACTGGAGCAAGTCAAAGCACCAGGCCTTTCAATTTTATTCATCCAGCTCCTAAATAGGAGCATCTTTGACCCATGCAGGCTGTCAGTCCAGGGAGTCTCATGGCTGGGGTAAAGTGGACAGACGGGTCTGCCTTCCCATGAGCCTGATTGCCTTCCACCAGTTTTAATTACCAGCCTTTGCAAAGGTTCCTTTGGGAGAAAATTAGCCACCAGCTGCAACAGCAGCAGGCAAGACACCAGTTCACTCAAGAGC
The DNA here is from genome assembly GCA_013396755.1 of Sclerurus mexicanus. NCBI lineage: Eukaryota > Metazoa > Chordata > Aves > Passeriformes > Furnariidae > Sclerurus > Sclerurus mexicanus. Next base: position 803,512 of record VWZF01003098.1, read on the forward strand.
TGTCAGCTAACTTTAGCCCCATCTTGCTGAGCCATCCTTTATTTAATCAGGGTCATAGGAGCATCCATGCCCGGCACTCACCTCTGTAGGTGGGGAATGATTTACTGCCCTGCTATCAGAGAGCTCTTTAATCTTGTCTTTATGAACACTTAGCACCTACAAATCACCTGTTTGGCTTGAAATACATCCCCTGTTTCATGCCTTGGTGCCCTGAAGGGGAGGATGTCAAAGGTACATCTTGTTTACACGACAAGATGCTTTATGGAAGCAACCCTACTGCCTGTGTGGCAAACCTCATCCCAACCCTCTCCTTCATCTCCCTCTCACAGTGCATGAAGTGCATGGTTTATCTCCTGAAGATTCTCTAGAGAGTCTTCAGCCGCCTCAACCCAGCTTTTCTGCTCTTCCATTCCTTTACCCAGGAAGCTGGGCAGAGTGTTTCATTTCTGGTGTGCTCCCTTAACTCTGGTTCAAAACATGAGTTTGAACTTTCTCTTAACTTTCTCTGGTTCAAACCATGCTCCTCCAGATGCAAAAGGAAACTGAGAGTAGCTCACAATCAATGTTTGACATTTCTTCGGATGCATTTTATCCCAGGTGGCTTCAAACTGCTTTCGATTCAGACATCCCACTAGGACAGTGCAGTCAGCTTTGGGGTAGAGCAGGATAACCATGACTGTTAGCTATGCTGTATGCCAGTTTGGGAGAAGAATTAAGGAGTTTAATTGAAGAGAGACATGTAATTGAAACTGCAGGGGAAACTTTAGGATATACAGCAATTATAAAAATTAGGACATCATGACACTATAGTTGTGCTTTAAGAAAGAAAAGACCTCTGATTTTAGAAGAGAACAATAACTGAAAAGAAAAACCTCAGGCTCTTAAATGTCTAGAGATGAACAGCATTAGAAATCTTACTGGGAAGGCATATCTCCAGTGGCCTGGAGCCCCTCAGTACCACAAAGGGGCGAGCTTTGTTATAAACTCAGAAAGCAGATATCTGCTACTTGGTTAGCAGAACAAATTCCTTGTATGTATTTTTGCTAAGGCTCCTTTCTTCCCTGCAAGCATGTGCTTACTGTCTGGAAAGGAAGAGCTGTCAGTCAGGCTTTCAAACAGAGATGGCCCATGTGCATTGGGGATGTCTGAGTCCTGGTGCAAACCTCCTGGGGCCTGAAAATGAAGGTGCAAACCCTTTCTTTGGTCTTCTGTGTCCTTTCTTGAATAAGCCAGCCATTAAATTCTCTCAACAATCTTTGATCATGCCACAGGGAAGACAGGAGCCTGAAACACCTGGAAGTGTCAATCTGCCTCTTGACCCGCATGGCTGAAGGGATATTAATGTAGCTAGTGGACAACCTCCTCAAATTTGGGCCTTTCCCCCCTCCTTTCCAGAGTCAGGAATGAAGTTCCTTGAATAGAGACTATCCAGGCTTGCAGTAGAAGGTGGTAAGTATGGCCACGAGTCTTTTAGTCAGCAAGTTTTCCTCTGTCTGGCGCCCAACTCTTTCATAGTCATGAATCTTGATGTTATTTTTGGCATGAAGAGACCAAATGGAGTTGGGGGGAGGAGGGAGTAAAAGTGGAGCTGACAGTACAATGTGAGCCAACATGCAGGCACTCTACATTACAAAGAGATGAAGGATGGCATGTCATACATCAGTAGGAACAGTAAAACATGAAAGATTTCTTAACCTCAGCCTCAATTCCAGATGAGCTTGTCTAGTTCCTCCTGAAACAGCCAGACTGAGGTATCCTCAAAAGTTTCTAGCTGTTTCTAGAGCCAGAAGCTTCTGTCTCAGTGATCCATCAGGTTCAGAGATGCCCTTCACACTGTACCAAGACACTCTCAGCACAAGACAAGATATGCAGGCTAGGCCAGGATCATGGTTTCACGTTCTTTCGCTGCCAAGAAAGCAGCTAAGGATTATAATTTCCAAACCTGAAAAGGTTCAAAGTTAGCTGGCAGCAATTATTTGAAGCCTAAAACACATAATTTTTGTTTGTTTAAAAGCCCAGGACATCTTCAAGCTTGTATTAGCCTTGGGAGAAACTGCTAAATGTTCCCAATTTCTGAAAACCATTTAAAGGGGATTCTTAGAGTGTTTGGTATTTTAGGATTAGATAGACTTGAAAGATCTCAGGCAGATTGGAATTCAGAATAAAACAAGCTTTCAAGTGAGATTCATTTCATTAACGGAAGAATAAGCCAATTTTCCCTTTTTTAAAAATTCAAAATATTAAATATGCTAACGAAAAAAGATTACTGAGGAACTGTTTAACACAGTGAGGCAGAGTATGAGTCAGAGGGTATTTGGGAACGAGGGAAGCTCAAATGCTTATTGTGTTCTGGTCGCTGTCAGAGATAGGATAATGACTGAGCTCTTATGCAGTCTGACCCTACACAGCGACAGTGGCTCCATCTTTATCTAGATCTCTATTTATCTGGAGATGAATAAAAATTGTACTTGAATGTCTAGACTAGTTTCAATAAAAATAACCATAATGGAGCTTAATGGGTATTTTTATTGTGGAAAGTGCAGTTTGTTGCCTGGATCTCTTTGAAAAATGTTCTTCCCATCAGATTCAGCAGACCTTTCAGAAAGTCTTCACAATGGAAATGCCTCTTCAATATCATTTCACCTTGCCAGACAGCCAACCAGCCAGTGCATGCATGGCTGTCTGCTCACTGCAGGCTTTTCTTTGGTTCTGCTCTGAACGCTCCATCTACAAGGTGGCAGAGGACACTTTATTCCATGCAGTTCCTCCTTTCCCTCTCTCAAACAGAGCAATTTTTCTTGTATTTTTCCTGTCATCATTGAGCCACTGTTTCTCTATGGGGCATTTTCTGGACTGGTGGTGAATGGAGCATGTGTTCTTGTTTCAAGTGGTTCTTGTCAGCTGAGAACTAAGAACCATTTTCCACTTGCTTTCAGAAACACAGCTCTTCCTTTTACCCTGCATAGCTGCCTCATGACTGTCTTTTTGCAACTGTTTCTTTTGGTGTGAATTAAATCACAAGCAGAGTTGGACTAAGAAGGTTCTGTAGAAAAGTAACCTCTAAGGTGCTGGGAAGGATTTAGAGTGGTGAGAAGTTCAAGTAACAAGAGAGGATATGTGATGATGATGGACATTGGGAAAGACTTAAAAACATTTGCAATTGGCCTATGTGTGCTCACAGTGAAGTCAAAGATAAATCACTGCTGTGTGCTCTTGAATATCCTGCCTGTAAAACTCTGCATCTCAGGAAAGGAAAGAACGTAGATTAAAAAGAGAGGATTTCAACTGGATGCCAAGGGGTCGATTATGATGACCCAGTGCTGAGAATTAAGGTGTGCTGTCAGAAGCACATATGTCTTGTTCTTTGAACTCAATTCCATTTTTAGTGCCTCTGCACTTCTTGTTTCTACACAACAGGAGAAGCAGATTAAAAAAAAAAAGTATATGTGGTGCTACTAAGTTATGTTTGTACATTCCATTTTGCTATAAATAGGTGAAATGTCCTTTCTTTTGCTGTTAATGAGTATGGAAAAGTGGTTGACTGCCTGTGAAAATGAGTCCTAAAAGCTAATACACATCTCTGGCCAACATGTTTGCTCATTAGAAAAACCACCCACAACTGTATAATGAAAGGACTTGATGTTTGCTGTTTTGTTTAAAGCATTGGTCGTCAAATAAGAGGGCAGTGCAAATACCATGTGACTTAAATGATTAATGACCCACTACATCAGATGACATCATAAAAATGACAGGCTTAAAAAGATGTCAAAACTTAGACTAGTCCAGGATGGCACTGAGTCACCTTGCCATTTTGTGAACAGCTTGGGCCCCTGCACAGACAGTGAGCAAGGAGAGAGAGGGACAGGGAAAGGCTTCTGTGTTTGTAGGGGTTTTATTTCCTATGAAGTCTTACTTTTAGAGTTAAAAAAATAAATCTAAATGCTTGGTAGATTTTCTTTCATCTATACAAAACCCCCCCCAAACCTCAACCATAACAGAAGCAAGCTGTCTTTATGCATGCCATAGGCTGAAATGTGTTCAGCATAGGCTACTTGGTGAATAAATCATTGGGTGAATCTTTGAGAAATATATTGTTATTTGTAAATAGCACAAAAAATGAAGACATGGCTAGGGTCCTGCTCCATTTTTCTGATGAAGATTTTGTCTGACTCCTGGAGCAGCAAAGGATTTAGACTGTCTTGCAGTTTTTTGTCTGGCTGTAGGATGTTTTCCCAAGGAAGGAAGGCATCAGGGTGAAGGCAGTGGTGGCTGCGGGCAGAATGCTTGGGAAGTCATTGTGCTGATGGGAGAAGGCATACTGAGGCTGGCAGTCAGACCAGTATTGAAGGGGGAGGAAAGATAAGGTGGGAGCACCCTTTTCATGTGTTGGTGCCCCAGTCCTGTAGGAATGTAGTACTTTGTGTGTTTTCTGTTGGGAACATGTTAGAACCTCTGGTTAGCTCAGCATCTTGCAACATCTGTGCAAGTCTATTGGCCTCCTACTTTCCTGAGTCTGTGTTTTGTTTTCAAGGTACATCTCAGTATACTCCATGGCTCTGCTGAGAGGAGGACAAGGAGGGTACCTTGTACCGAAGAGCTGATTTTTGTTTGTCAAGCCATGTATATTTTAAAAGGCATGGCAAATTGAGTAGATCTAAACCAGTTAAGATGATGCTTTGTGTATGTTGTGACTTCCTGACCCTACCTGTGGTCACCATTTGTGATCAGCTCAGCTGTGACCAACTGTTGAAGCATCTTTTGTATTTTTTCTAGTGAGAAGGAAGCTACAGTGAGATGAAGCCACAGTGATTGTTTCCTTTCTTCTATAAAATTACGTCCACTTAAAATCATATGTGTTCTCTTTGCTTAAAACAGAGAAGTCCTGAGGGAACAAATCAACGGGTGCTAAGTAAATAACATGCAATCAAAACTAGTAAATTAAGCTAAGAGCTGGCAGCAGTGGGGGAAACAGGGAATAGAAATAAAAGATGAATATAAAAAGCAGGTATAGGAGAGGCAAGTGCTGTGGAAGAAATGAGAAGCAGAAAAAGGCATTCAAGCGAGTTATGCATATTATCATTTGGGACTTCTCACAAGAAAACCTTCCCTTCTATCCAGTACCCTTTTCCAGTAATCATCTCCAAATAGTGCAAAGAGAATGAAAAGGAGACCATGTGGGGGAATCTGTAGACTTCTTTCCCAACTTAAATAGCAACTGTGTCTTGCCTTTCATTTTCGGAGCACAGTGCCAGATTTTTACCTGCTGTTTGCTGGAAAAATATTCCAGAAACCCTCTCCTGAGCCTGCCCATGGGAAGGGCAAGGTCCAGCAAATGTCAGCAGAAAGGACTCCTTTGTCCTTGCTCCCAATAACATCTAAGAACCAGCCTATACCAAAACCCCAGCTTGCTAGTTGGAAGGAGTGTTAGGTGCCTGAGTCACTTGCTTTAGTGGCTTTCTGGAGTACTGCCTGGCTTTCTGCCACTGATGCAGATGGGCACAGGTTTCCTGTAGTCCTGTGTCATATCTGCCATTTCTGTGCAGATGTCTTGTGCACCCCAAGGCATCCTAAATGGCACCAAACACCTACATTTGGGAGCCGCAGGGAAAAGTCCTTCTTGGCAGAGTGTGGCCACAGATGCACTCGGAGAAAGGAGCAAAGCCATCTGGGCCCATGGTTTAATAGAGTTCCTTCCAGGATATTGCTGATGGTGTGGAGGGAGGAAGGTGGCAAAGATAAGATGGGGAGGTGTGTTGGGGAGGAGGGAAGGGACAGATGTGATAACCAAGTTCTATGTGGCAATTGTGTTGCTTGAGGATTGCATTAATAAAGGCTTCCAATGATTGTGTCGATGCTATGGCAGTTTTAATGCTCTTTTAACTTTACCTGAAAGCTCCTGTGCAGGGCCACAGAACACAGTCAATCCTACTTCAGTGCAGAGTCCAGGCTGCCTGGGCTACATCTTCATAGTCATGGTAAGGAACACAGCTAACACTGTCATTGTCATAGGCCTCTGGAACAACTGGTACCACAAACTGGTCATTACTGAACCAGCCTGCTGTCACCGTGATGCCTTGCAGCAGTGGCTGGACAGCAAATGTATAAAAGTTTGTCTGTTTTGGGAAAGAGGGGTGTAAAAAGAGTTTTCCATTAAAGAGCTGAGGAAAAGAAGAGAAACAGAAGGTCGGGGCATTGACAGCCATGAAATTAGTATGTGGCAACAACAGACTTTTAAATCCAAGTGCTGAGTCTTGAAAAGGGGGAAGTGAAACGTTGTGTTTTACAGGTGGTTGTTTTTTGAAACCATAGTGTCCTATTAGGTCTATGCTGGTATCTGGATTTGCATTGCCAAGACATGTCTCATAAAGATCAGGAACATGCTTATTTTTATTCTTTGGAAAGCAGAAGAACAGACCAATCATGCTTTTAAATTCTGAGTATACAGTGGACAAGTCTGGTCCTGTAGCCCTGTCAGCATCCCTGGCTCCAGCCTTCAACACTGTCTGCTATCCTGTGTCGGGCTCCCTGAAAAAACCTCTGCCTATATCTCTCATTGGAGCTCCACAGCTGCTTTATCCTGTGAGCCTCCAGGGAAGAAGTGCACACCTTACTGAAAGGTGGGCCAGCTTTAAGATGGGAACTAGAAGCATATCTTCGAGATACATAAATAGGAAATCCATTAGTTATCTAATCAAGATTTTTTTTCTTCTCTTTCCAAATGGTAGACCGAGACATATTTGATGATGATGGACTACTTTTTGTCACATATTTCAATGAATAATCTTTCACTACTATTTCTATTCCACATTTATGTTCTTCCTAAGTATTCCAGATGACTTTGCAAAGCCTCCAGAACTGAGGAAGTAGTTTGAAGGTGGAGGGAAAAAAAAAGTTCAATTTGTTAATGAAAAATGGGATTCTGTGGATAACAAAGCAGGTTTTAAAGAAATTTTTCCCTAAGAAAGCAATTGGAATGAAACTTTTCAGAGAAAATGTTGATCTTTTTCTTAGAATAAAGTTTATTTCTAATGCAATGTAGAAAGTATACCTTCCATTTCTACCCGCTATTATTTTCTGTTGGGATTTTTTTTTCTTTTCCAGTTAAGCTTCAAGATATAGTAACACTTTCTCACTTTCAGAAAGATTTGCAGGCCATCTGCCCTTCCCTTTGGTATACCCTCAAGGGAACAGCAATGGAGGTGGGTTAAGGAGCCACAAATCTCTCCTGAAGGGCCATGCCTTCAGCCTTCTTAGTTTTCCATGGGCCTGGGCACAGGAGTGGTCTGAAAGGAGCAGCCAAAACAATCCTCCTTTCTCTGAGCCAGTCCTTCCCCAGGGCACTGCCACTCTCAGCTGATCAATTCTCCCCAGGATCCCTCCTCAGTGTGAATATTAATAGGAAGGGTGCAGGCAACTGATTTATAATATTCTTGAAAATCTGGATAGATTGCTGTAACGATCAGAATTAATTACTCTTTTCAAGATTTTATGTTTCCAAGCTTCCTTTTTCCTCCTCCTCCGTCCCCCCCCACTCTCCCCTCCCTACCAGCTCAGTTGTCCTCTTTTCCCTCTGGAGTCCTTCCACCTTGGCTCCTGGCCAGCTCCCTACAATAAAGTCACATGCTAATCAATAACACTTTTATTGAGAGTGACAGACAGGAGCTAACTGCACCGAAACAGTAACAAGCTCAGCCAGTAGTAAATGTGCTCTCCTCAAATCCCAGCCCTTGTGCTTTGCTTGCTGCCTCTTCAGCTTTCCTTCACTATCTGTCTCAGGCTTCTACTCCTCCCTTCAGACCTCTCGACACAGTGGTTTTCTGACGACCCTGTCTAAAGTGACGGCTGCCTCCAGGCCTTCTGACAGGAAGCATTTGGTCCCTGGGATTTCAATACTCTTTGGCCTTCACTGCACTGCTTTGGTAAACTGGTGCACAGGGGCATGTAGCCATTCTTATTTTGGCTGAATTCAAACCTGCTTCTGGGAGCAAGGCTGAAGCATTTTTGGGGTAAGAGCAGAAGTCAGTCCCAAATTAGGTGTATTCCACAGGAGCATGTTCATTTCCCAGCACCCTTGAAGTCTTGTGCTAACCCCAGACCCACCTGATGCTAAAATAAGCGTCCATGAAGAGCTCTGAATTGACACAACTAAACGAGTTTATAGCTGCACTCAAAAAGAACCGAAGCTATTGTGGGTAGGAGGGAGTCCAGTTCGTGGTATGGCTCCAAAGTTCACCTGTTTGGCCAGAATTGTGCTGGTACTTTCTCAGTGAGCTTAAATAGGACCCTCCTTTTGCTTCTGATTTGGTGCTGCACCTGCTGAGAGTCTAAGGTGCTACTCTGGGAAACGACTGACCTTCCTGTATCTGGAGATGCTCTGGCAGGGCAGAGGGGTGCAGTGCTGAAAAGGATCCTCTAATATGCCTTTCCAGCACAACTGGCTGACTCTCACTCCTGAGAGCAGGCCCTCTTTGCTCAAGCATGCCACTGCACCAGCAGAGCTCCTGTTTGCCATGACTCATTCAAGAGTACATTAAAGCAGGTCTAAGACAAACTGAGAGGCTAAAGGCTCTCAGACACTGAGAAGATAGAAGCTATCATAGAAAACACTGCTGGCCATTACCATTGCTGCTTTCCTGATCCAGACAAAGCTTAGCTGGAGCAAAGGATCAGTGTAATAGGACACAAGGGATGAACCACCAGGAATGTCGCATCATGCTCTTCCATGCCACCTACACAGCCCCTTGCCTTGCCAGAGATGTAATCAGCTGCATCCATGCCTCATTCCTATCACAGTTTCTGCTGAGCAGGGAGAGAAGTCTCACTTTCTGGTGCTAACTGTCCTCCCCCACCTGGGCACTGCAGAGACACCCCACACCTCTTGCCTCACTCACAAGCATCAATCTAAAGTGGATATTGGCTTTCATCACGTGCCACTTGATGCACCATCACAGTCCAGTGCAGGCATGCCAATAGATCTGAAGCATTATGCTTGCCTAGTGCAATGTAAAAGCCAAAACACAAAGAAGGTTAGCACAGCTAGTTTTGCATGTTTAGAAAACTGCCTGCTTTCTCTGTGCCACCTACTTAGAGTGAGTTTGATCTATCAACAATCCTGAAAATCCTAGCTCAGGGGTGTTTGGAAGGGAGTAGGATTAGCTCAGGTCTTCCAAAGGAAATCTCTAAGTCTGAGAAAGAATTCTAAGCTTAAGAAATAATACTTCTAATTATTTTTTATAATTATTTCTTCTGTTAGAAATATGAAAATCAAATTATGTGATGTTAAAAATTATTTTTCATTAGAAAGTTGTCATTTCTTTTATGGACTTCTCAAATGTTCTCTATCATTTTTTGAAAAATTGCTTCATTTCTGGCAGGATATTATCCTGTAACAATTGGAAAAATCCAGTAGGAAAGTTTTAAAACCCAAAACTCAGGACTAATAAGGTGGTTTGGTTTTTTTTTTTCTTTTCAGTTTTAAAGTGCATCAGTGTATTTGTTAGGGAGGATGTTGTACCATACAGAGATCAGGATCCTTGGCCTTCTAAAGGATGAGCTGAGATCAGTTTTCTGGATCTGTTACTAAGTTGGTAAATCATTTATTGTGATATGTTGTTGTACCAAACACAGCATTAGAGCTTCATAAAATATAAATAGTACAAAATACTTTGGTTCTATTAACAATCTGTAACTGATGCACTTGAACTCTTTCTCATTTTCCTTTTTAATTTCTCTGTCTTGTAAAGTGAAGCTTGGTTTATGATTGCAAATAAAAATGAATTTGGTGGATCTCAATTTTATCATCCCAAAACCATAGTTTCACCTTCTGGCTTGTATTTTATAGTCTCCACTCAAGGAAGACTTGAGGGCAGGTGGGAGAGAAAATAGCAGAGTGCGGTGCTGGGGGGGCTATTGTGTAGGAGGGAGCAGTGGCTGAATGGTAGCAGGGTGGCCAGACCCTGGTCGGCGGGGTCAGGACTGAGGTGTGCTGTCAGTTGCAGAATCCTGTGACCACTCTTGCTCAGAGCTGTCCTTGGCTCGAACTAGGGATATCGATCCCTGACTTCCACAAATCACTAAATCCTCTTTCAAATTAAAAGAAGTGAACAAATAAGCACAGGTGGAAATGCAGGAAGCAGTCCATTTCAGATTACTTTGCAGATCAGGAGCCAAGTGAAAAAATCTGTGAGCCACTGGATTTACTTGCTTGCAACAGCAGGTTCTGTGGGGGGTTTGCTTCTGGTGACAGTGGGCCCATCTCCCTGGTGACTTTCTCTGGAGGAAGGCTTGCTGTACTTATCCAGTAAATCCCTTCCTTGTCTTGGATTCAGAAATCCATTGTGATGAATGTGGTTACTGGCAAACACAAATACTTCTTCCTCTTTTTCACCTTCCTCCCCATAATTAGGGAACTCTACCTCTTGAGTATGCTTCACTGGCTTTAACCTGGGTAAACTCAAAACTGGGAATTTTATTTTTTTTTTCTGTTCTTGGTCTGTGGAGATACAACAAGGTGGTGGAATGGTGGGAAAGACAGTGACCACTTGAACTTTCAAACCAAACTTACCATTTGGGGAGGTTTCTTCATCAGGCTTTGCTCTGAAGGTCTCTTTCTAAAGTACAGTCTGTTTTGAGCTTGGATGTGACATTTGATGTTTAGTAAACATTTTCTGTAGAGAACTTGTAGCACCTGTCCTTGTGCTGGGCTTCAGATGCAACCTGGAAGGGACTTTGCAAGGTTGTCTGTGTGGGAGTTTCAGCTTTTTTTTTTTTTTTTTAAAGCACTGGGCAAAGACAAGGAAGGTGGATCATGCCAGAATAGAAAAATAGAACTAAGGGTAAAAAGCCTTTCATCTCTGCTCCCAAATTTCTGCAATTTACCTTTCAGGGAGTGGAGGATTGAAGCCAAATCATCCTTGCTTCTCCTAGCATCTCCACCGTGCTCACCTCTCGCTTGTTAATTGCCCACATTGGACTGTTTCATGGAGGAATAAAATGGCACTATTTTTCTGCTCTTACTAAAATAAAATACAAACTGATGCTTCAGGGAGGTGTGTGTTCCCCTGTGCTTTCAGTCCTGAGGCAGTCCTTCCCCAAGCAACTGAGTGGACACAGTCTGCCATAAAAAATACCATGCTCACTTCCATCAGCACTACACTGTAGTACATATGGGAACAAATTGATGGGAGGGGATATACCATAGCACTGTGGAAATGGGAGGGAGCAGATAAATTACAACCCAGCATCACAGGGAAGTGCAATTAGCATTTAGCTGCAACCTGCTGATCCCACTGCTTTACCTCTCCCTTGCCTTTCTGGATTGGAGGAAGTGTAAAATGATGCGCAATCACCCATAAGTGTGTTGATACACCCATCCCACCTTAACCCTTGCCTCTCAAAAGTTGTACACCTCACATTCTCCAGACAATCACTCTTATACCATGCTTCTTATTCTCTGTTTTTACATGGATAGTTTTTATGCCCTGGGGACCTGTGAGCAATGCCCTAAAAATCTCCCTGGACAAATGAGTGATGGACAGTCTTGTGGATCACTGAAGGCACTCTGTTATGCCATGTATTAGTCAAATCTCTTTGATTTTAATATTCTTCCACCAGCTCTAGCAGAGTATGTGTGCACGCATGCGTGTGTATGTGTGTGCATGTGAAAATCCTTGCCAGCATGTCTTCCCTTATTGAGCAAAATATTGACAGGTTTGGAGATGGAGAGAAGACGGGAAAGAACACTGTGTCTTTCTAGAGAACTAAAAGGCCTCTGCCTTCTGCATGCAGTGCCTTCCTTCATCTCATACATGCACGCATGCACAAACATCCCTCGCCACTCCTACAGCCACTTCCTTGCATAGAGTCAGAGCCAAGGAGAGTATATATTTTCTCATCATGGAACAAAATCTTTTTTAGAAAAATAATAAAACTTCATTAGAGTATTAATTCAAAGCTTTTATTTTTTATAGTCCCCTTTTTATCATTTTTATTGCTTGGTTTAAAAGGAGGAGATTCCCTACATTAGGGAGGCAGCGAGCTGTTTTACGTGGAGTATCCAAGTGCCATTTACTAGCATCAACTTAGGGATGCAGGCTGGTTGCTTTTGTGCCTGACTTGCTCTTAGTACCACTTTGTGATTTGCTTTGGTTCTGTCTGAGGCTGCTTATTTGCTGTGCATTTGCCCAGTTATCCCATGTGTATCCTGTCTGTCAAGAGGAGCTGGAACAGGAGTATTTGTGAATTTCCACCTATGTAATGTATGTTAATTGCTTCCTTCTGCACTTTCTATGATGGAGACTGAAGCTCGGAGAAGCTGTGAGCCAGCTTTTCCTCACCTCCTCCCTGTGCTGTGACTCTTGTAAGGTAGAAGTTACACATGTCAACATCTACCTAATAACAACACGTGAATTGTGCAGAGCCCTGAGCTCTCTGTGAGGGAGACATGACCTTCATTATAATGATACAGTTGACATTTTCCCTGTGACACTTATTGTAACATCATTGCTTCCTGTTGGCATCTGTGGGCTTATCAGGCAGCTTGTTCGAGCAATCTGGAGTTGTGATGAAACCAGGCAGGAGGGAAGAGGCTGAGATTTGAGGGGGAAGGAGGGGGACCAGGGGAAAAAAGGAGAATTCTTGGAGCATCAGAGCACATGGAACATTTCTGAACGTGAGATATCTAATCCCCTACACCTGTCTCCCTGCCTGTGGACTCATAAGCACCCTGCACTGCAGAACCCGGCACCCTTAGAGCTCACCATTTCCCAGTGTCATTCCTGGTACTAGGAGCAGTACTGCTCCCAGCAGTAGGAGGCCTGGGTTCCTGGGTGGTCAAACCCACCAGAGAAGGAGGTCCAGGGGCCCCTGCTCATTTTGCAAACCCCTTGGAAGAAAGGCTGGCTAAAGCCCCCCATGTCTATCCTGAAACCAATGTTATGACACACTAAGTGGTGTTTGTGTGTGGCTAATCCAGGAGACCTGATCGAATTTCAAAATGTTTGCAGGCTCTTCTCCTGATATGCTGAAGCTGACTAGGATTTGACTGATCTTGAGCAAAAAACAGGGTTTAAATCTGGAATTAGGTGTGCTGACCCAGTCCTTCCTCTTCTTGTGCACGCTTTTTTTCTGTCTTTTAGCAGAAGTCCTAAATTTATCCTCACAGCAAGGCAATCAATTAATGATTGCAGTGGCAGTGGTTTGGGGCTGTTATCTGTGCTAAAATCAACTACTCCTTGGCCACCTAATACCTGCCCAAAATAAGGCTGGCACATGTTAAGAGCTTCTTGTTGCTTTGGTGCAGGTTGGTAAAAACTAGTTTACTGTACAGAAGAAAAGCTTTGTATCCTGTTATCAATTCCCTGAGCATTTCAGTTTCTTGTTGAAGCTCCTGAACTTAAGCCTTGGGTCCAAACATTGCATCTATGCATAGCAAGGCTACTGCAAAGTCCTGCACTTTTGCTTCTAATCTACAATCTGTAAACGTCACATGCACCACTAACTCATTACAACTTAACTGATGCTACAATTTTTGTGTCAGGGCTGATGAAAGGCCTAAAATTAAAATTCTCAGCAGTTTCAGTGGGCAAGTAGGCACATGTATTTCCTGCCCCTTTTCTGTTCTCCAATCAGCTCCTCTGTGCTACTTTCGGGTACAGCCATTGCCAGGGCAAAACAAGCCCTGCACACTGCATTTTACTCGTGGCAGCATCCTTGGCTGGTTTGCTGGGAGAAAAGAGGAGTAGAGTAGAGCAAAGTGGCTCCTTCATTTTTCATGGGAACATAGGATTTGACATACAAGATCAGACTCTGCCTTCCCTAATGGCCAAATATGTGATATTTCAGAGGAGAGCAATATCCTGCCAATAGAAAATATATTTATTGGCACAGCTTCCTGCCAAGGGTTTTAGATTGAGCTGACTGGTAGATGAGAGGTGGGGTGAGAGCTGCTGCAAAGAGGCAGGTCGTAGGCCCTGCATGTCTCAGGGTAATGCTGCAGGCAGGGGACTCCCTTTCTGAGCCCTATGGAAAACACTCTGCTTCCTAAGGCATAAGAGCCATTTGCCTTGCAATTATTGTGGCTCCCACAGCTACGTATGTTATTAGCAGGCATCATATATTTTAGGCATGAGGTTTTGGGGGAAAAAACCCCAAAAATTCTTAGTCACTGTTCACCTGGCTTGATCTGCTCCTGTGGGAAAGAATCTCCCAAGTTGCTAATATGTAGCTTTACAGGCTATGGTATTTGCGTACAGTGGAGATGATGGGATATATCTTTCATTTCATCTGGACAAAAAAATAGCTCACGATTATGAGAGATAAGTAGAGGTAAAACTCGCCATTATTTTAGCATTATATGGCACTTTGGGCCTTTTAGCTCCACTAACACTGTATTCTGTCTCCAGGGGAGAGGACACTTTGTTCCCTCATATACAAAGAGTATCCCGAGGTTTCCCCATGAATGTCTTTAACAAGGAGAGGAGAGCAGCATGAGAGAATTCAAGTACAGCACAATAAAGCATTTTCCATTTCAAATACGGCCTCAACATTGGGTTGGGAATTTTGGAAATATTGCACTGTTGACGCTCACCATTTTAGCAGCAATCCTTAGTCCTTCCATATTTAATTTCAAGCCCAGCCATCTCTTAGGTATGTGAGCAAGAAGACAAATTTTCGTCTTTCATTGTTGTTTTTTGGGAGAAGTGAGGAGGGCTTGAAGAAGGTTTTTTACTATAATGTTGTGATGAAAAGCTTGAAAATACAACCCTAAATGTCACCTGATGATTCAAAAACAAGAAATCCAGAAAACTCATTTTCACAGTTTTGGGAGGCAAGACTCAGGATTTCTGATTGCTTGAACTGCCAGTACATGGAAACAAAGACAGACTATTTAGAAACAAAGGTGCCTTGATTTCAAAGCTGTTTTATACAATAGAAATAAGACATCACTCATTTTCATTGTTTCCTCAAGGACTCACAGCAAGCATGTTTCTCAGGGAGATACATCCAGCAACTCTCTACAAACTGCATGACAGCAGAGTCTTGGTCCTTAAGATGTGCCTGCTACATCACAGGTTTGCTTCCTCTTAGCAGTCATGGAGAGGAGGATGGGCCAGGGCAAGAGAGAGTTTCTCTCCATTCATTAGAGGGCAAGATTAAGCCTTATTATTAATTATTCCTGTATTATGGCCACTGGTGGCCTGTAGTATTCCAGAAGTCAGATTGCCAGCAGCACTTAATCAATGCTGCTGCTGGTTCTGTTATCAGTCTGTAGCCACACAGACATTTGGTATGTTATAAAATCAGAATAACGGCTTCATAATTGCCTTGCAAAAGTGGGGCATTAGTGTTTTCTAAGTGACAAGCCTATCTGTAAATGCAATCGTGTCTTTAGTTATAATGCTATGGAAATGATAGCAAAGTCATACTTAGGGCAGAAAGTAGCTAAAAATTAACCATACAATTGCAAACCAGCAAAGCAATTAAGTGCAACCCATTCTCCAGGCTATATGGGCCTTAGTGCTTGTCACGGAGGCAACATGTCTACCTGTGGAGGCTGAACACATGAACAACCTCTGTGTCCTCTTCCTCAGCATCCACAGACAGTTCATTCTAGGCAGAGTGGTATTTACCTAGCTCTTTCCTGGCTCTTAAAGAAATGTTTGAGAGCAGATCAGGACCCTCCCTCTGGTTACAGAAGAAAAAGTGGTGCTGAGAAACATTCAGACAGAGCAGTGGAGAAATCTCCAAGCTACCATTAAACAAAGGTTGTTTTTCAACCAGGACCTGGGCACATTAACCTGGGTCTAGCCCTATACCAAGCCAGCTATGTTGCTCTGGGAGGTCAGCTCATGGCTCCCTGTGCAGCAGGGATTCCAACTCAAGCAGAGCCAACTCTGGGATGTCTTATGCCACACAGGCTGTATTCCTCCATGAAGGTGTGCAGAGTTTAGAGGAGTTACAGAGAAAACACTGCACATCTCCTTGAACCCTAGGCCTGGGCTTTGAATGCAAAAACCATCTGTTCTTTCTCCCCTCTCACTCGTATGTAAGACCATTAGGGAAAGATGACTACTCTCAGTATTAAGATCCTCTTGGCTCAGTGGTACTCTTTTCCAAACTTTGGCATCCCTCTGCCCAGTTTGGCCAGGGGATAATTTCCTCTGTGGTTCAGCTAGCTTGGCGTCTGCTTCTAGGACTTGGACATGGTGCGGTAAACCTCAGCCATGGAAACACACAGGGCATGCACACACAGAAGCCTGGTTTGCCAGGCTGAAAGACTGTGGCCAGTTGGTTGCATCCACTGTAGCGTCTGGCCACCAGCTGGGAGACATGACACCCAGAATGTTGCTCCGTATGCTAAATGAATTGCGAATGATTACAAAACCTGTTTCTGTAAAGGCTTCTCAATGCTTCTTGGAATAGTTGCATGCTGTGTCCCTCTCAGAGCTGATAAAGCTTTGGGAAGGTGGTAGGATCAGGTCAGTGATAATGCAAAGGACAACTTGGTATCAAATTCAGTATGCCCTCTTCATATTATTTTTTTATTTATTTATTCATTTATTTAATGAAACATAAGAGAAATTTTGCATTTCTTAGTCCTTACAGTTACTGAGGATGGAACAGCAGAAGCTGCTGCATTTCTAGTGAGCAAGTTCATTCTGTGGTGCCAAGTTTGGGCCAGGCCTTGGTGTAGTGAGGGATATTAGCCAACAAATGTTTACCATGCCAAGTATTCTTCTGTCCGTTTGTATGAAGTTAAACCTATGCAGGATCCTGGAGAGAAGAGAGAGGTATTTCAGAATACTTGTACAAAGTTGGTTCTGCATGTCTTTAATTTCATCCAGTAATTGCTTGAGGAAGAGCAATAACCAACTGACAGTGTCTTTCGTGGGACCTGTACTACTTTGAAACCCTCTGAGACTGTCAGAACTAGGATTTTGGTTATATGTGTAAATTTCAGACCCATTTGGTGAAAGTGTATAAAGTCTCAGTTTTGGTGGTAAGATGAGCAAAGGTTGCACGGGGCTTTTTGAGCAAGTTGGGAGCTCTAGGTGCAGTCCTAGCCTTCTTTTGATTCAGTGGGCAATCTTGCATGTGTCAGCTTCTCTGCTTGGTGTCTCTGTGTAAATGTGTGTAATGATATCTATCGATTAAAGACCTATAAACTTCACAAGTAAAAATGCCAGTAAGGTGCTAAATATTATGTATCTTTATTTAAAGTTTAGGGTCAGGATGATTTTTAATGAGGATTATGTGCATTTATAAGCTTAAGCCATGTAAAATGTACTTAGTAGCAGCAAAAGTGGTTGTTAAAATGCGATCATCATCTGGCCCAGATCTGACACTTCTGGATCCCAGTCCACTGTGATGTCAGATCCAGTCCAGGTTTCATGTGCCCATGTAGACTTTTCTTGGAGTAAAATACATAATGGATCAAGCTGCCATATTAAATTTAGTTGTTCGCTGCCACATCATCCAGTACACAGTCTGCTCCCTAAATCCCATACTAATCCAGTTGTCTGTATCTTCTTTGGTACAAAAGCACATTAGCCTCAAAAGAGGCAGCAAAACCAGTATTCACAGGAAAAAAAACAGTAACGAGAGGGTTAATATCAAGCTTAGTCCTAACCTGATAGAGCTTTTATATGTCTTCAGGAATAGCACCTCACCCTCAATACATATTCTCTTGATGCTTCACTGGAAAGATGATGATTTGTGATTTCTCTTTATCCTCTCTCACACCCATCTTCTTTCATTTGCTTATGGTAACCCCGATGTGTAGTGTAGTTTTAGCATTGTCGATAATGTACCTTTTACCTGGAGTGAGTTTAATAGGATTTGACAGTGACAGGGGATGAGAAAATTCTGTGATTCTATTATTCATCCCATTTCTTCAGCAGTCTGTGTAGATTGTATACTACTCAGAAAAAATGTTTGTCTTGGAGGTTTTCTCTCTCTCTCTCTCCCCCTCTCTCTCCATATGCCTCCATCCTTACAGCTTGCTCTCATCATCACATTGTGGGTACCTCTGGTCATTAAGACCCTTTGTAGAAGAAAAGTAGAGAGAAGGGTGGGAGGAAGGCCAAGGAACTACTTAGATATGAAGTATGGTAAATTCATATATTAAAGGACAGACATTCTCCCAGAATATTTATAAGCAACATAGAAAAGCAACACTGCAAGAAGAACCAGAGCCACCCATGTCACTCATGTGACTTGTGAGTATTGTGTCTGACAATTGGATCTGTGTCTTGAAAGGATAGCAAAGACTCTTTTATGTTTTTACAGCATTTCTCTATGTCCAGGCATCGCCAGTGTCTTCATAGTATCCCTTGCCAGGTTGCTGCTATGGGGTCTGTGCCTTTGGCCTGTTTGAACTCTATTCATTGCAGTTTTTAACTGACCTTGGTTTGCTCCCTGACCATTGCTCTACTTCCTGATCTCTGGGGCTTCTGCTCACACAGTGCTTGGACATCACTGAAAGAATTGGGGAGGCAAAGTCTCAGCATGGTGCTGGCCTCTTGGCCCTGATTCCATCATCCCCGCAGTGCAGAAATATATAACTGATTCCACCAGTTAGGAAAGGTAAAATATCCTTTCCAAAGTCCTTCCCGAAAAGGTTAAGAATTTAATTTTGGATGAACATCCTTGCCCTCTGAGCAAGTCGTTGTATTAATGATCTCATGACAGATTGCTCCTTAAACTGGCCCTAGCGCAGGTCAAGACAGAGTGAGAATATTCTCTATTTAATGAGGCAGAGATCAGAGCCTCTAATATTTCATCATTCGTGCTCAGGGGAGGAAGGGAGTTATGAGCTTGGAGAGCGGCTGGCAGAAGGGGCCTTCATGAGCAGCTGTGATGGCAACTCGCTCCCTACGTACTTCTTAGCCCCCAAGAACATACTGCTGTAGGTTTCCAGCTTCCTCTTGGAAAAACTAACCTTTGTCATTAAACTCATTTAAATGATTGAGTTCAGTGTTGGCAAAAGATCCAAGGCTAATAACCCTTGGGACAGAAGAGACAGCTTTAGTTTGCATAGAGGCGTAGTATGAGGAGCATGAATGCCAGTGGTATATGGACAACCACAGTCCACAGGACTGTGTGGAGCATTTTGTTTTGTTCCTCAGCAACTTTTTCCTAGGAGGGGTGGGCAACCTGATACTCAGACGCTAGTAAATTAGAAAGCCAACTTGCAGATCCAGTGGTTTACAAGTGTCTTAATTTATTAATGAGTAAAGGCCATCTCAGTGTGCGTAAATATAGATTTTAAATCAGTTGACATGATGTACATAAACAATCAAACTTGCAGCGTACTGCAGAGATGCTAAAGTTAAATCCACCTCTGCCTTGAGTGCTACTTTTCAGTAGTGCTGTGTTCCCTGGGAAGCAGTGATATATAGCGCTGTGCAAATCACTGGTGCCCTTAAACTGCAGCTCTGAAATATTTACACATCCAAAGTGTGTGTGTAAATTGAGAGTATCTCAACGTTCCCATAAGGTGACAGAGATTTGTAAATTTTGCTTCTGTGCAGTCCTGCATTTCCCTGCTAGTGACCGGGAGCCAGGACCCAAGAGCATAAATTCCCAGAATAATTCTTGCAATACTTAGGGTGAGTTTAGCTCCTGCACTTAGGCACTAGAAGCAAATCTTTCCAAGGTGCCACAGTTACGATTTGTCCTTTGAAAGAGACTGGTAGTATCTTTAAAGCAACAGCTCCTGGAGGAACACTAATAGCGCCACAGGTTGTTATTCCATGGTGTTGAGTAAGGGCATCCTACTGGCTAATGAGGCTAATTGGTCAAGGCTGTGCCTTAAATCAGTTTTGGGCCGTTCAGCAAAAGAGACATTGAGGTGCTGGAGTGAGTCCAGAGAAGGGCAGCAGAGCTGGTGAAGGGTCTGGAGCACACAAGGAGTGGCTGAGAGAGCTGGGGTTGTTTAGTCTGGAGAAGAGGCTGAGGTGAGAGCTTATTGCTCTCAACAACTATCTGAAAGGCTGTTGTAGCAAGGTGGGGGTCTGTGTCTTCTCCCAGGTAATAAGCAACAGGACAAGAGGAAGTGGCCTCAAGTTATACCAGAGGATATTTACATTGGATATTGAGAAACATTTCTTAACAGAAAAGGTGGTTAGGCCCAGGGAACTATTGGAGTCCCCATCCCTACAGATATTCAAAAGACGAGTAGATGTGGCACCTGAGGACATGTTTTAGTGGTGGGCTTGGCAGTGTCAGGCTAGTTGTTGGACCAGATGATCTTAAGAGGTCTTTTCCAACACAAAAAGTTCCATGGTTCTGTAATGGAGGAAATATACCTGAGGAGAAGTGGACTCTCCTTCCTTCCCAGCTCACCATGTCTGACATAGACCTGGGAGCTCACACGTGTATGGCTGAGCTTTGAGTATTGGTTGGGAGCATCCAGGCTTCTTCACTCCTGTCCACCCGGCAGGAGTACAAGCTGCCTCACAGGGCACTCGCTCTGGAACCACCGGTGCCTGGTTTTTCCCAGCAGCTCCGAGCCATCCCGGACGGCCGTGTTGGGGCTCAGGGAGGTTCAGGCGCCGCCGCGCCCGGTGCCGCCGGCCCGTGGAGGGACTGAGCCTCAGCCATCCCGCCGGGAACGCCATCCCAATCCCGCAGTCATCGCACTTCCCCAGCCATCCCGCCGGGAACGCCATCCCAATCCCGCAGTCATCGCACTTCCCCAGCCATCCCGCCGGGAACGCCATCCCAATCCCGCAGTCATCGCACTTCCCCAGCCATCCCGCCGCGAACGCCATCCCAATCCCGCCGCCANCATCGCACTTCCCCAGCCATCCCGCCGGGAACGCCATCCCAATCCCGCAGTCATCGCACTTCCCCAGCCATCCCGCCGGGAACGCCATCCCAATCCCGCAGTCATCGCACTTCCCCAGCCATCCCGCCGGGAACGCCATCCCAATCCCGCAGTCATCGCACTTCCCCAGCCATCCCGCCGGGAACGCCATCCCAATCCCGCAGTCACCCCGTCGGGAATGCCATCCCAGTCCCGCCGCTAGATGTCGCTCCGCGCTGAGGCCGCGCCTTGGGAAGCGGGAGCCAAGGCTGGAGTTCACCCGGGGCGGCAAGCTCTGTGTTTGGTAAAGGTAGGGGTTTGGCTGCTCTCCTCAACCTCTGATTCCATGTGTTGTTACGAGGGATGCACCTCTGTGGTCTGCCAGGGGCGCTCTTGCAGCTCCCCGGAGAGGGGAAGTGGAGAGGGAAGTGCTGATCCTTTCTCCTTGGCGTCCAGTGATAGAACAGGTCGGAATGGCTCAAAGTTGCCCCAGGAGAGGTTCACACTGGACACTAGAAAGCATTTCTTTACCGGGAGGGTGGGCAGACACTGGAACAGGCTTCATAGAACCAATGCCCCAAGCCTTGCAGTGTTTAAGAGGCATTTGGGCAATGCCCTTAACAACATAAACTTAATTTGGTCAGCCCTGAAGTGGTCAGGCAGATGGGCTGAATGGTGATCATTGTAAGGTCCCTTCCAACTGAAATAGTCTATTCTATTCTATTTCATTAATTAGTTAAAAATGAACATTAAAACCCACAAACAAACTAACCAAACAACACCAGAAAAAAAAATCCACACAAAAGCCCCAAATGAAAACAAAACAAACAAACAAAAAGAAAGAAAAAAAAAAACAAGATAAAATATCTGGACCACTTGTGTTTGTCACTGTCATGATGTATTTTATAAAAGAACCTTTGCCTTATTTCCCAGTTTTAACCAGTTTCTAATCTGCGTAATTACATTCTGTCTAATCTCGTACTCTTTCAGCACTTGCTATTCTTCTTCATTTGCTGCCTTAAACTGTTGTTGCTTTTAAACAGCTGCTATGTTCCATCACAGAGAAAGCTGCACTTCGGGGAAGGGCAAGCACTTGTCAAATAATATTAGTTCAATAATTTATATAGTGTTTCCCCCCCATATTTTGTAATAAATTATTCACCTTGTATCATTTTGCATTATTCATCTGGTTAACTGAGGTAGCCTAACAATTTTAAAATGTATTTGTCAAAAAATTTGCTGAATTACTTTCGTCAGTTTTGTTGTTTGTTCTTTTTTTTTTTTTTTTTTTCAAAATAACAGCTTTGACAAATAATCACAGTCCTTAGCTGCCCTCCCCCTGTGGTCAGTGAAGTGGTTTAGATAGATTGATGGTGAACAGTTCTGTGAAACAAAACAAAGCAGGAAAGCAAAAAGCAAAAAGAGCACAGCTGAAGCCCATTTTCTGAGATTTTGTACACTGTGAAATGTAAAATACAAGTGTCAGCTCTGTTTGTTAGCTGATCATCTCTTGGATGGCAGAATCTCTGAGGCCATCAACTTGCCATCTGAATTAGAACACAGGCATTAGAGAAAAACAGGTTGAAAATATGTTGGCAGGACCTGTTTGCTGTATCTCATATTCATGAGACAGTTTGTGGGCCTCCAAAATATTCAAGCTTAAATTTCTTTACTTTCACTATGGGATTACTGAAATGGTTGTCTTCAAGATTGCTTTAAACTTGGTCCGCTTTGCCTAAGGTGAAGCATGCTATAGGATAGGAATGTGTCTGCAGGTGAGGGCTATGTTATGGATTACATACAGTTTTTAATGGTGAGGTGATCTGTGTACAACCTCCTGAAATATTTGTGCTGGATCACCTGGGGATAGTGGCCCCCCCCAGGCTATGGAAAAGCAAAGTGAAAGGTATTGACATGTAAATTGAGGTGCACTGAGCTGAAGGCACTGGAGAGATATGTCAAAATCATATGAAGTCTTACGGTGCTATTTGAAGAACTGCTTTTATGAACCTAAGCAAATATTTGTGAATCCACTGTGCTCTTTTTTAATTGCTAATGGTGGCCTTTCATAGCTTCAGGACAAGACATGAACCCTTCTAGTTCAGTACCGGGAAAAGGAGAGGACTTGCAAAGAGTCCTTGATCCTGATCAGGGAGACATCAAACTGCACATGTGCGCGTGCATGTCCTGCACTGTGAGCAGGCAATCACCTTCTTTTCAGCAGTTTTCTGGAGGTGAAATGAAGGGTGGTGAGTGATTGTGGCATGATGCTGGGCTTTGCAGTCTTTGGTTTGACTGTTTTGCCACAGGTGACTCAGGACTGCCTCACTTTGTATGTTCCCTGGCATGGTAAGAGGAATGTTCCTATGCTTTTCTGCCCCAGGATACTATGCATATCACAATGTTACCACTGGTTTCTTATTTAAATACTGCAGAGGTACTTTGAACTACATCCTAAAAGTCTTTATGAAGCATTGATTTGCCAAGAAATGAGAAGCAGCAGGAAGCCACAGCTTTCTGACTTAGGAACTTGCAAGACTTAGGAACAAGCTTTCATACAGCTCATCTTGAGCTTTGCTGACATGATCTCACTTGCTAATGTTTTTTTGCAGAGCATCCTATGTAATGACATAATTAGTGTAAATTGCATTTTATTTTTAAATCATCCCCTTTCCTTCCTGATTTTTTCATACCTAAATGTCAACTTTTATGGTAAAGAGTGGTGTGCTGCAGAGGCTGAACAGAAAAACATTTGTGCAGGTGGAAATCTGCTGGTGGAGCTTCTGACTTGAACAGGAACTCAGCTGTTGAGACCAATGTTTCTTTAAAGCATTGCAAGTTGTGCTTGATTTTGTTTTCTTCTTGTAGCCAGTCATCCTGCCATATCAGGTATTAAAGGCTTTAAATTATGAGTAGTACTGGTGAGTTGCAAAAATGTACTGTATTTTACAGATCAAAGGTAAATGATAATGTTAGAGCACCGAACCTGTTCAAACATGGTACAGTAAAAATCCCCCTCCCTTAATATGGTGGGAATTGTTTTCCACACAATACTTACCTTTCTCTGGAAGATTAAATTCAAAGTAGTTGGAGCTCTGGGAAGGGATACTATTAACTTTCTTCACCCATTATTTTTCATTTCTGGTTATTCCACTCTGCCTTGCTAACTCTGAACAGCATTAAGAATTCTAATACACTTTTCATTTTGTTTTTTCTTTTCATTATGGTGTGGTTTTGGGGAGCCGGCATGGCTTCCTTATTGAACATACATGCAAATCTGGCACCAGGATTTGATTCTTGAAGCTCTCTAGTAAAAAAGAATCTTTAACAAAAAAAAAAGTTGTTGGTTGTTTACCTTACAAGAATTTTCTTAAATCTTGTTTATTTACCTGACTAGGAATTTCTGAAATCTATCACTGTTACCATTTTATGCATTTAAAAATAGAGGCATATATAATAAGAGGAGATTTGCTAAAACTCGTAGGATTCTCCAACTTAGTCTCACATTTTCTGCCTCTTGTTCATCTGAGTTGTTTAAAGTTTGCTCCTTACTTTTCTTCATGATATTGATCAGGACAGAATGTAAGCCTGTTCCCAAAGCTAAGGGAAGGTAAGAAGAAAATTAAGGACTTGGAAAGATGTAGACTCCAGAAACTGGATTCTGGGCATGTACTGCCAGAATGGAGGATTTTTATTTAATTTTATAGAAAAATGTTCTGGTTATTTTACACTGAGATGCAAAATCTCATTTGCAGCCAAGCCCCGGAGGGAGTAAAAGGAACTTGGAGAGCTCATAAAGACAAGTGTAATAGGATTAATAAGAAAAAGGCCTAAGACATAAGCCTTCATTGTACACATTTCTTGCTAAATTTTAGTATTGATGGAGGTGAAATGCCAAAACTTAACCACATGCTCAAGTCCTTGAGGCAGTAAGAGAATATCAGCATTCATATAGGCTCCTTCTGCCACCATTTTAAGAGCAGCCACATGGGGATGCTACCTTTTGGGGTAGAGGGGGAAGGGGCAAGAAAACTGGTCAAGAAAGGAGGCAGCTCTCCTAGCATTTACCCGGTATTGAATTTTGCCTGTATCATGAGTTGCGCTCCACATTTCCACCATGTGACGCTTGAAGGGAAGGGAGGTCAAAGACTTACATCAAAAAGTAGCCTTTCCTTGCCCACAAAGAACCTACAGTCCCTGGTGAATGGCGTGGTTCAGTGCTCTACTTGGGCCTCATTTCTGATAAAATTTATTGGTATCTTGCAGTTTTGACATACGTCTGATAAAAAGGACACTGGAAAGGGGAAAAGTATGGAGAGAAATTCCCATGGCTTTGTAATAGAGATGAATACTACTGAGAGAACCTTGAGAGGGCTTGGGCCAGGTCCACTCTCCTGCATGAGGGGACCCAAGGTGTGGTAACAGGCCACAAAGCCTACTTGGAGTGAAGTTCAAGTTAAATACAGGTGTTTTTACCTTCACATCCTGACTCAACTTGTGTTTCACAGTAGCAAGGTAATTGAACAGATCTGTTTAGAGGGACCAGCCAAAGGACTGGGGTATGAACACAGTAGGTCATTGTCCAGGTTTCCTAACACAGGGTGATGACATGCCCACCCTGTGCCCGTCCTCTTCAACTTAACTGTTGTTCAAGCTGATCTGCGGGAAACTCATCCCCTCCCTATCCCAAGAACTACACGTGGGATGGAGGGTTTGCTGGGGACTGGATGGGGACCCTGTGACAAGTGAGAGGGAGCATAGTTGGATGCCTAAAGGGTGGAGCAAGAGTTATCATCCCTCACCAGAGAGAGACACGGTCAGATCAAAGATAATGAATGGATCCTAAAGAGGGTCAGTTCACTGTCACCTGGCACTTTCAGTGAGTGACTTATCTCATAGCATCTCCAAGGTAGCTGATGAATCTTTGCTGACTGACACCCACCCTCTGTGGCTGCACAGGACACCCAGGTGTTACAGCAACATGTCCTTTGCTCACCCAGACTTGAACAGGAAAAAAAATGGGAGAAGGAGAGATGGGGCAGGCCCATTACATTTTCTTGTCTGCTTGCTTTGCCCATCTGTCTATCTGCTGCTGTCAGTGCCTGTGTTGTGGGAGAAGGATGATTGCATCATTTTCATATAGCTTGCTGTTCCAGCCCCCTGATTTAGGGTGAACTTTGGTTCTGCTGCTGGGTGTTCCAACGTTTGCCAGGTAAGTGCTATGAAGAACATTTATTAAAATAGACAGATGGGCACTAGGGTAGCAAGCAGCCATTAGAATGCTTGAAATCAACCAACTGTGAAATAGAAAAATCAAAAAAGTATATTCCTGGAGCCTTTCATTCTGGTCTTCCTATTTGGGGCTGTCCTTTTTACCCTTTTTACATGTACACACCCACAAACAGAGAGATACTTATGAAAATGCCACAGCCAGGTTTTAGTTTTTCATTCCGGGCAGTTCAGTTTGGCCAGGATTTGAAGGGAAATCTGAGAATGGCTCCCTGAGCCAAAATTGGTACATGCAAAATCAAAATGTAGTTTTGCTTGCAGATAAGCACCCAGGTTTCTCTGGTTGCTTGGGCACCTCAAACACAGGCAAGGTCTGGCCTAACCCTTCTTGAGTGCAGTAGGAGGAATACAGCCACTGCCTGCTGGTATAGAGGAGTTAAGATTCCTAATCGCTTGTCTAGATGCATTTGCAACTTATTCTGATTCCTTAACAGCTCTTTCTGTCTGCTTGTGTTTCTTTGGCATTGTGATCACTCTCCATTAGCTCTCGAAAGTAGTGGCATGAGATGCCAGGATAGATACTGTCAAAATCAAATGTCTTCGTTTTGTTCCTTTTCTTTCTTTAGTAACTTACCACTGGAAAAACCAAGATGTATATGTTTGCTGTTTCATAGCCAGGTATAAAAGAGGGAGTCCAAGGTTATTTATTAAACAAAAAAAAAAGAAAAGTGTCAGATATATCAGATTAATAAGGAGATCTACTCTTAGGTGTAAAAACATTGTCGAATCAGTCCCTGTCTTGAGATAAAATGCCATGGCATTAGTGTTAGCAGTTTATTTTGGGTTTGTGTTAAATTCTCAGAGGGTGAAGGGCAGTCTCCAGTATTGCTACTTTCTTGTAGCTGTGATCTTGGCTAAGTCACTTGCTGGCATCTCTTTCAGGACCAACCTGCAAGAACTGTGAATTTTCTTTGAGCTTTTATGATTCTAAACTTGACCTTGATCTTACAGTATTTTTGCTTATCTGTCACTAACTTGAAGGGAGTAAGGACAGTGTCAATGGGTGCTCAGGTATGACAGCAATGACTGGGGTAGAATATTTATCTGCTAGTAAGAACTTATTTGCAAAAGGAACAGACCAAATTTGGAAAATCTTTCTTGGTGCCTGTCCTTCATCATACTGATGGGTCTGTACAAAGCTAGCATTAGATCCTTGTATCACTTCAAGGGAGTGATGTCGTGGACAAAGATTTTTGGTTTCTTTGTGTTTTACCTCGGCTTTGGACACACGAAAATAACAATCCTGGTCTCCAGATGGTGTCAATTGGTGTAACCATCTGGGAGTGGAGCTTGTGAATTCAGGATCAGACATTCAAAATGTTTTTCTTTCTTTCTTTTCTGTTTCTTTTCTTTTTTTTCTATTTACTGTAAAGCACTTTGACACCTTCTAAGGGAATGTTACTATAAAATATAAACCATCAGTCAGATATGTGTGAGTGTAGATATTTTCCCTGTTCCTCTTAATACTGCACAAGATTCCTTTCCATTGGCTGATTTTAAGCCCCTAGATTTGCAAGGTCATTTCCATTTGATTCTGCAGTGTTGCGGTTTTAAAGGATGCTAAAGCCTCCCCCTTATTGTCAGGATAAAATTAATACAAACCAAGCAGACCTTGACCAAAGGAGTAGCCCAGTAAAACTGTGAGTTGCCCACGCTAGGCCAGTAACCAGGAAGCAATTTGCAAAGCTCAGTGATGCTTTCAGTTCCTCTTTTTGGCCTCATTAGCACTTGTGTATAGCCACCTACAAGGGTCAGAAAGCCTGTTTACCTCTTAAACGTAGCACTTCCTTTGTTTCCCTCACTTCCCAAACACCTTAGCCCTGTCTCTCTTGGCACCTTGAACAGGTACAGATGAGGGGGTTCTTTTAGCTGAAGATATTGCACCTTTCAGTATTGGTGTTGGTGGGGAGATGTGTGGTAAACTGCTTCCCTCTTGACAGAGAAGGCATTTGCTTGCAACTTCACCTGAGGCTGACAGGAGTCTTCCATTTTCTTCATGTCCAATCTGCAGCATTTTGTGATTTTCCAGCTATGAATGTTGCTGCCTCTGTAAGCACAGGAGTCTGAAGAAGACATGTCTTTGGTGATTCCATGTGCTTTATTGGCTAGATTCAGAGTTTGAAAGAAGTGTGTTCAGGTCTTGAGCAGTGTTTAGTGAGGAAATGAGGCGTTTCTTTTCCATTGCTCCTGCCTCACACAGTGAACCCAGAAGGTAAGGCCAAGGACATGGTTGTTCCAGCTCCCACGACTGTGAGTCATATTCTTCTGGCCAATGTATTTCTGCATTTCCATTGCCTCCCAGGGTGACAAGTACTAAAGAAAAGGAACAGTAGGGAGAAAAAAAGCCTTTTCCCTGTTTGTCTCACCATGATACAGAATTAACCAAGCATAATAGGAGCGCCATGGGAAACTGTTAAGTAAGTGGACTTGCCCTAGACTGGGAAGAATATGGGACAAGCAACCTACTGGTTGCAATATGATGCAATCTTTCAGAAATAAGATTCAGAACAAAGTATGGGTGATGAAAACTTTCAGGATCCTGACTGGACCCTGGGACCACACCCACTCTATTCTGACTGAAATCCATGTCTAGCTTCCCTAGATTGTGATTGGGTTCTTAAAATTAAACCAAATCCATGTATGATTGATGTTAAGCTAATCGAGAGATGATAACAATGCCAACATTTTTCTTTGAGATGCACCTGGGACAGGGGAGGCAGAGTGACTCTCTCCTCATTTAGAGTCCTCACATCTCTCCATTGCTTTGTTACTTTCATGCTGGCTTTGTGTTTCAGGGTCTCCTCCCTTTCTTTGTGCGTGCCTTCTATGACAAGGCAAGCACTACAATGCAGTAGGATAGAGAGCAGTCCTAGAGTGAGCAGACTAGACACATTTTTCCCTGGAAGATGATGGTGAAGGGAAATTGCTCCTTCTGCTGGGCTTCATTTTGCAATAACTGGTGCTCTGGCATCAGCCTTGACCTCCAGCCAGGTGTACACCTTCCTCAGATCAGTCTCTTTGTGTCTATACATGTAGGTCACTCCATGCTGGTTCCTTTCTTGCTTTTCCCTCTGGTCCCCTGGGAAACAGAGGGAACAGGTCCATGTGATCTGGTCTTGAAATTTTCATGTGTTTACATTTTTACCTTGCTCACTCCTGCCCTTAACTTCCCTTGCTCCAACCTCTTATGCTGCCTTTTCTCATTTTGCTACTTCTTCCCCATCACTCCTCCTCTGCTGTGCCTTCATGCACTGCCCCCACATTGAGTCCTCTCCTTTTTGCCATGCAACCTCCCCTTGCTGGCGTGCAGTGTAGTCACTATTGCCTCCAGTTAGTCAATTAAGAGATCATGCTTATGACTGTGCTAGGTTGTTGGGGTTTCTTTTACCTATGTAGCAGTATCTTTCTAGCTCCATCTTGGCACCTACATTTATTTGAAACAAATTGCTGGATAATTTGTTTTTCTAATTTTCAACATGCGAACTCCTGGTTCCAGGGGGTCGGTGTTTCGGGCACCCGGTGCCAGCAAGCTGGGACTGCACACAGAGATTTGTGCTATGTGAGGAAATACTTCATTAGACTTGTATTCCACGAAGACACTCTTGCTTCTTAACGCCTGTGATTTTAATTAAAACCTGGAAAGTGAAGAATCCTTGGGTTGTATTAATGTTTTCATTTCCATTAGGACAGGAGAGTTTATAAACACGAGCTGGGTTTATAAATTAGACCTTGTAAGAATATTATGTGCACAGTGCAGCAAAGGCAGCTGAGAACTGGAGTGGAGCTGGCTCCATCTGTCTCTTTCCTTGGCTGGCTCTCACTTTCCAGTGTCCTCCCCTTGGCACAGGCTTTTCTGAGCTGTTCAAGGGTTCCCCCTTGGAGACTAAGCTAATGGCTTCTTCCATTTCTTTTTGTGGATGTTCTCCTCACTCAGCAAAGCAGGAAGAGAAGCAGATGTTTTAATCAGGGGCTTGCAAAAAACCTTGCAAAGGTGACATTGGGTACAGGGATTTTGTGATGAGTAACATGAAAGGGGAAGGAGATTCTTCTGACCCAATTCTCGCATGCATGTGTACACAGAGATTCACACAGAGACAGTCAGATCTAAATATGCATCCCACTTATAGTCATCCACATCCAGAGTGTGAATATATATCGCTGAATGTGCAGCGGAATGTGACAGAAGATGTGATCTCCTCCAGAGATGATGTGACAGCTGCATACAGCTGTGTGCAGGCTGCACTGGGGGAGCGCAGGCAGGCATTGCCCAGCAGGCACTGCCTGGCATAAACAGTGATGCAGGGCACCATGGACCCCTACAGCCTGACTGTACTCAGCTGTGCAAACTGCACACGGGGCCATCAGTGTGACACCCATGACAATAACAAGCACTTGTGTGTTGCATTCTGCTCAAGGACAGGTTTGCAAACACATCCACAATTTTATGCAAGGGAAAGTGAAATGTGGGTAGATAAAATGCCCAGATCCACAGTTTGTCAGCAGTAAAACTGGGACTAAAATCCAGATTTCATGTGTAGGGATCCTGAGTTTCCATTCATAATTCCCACTGGGAAAACTTCCCACTCCTAACTGAAAATGACAGTATTTTTTCCCTTGGAAGTGTAATAGTATGGAAATGCTACATTTATTTGCGTCTCTGGCCTTTGGCTGTGGTATCTCAGGTTGGCTCAAGGCTGTCTTGCAGTGGTCATCAGTGAGGGCAGCTCAGGTACACTTACGCTGTGTGCAATGCAGCGTCACACAGGAGTGACAGCTGAGCTAATCCTTTCAGGCAATGTGTGATGTAGAGGTACCCTCAGCTGCCTACACTCTGTTAGCATTTGCTTTTTGGAGGATGGGTGCACAACTTTCATGCAAAAGTTTGACTTCTCTTCAGTATACAGAAGGAGGCACCCTGTGCTACAGCCATGCAGTCCCCCAAGATCTGCTGGAATGAGTCTGAAGGCATTTTGTATGTGACCTTGTGCATTAATGTAAATGTTTTTGATCTGCAGTCTAAAACTGAGTGGAGTAAGCCTTTCCTCCAGACCTTGATGATGTTGGTTTAGCACCATAACTGCTGAATTGTCTGAGCTGGTTTGCAGGGTACCTGTGATTCATAAACAGCTGAGTTTCCATCAATGGCTAAGGTGGTACAGGTGGTAGGAAGTTGGGAAGAGAACTTTCTGGGCATGCCTGCTCTCTCCATCTCCCTCACAGTATGACTGGGTGTTTTAACATGAGGATGATGTTCAGGAGAAAGGAAGGAGGCATACTCAGGGTCAGCCTCTGTCTCCTTGAGCCCAATAGGGCTGTTATTGAGATATCCAAGCAGCTTAAATAGAAATGACTGGTGACAAAATGAAAACAAATGGGGAAGCCGGTGAGACTGGCTGGTGGGGGTTCCCTTCCCTGGTGCTGCCAGCCCATGAGGGAAAAGCAGAGGCTTGCTGGCATTTCCAGTCTCAATAATGCATCTGAGTTAGTGGAAGGGGCAGTGGCAGGGGAGGAGGAGCAAGGGATAGCTTCCTGGGCCGTTTTTCAGGCTCTTAAAACACTGCCCAGCCCATTATTTAGGCTGCCTGACAACATAGGCTCTCACACTCTGTTGAGACTGAAAGGGCTCTGGGCCACCACAACCCTGCAGAAAGAAGGGAGAACTCAGGTCCATCAGTCAGGGTGATGCCAGGAACCTCCCTGTTGGTAGCACAGCATCTACTTTGCTGCCCCTCCTGCCACTGCTTAGGTTCAAAGAGACACCAGTGGTAGTTCAGAAACAATGACTGCTTTTTTAAAAACTGTTTTGGTTTCTCTCTTTTCACTTTTCTTTCCTATATTTCTGCAGGAGGGTATAGGTCATCTCATTTACAAAACAGTCTTTGTTTAATTCCTTTACTTACCCAGGCCTTCTCAAGCCAATGTGCCTCAATCCTTTTCTGCAAGAAAGGGTTGAGAAAATGATATCTATTCACCAGCAATAAATTAGCCAGGCAAAAGTCCTGCCCACCCCAGTACCTGCTTAAGGAGGCAGTAAATCAATGGCATGGCATAACCCCTCGGTCTGAGTGAACAGGGCTGCGTGTGAAGGGTGTCAGGGGTCTGAAAACCTTCTCAGAACGTGGCACATGAGCTCCATCTGAAAGTGCTGCTACGAGGGGCTCTTGCAGGGGCTTCACGTTTGGGATTGGGAGCTGAATAGAAATGCCGTGGTAACATACACGCATGCACGTTAATGGCAACACTTCTCCAAGAAATTTCTCTTGAGAGTTCCTCATTATGCAAACAAGTCTGGCAAATGATAATGCCTCCTGTACTTCCAAGGATTAATGTATGTAAATGGCAGAGCTGCTGCTTGTTCCCAAAGGCAACATTCAGTTTCCCACACTGGAGCCTCCACCTGGGCCAAGGGCACTGAGTCTCAGGGTACACACAGACTGCACTTTCCACCTCTCTTTCATACCAGCTGGCTCTTGAATTTTCTAAGATCACTAGGCTAAATGTCTCCTTCCTTCAAACATGCGTCCACGCTGAGTACAGCATGGTGGCCTTCCATGTATGTGGGGTCAGTATATGTCACCTGTGGCCTGCTGAGGACCCTGTCATGTGCCCTGGTGATCTGCCAAACAAACGATCAGAGTAGATCCTGGTCTCAGGGTATTTGATCTAGGCAATATATTGCTTTATAATATTGCGAGAATGCAGGGGAGTTGATGGGAGTAGTGGCTGACTTCTTAGTTACAGGCTTCAGTTTGATGTGGAAAAGGAGTTGCTTGTTATGATCTGAAACGAATTTTGTCAGCTTTGTGAAATGACTTTGGTGCATTTTAGGTCTTTTTTACTTTAGAGTAATGTGGTCAAGAGAGACAGAAAACCACAGAAAAATCAGGTTGTTTTATTTTTTTTTAATGTAATCTAGGTCAGGTCACTCTGAGTTAGCTGAGCCTGAGGCTGGCATCACCAAGTTTGTCTTGTGGTAAAACCAAAGTATACTATCAGTGTGATATTTTTCCACTTGAGATAGCTTCTGACAGTTGCCATGAGGTTAAAAATGCACTTTTATTTCCTTTCGTCTTTTTTTGTTGTTGTTGTTACTTTTGACAGTCGGCTCTGCCTATGACTTTCATTTGCTTGAATGCACACATATAGCAGAGTCTCATCATGACTAGCACTACTACCCAGCACCCTCAGCAGCAGCAAGGCAGAGCAGTGCTGTCTACCATCATCCATGGCCTACCTGCCTCATGGCAAGCAAAAACCTGGCCTCTTCAAGGCACTTTGACTGCCATCTTCCCTCAACACCAAAAAATTGCAAATGAATTAAATGATTTCTCATTGCTAAAACGGGTGTCTGCAGCCAAGCATATCTAGGCTAAAGATCATTCACTCAAAACACAGGTGAGCTGCTTTGCCAAGCACACAGAGACAGCTGAAACTAAAGTACGTTTGGAATTTTTCAGTGCGAAAAAATTTCTCAGGGTTTTTCTTCCCCCACCTCCCACCTCTCCATGCTGTTATTGCTAAAATGAAAGTGGAGGATTTTGAGTCAAGTTTTGACCCAAGCAAAATTGTACTCATTTTTAGTGGACTCAAACTTTTTATTTCTACTTAGTTCCAAAAAAGATGAAGCTAATTTTCTTTTCCTTTATTAGGTTGGGGGGATTGCCATTTTTGCCATCTTCTCTAGACAGCTTAACTTGAAGAAAGGAGCAAAATGGTACATGATGGTGGTTTTCTTCTGACAAAGCAGAGTTAAATCATGGGAGATACGATCTACATAGCACAGCCTGTAGCAAAAGAATGGAGGCATTTAACCTTCCTCAGGCTTTTCTAAGACAAAAGAAAAATGCATCTTAATGCTAAAACAGCCTGAAATCAAGCAGTTTGGGGCATTTCAAGAAATAAGACTGAAACATTGGATGATAGGAATTTTAAGACTCTTACTTTCTTGCAGACCCAGAAGGAAAATGTTGTAAAATTTCTTGAATAATTTTGAAATTTGTTTGTGCTGTGAGGATTAGCTGTGAAATCGGTGTAATTTTGAATTCACATGAGAGCTGGCTTGTTAAGGAAATACTTTACTATGATGAAGATTAGTCGTCCAAAAAAAAGCATGCCACATGGCATGCTTGCAAAAGGGGGTGGTGGTTGCTGTAGCCTTAAGGGAAATGCAGGCTGGGACATCGATGGTGAGCCCTTTGCAACCTGCTTGCCCCTGGCTTGCCAACCCTGCAGAAGAGGGAACAGAAGGTGGCTCATTTAGAGTCTGCATTGTCTATTTGGGCCTGGAATGAGAAGAGTATATTGCCTAGTATCCCCAGAACCTTGCAGAAATGAATGTTTTACATCCAGATGCCAGTTTCTGTTCTGCTTTGGATACAAGCTGCAGATTTCTGACAGCTCGGGAGGGAGGTATGTGTATGGAGCTGGGAGTGGAAGCTTGATTTGGAAACCCCTAACCTGCTTTTTTGCTCATGGGATTGTGAAAGCGCTTAGAGATTGCAATTCTTCTCCAGCTCCGAAGAATCCCGTTGATATATGCTCCACATTATGATCATATATAAAGACTGATAAGGCATCTTTGAAAGAAAATCAGAGGGGAACGTGTTGCCATGCGTGCTAAGGTAGCAGAAGTGTGAATGTCACGTTGAAACCCTACATTTTGATATACAGCCATAACAAAGGGGATGAGGGGTCTGTCTGTATAAAGAACACCAGAAGATCGACTGCCTAATGATTTTTTTAAAGAGAATATAAATCAAAATTGAGAAACTCAGAAGGCTTTTACGGCTACTTAGTGGATTCTGTGTGCATTGAATGTCTGCTGCTATAAAACCCTATGGTACTCTGTCTTTGAAAGTTGGCTGGGAACTAATAGCACCTTATCAGAGTTTTGCATGCGATAGCCCTAAGGTTTACCTTTGTAGTGCCTTTTGAAAAAAAAAGCTCCGAGCATACAGAGCTCAGGTCTGTGCTCCAGCAAAGGTTGAAAAGGGGATGCGGGAAAGGGAAGTAATAAGATTATACCTAATTGCCTTAGCATCCACTTAACTGTTTTACATATCTGTCTTAGAACAAATGTTTGTGCAGTGTCTAGACTGGTGTTTACAAATGTGTTAGCTAACTCCGGCTAATTGGGGAGCAATTAACGTGAGTTAAAACGGTAGTCTAGACAAAGCCCGAGTGTGCCTTCCCACTTCCCCTCAGTATCAAGCCTGCCAGAGCTGCAGAAGTGCTTGGACAACACACTTAGGTTGTGAGTGATATTTTGGGAGGTTGTCCTGTGGAGGGACAGGAGTTGGACTCGATTCTTGTGGTTCCCTTACAACTTAGAATATTCTATGATTTCTACCTTTATCCTACTAAGAAGGGAAGGCTTGAATTGTGGTTTACAGACGCGTGCTGTTTCCTGTAAAGGAAAGGGAGAAGCAAAAAAGGAGGGACCCAGGGCTCTCCCCGCAGTGGGCCAGCTGTGCCAGTACAGTGCCAGCTGTGCTAAATTCAGACTACTGCAGGAGTGCTGCCTGTGATTTTGCTTGCTCGGCCATGGCATCAGCTTCACCTGAACTGTTCCTCTCCACCCTGGGCCTTCTGCAGTTTCCAGTGTTCCTCTTGCTTCTCCTGTGCCTGCACTGTTCCTGTCACTCACTATGCCCCATCCTAAGGAAGGAATCTGCTCTCAGTTGCACTTAGGTGATCCGCTTCCCTGTCCTGGATAACCCTGCCTCTCCGATGGCACCTGTGCCTTTGCTCTGCACTGGAGCCCCATAGGGACCCGTCACAGTAGCATCCATTCTCCCATAAGGGGCTGTGTGGAAGCACTGGGGGCAAAGCTCTGGGAGAGTAGAGGGACCATGGAGGTGTCACCAGGGAGTCAGGGTGTGACACCCTCTACCCCCAGCCCCAGCCCTGTCTGAGAGCTGTTGGCCTCTGCTGTGACATCAGAGCCATCACTGGCTGGGAGCAGAATGCCAGGGCAGGTGCTGTGATGTCACCTCTGTGACCCCTGTTGCCAAGACAAGTGGGCCAAGCCCCCACGGGCTATGCCAATGCTGCACAGCCTGTTCCACTGGTGCCCAGAATGGGATGGTTGCAGGAGGCAGAGCCAGGCGCACCCTGTCCAGACCTGCTGTCCCTGGCAGCAACTTGTGTGTCTAGAGGTGCCCCCAAGCCTGCCCTCACAGAGACCTGCAGAGGCGACCCGCTCTTTGGGCATCTTGGATGACCAAGGTACATGTCTGGATTTCAGAAGAGCTGTCATGCCATGGGGAAGCATCAGGTTGGAGGGGAATGACGAATACCAACTCACAGCCTTCCACTCAGACCCATCATGAATGTTGTCTTTAGAGTAGGTTTCCCAGTGGGAAAATAAAGGGAAATTGCCCACACTGAGCAGCAGCTGCTGCAGTTCTAGCATTGCCATGCCTGGTTTCCCCAGCCCCCTTCAGCTTCTGTGGAACCAGTTTTTTGCTGGTTGAATGCTTTGGGGATTATGCTTCAAAAGCGGACTTTGGGCCAGGACCTGGGCACAGCCACAGTGCCAGCGAGCTTGGCAGACCTGCCATTCTGTCCCATGTGCCCTTGAAGAGCTTTTTGGAGATGAATGTCTGCTGAGCTATCGTGGTACGTGGACATAGTGGGGAAACTCATTGTAGTCTCTTGGCTTTCTCCTCTCAATACTTGTCACAAATCACAGCAATAAGTTCTACCACAGCAGGGTAGGAATAATTCCCCAAATAAGCCTGTGCCTTCCTGGGACTATGGGCAGGGAAAACTCGGTCAAGGACAGAGCAAGAGGAGACAAATCTTACGTGGAAAGGTTTTATGAGCGCAGACACAAACTTTGCTTGTTCTCTTTTCTCTTGCGCACACATATCTGGAAGTTAAACCCATGAGCTAATTGCAAAGCCACATGCACACATTTTATATATATAAATAATAATAAACCTCCCATTCATTATGTACCCTGGAGTGTCTAACCTGCATTGCATCCAGTAATTCATTTGCCTGGGAATCAATCCAATATTAGAATAGCAAAAATGAAAGGTTGGAAGAGATCTCAAGAGTCCATTTTCTTTCTTGCAGACAGGACCAAAAATGCAAATTGCAAACTCATGATCTGCTTCAAATAGTCATACATGTGCAAAACAGGGTCAGATTTCCCTGCAAAAGAATGAATTTTTTTTAATGTGTATTTTTCAAAAAAGGTTTCCTAGAAATATTTATATGTGAGATAAATTTAAGTTTCTGATGTGACAGCACCAACTGGAAGCTAATAATCATGAAGATTTTCTCACATGGAAAGGGAGACTGGCAGTCCCCCACTGGGGCATGCAATATTCACTTCTGGGTCCTGGATTATAATATTCTGATTAAAATTTCTGTATGCATAAAAATGTTAAAACATTTTGGAAATGTTTGAATGTTCCAACATATTTTAGCATTCCAAAACTTGGAACATTTTGGCAATGCTTAACATGCACTTGTTTTGAGTCTTTCTATATTCCATATGTCTTTTGCAGAATTTTCGCAGTCCTTACAAGTTTTTGGAATCATTAACAAATGGTTTTATCAAGGTCTTTTTGAATTTAGGGGGAACCCTCTCACTGATGCAACAGTTTTTGCCAAAAATCCTGGGATTTTTTTTTTGTGGAAGACAACACGAAGTATGAGATTGTGATAATGACTGGGAATAATTAGGAAGGCATGAAAAACGTAACTCTTTTTCTGCACTTGGGAGTAGCCCAAGAGAAATCTGCATATTGTCAGGAGAGTAGTGCTGGGTGCAGGTACAGTCATTCTGAAGGCATTATGAGCCATCACACTGACTGTTGCAATCTAGTAGGATGCATATCTGGGATTACTCTCTTGCAATGTGTTGCAGGCATCCAGTGTGTTCACCTGTACGGCTGATTTATTTTAAGTTCACTGCTTCAAGGTGTTCATGGTTTAAAGCACTTGTCACCTTTAAGAGAGGCAGCTTTGAAAATTAAACTGGTTTCCTAGAAAAGAAATGTGTTTTGTCCTGATAAAGTAAAAGTTTTGTATTCCCTATTATAAAATTGGAATCATAGTTACTAAAACAATGTAGCCATACTTTGCATCTGTCTGCAGTTTTAGCTGTCGCTGATGGAAATCTTTTGGCACTTTTTACTCAAATGATACCTTAACTTGCAGAAATAATCTTCCAAAGCAGGCATGGTACTGATTCTCTGAATTCTCCTGTTATACAGAATCATGCAAACTGAGTTTGGAACCTCCTTTGTTTTTTAACTGACTTTGCTGGGCCTACATATATCTTTTTCTCCCTCCAGCATTTTTATAGGAGGTGGCCATTTCAGTTTTAGAAACTTGTGAAATGAGTTTTAGTTATTAACGTTCATGTTGTCTTCTGAAATATATCAGTCTTGTGTTTGTCAGATTTCCTTCCCTGGCCATATCCTCATCAAGAGAGAAGTTAATTGTACACACACTTTCTCAGGCATCTCTTACCTTGATGGCTGGTGTGTATGTTACCTTTGTTTGTTATGGTTTCTGTAAGCCATAACAGAAGAATTACTTGCAAAACAGTATTTATCACCATCTCAGAAGTGGAATTGTGTTTTGTGGCTTGTGCACAGCACATATATGATTCATCTGACAGCTGGAGCACTTCAGATTTCCCCATGTTAGCATTTTTAGGGAGGCATTTGGGAAGGGCACAGAGATTGGTCACAGATCCATATGCAGAAGAGAATTATGTTCTGCTGCTAAGTGAACGGTTTGTTTGAAATCTATTTGAAGAAATCACATCTCTGTGAGTAATTTGTAGTTTAAATATTTATGTCCAAAGCCTCCTCTAAAAACTTTTCACTATATTCCTCAAATCTATCTACAAAGTGGTTTAGTTTCTAAAATGTAGAAATATTTATTTACATATGAGAAGGCTTGAATAGGTGAAGTCAGCTAAGTGGCTGGGAATCTGCCATGTGTCCCAGAGAGGGCAAAAGGAATTCTGAAGCATCCACTCGGGAGTATTTAACACATGCTGCTTCCTCCACAGATGCTGAACTTGTGTAGTGCTGACTTGTAAGATTTCTAGTGACTATCATTACAGGTCCCATTTTTAAAACATGCTCACTCCCAGCACAAGGAGCTCTGTTTTGAAAACCTGGGTGCTGGGTTTGTTGCCCAAATGAGATATCAGCTCTTTTGAAAAAATCTGTTTCCAGTTGTGAATGCTGCACTCACCAAGAAAGCCAGACAAATGTATGCACCTTCTCCAGATTCCAAGTTCAGAGTAACCATGTTTCTACATAAGCTTTTTATCTTGCATAGAGCATGGTGGTTTCCTTTTCCATGCCCCAGGCATCATGTGAAGTGGAGTGGTGTGCTGGAAAATCCTTCCTTTCCTTTCTGGACCTATTCCAGCACGCCAGCTTACAGGTACTGTGCTATGGGAGGTGTTGCCTTTTTCAACAGAGGCATAAACCTGCTAGTTTGCGCCCTAGTCTGGTATCAGCTGTGGGTTGTGTATCTCTTCTTCCAGTAATGTTTCCTGCCACACCTTGCTGCTTATCTCTACTGCCGCAGTTTTGCAAATGGCATGAAAATCCCCTTGCAGACAATTGATGCAACAGGAGGGGAACAAATAGCGGGAGACTTGTCACATACCTCCAGAAGTGAGGTGTAATCATCCCCAGTGCCTTCGCTCACTGATGCTAAGTGTGATCTGAAAGAAAAGCTGGTTC
Source organism: Sclerurus mexicanus (assembly GCA_013396755.1). NCBI lineage: Eukaryota > Metazoa > Chordata > Aves > Passeriformes > Furnariidae > Sclerurus > Sclerurus mexicanus. Next base: position 843,337 of record VWZF01003098.1, read on the forward strand.
CCTGCCCAAGTGCAGCCAAGGGAGTGAGGTTCCTCGACATTTCTGGGGATGGGGCTGTGAGCTCTAAGTGTCTGTGCATCTTCACATTGGGGTCCCCTGGAGAGATATGTACACTATCATTACTGAATCATTCAGTATGCTGTTGAACACATGGAACTGTCAAACTTCTGAGTTAAATCTACTCATAACCATTGCAAAGCCATTTTGATGCCTATGACAGTTAAAACCTCTTATGGTGAAATCATTTATTGCAGCCTAACATTTTGCTACAGTGAGAATAGGTGCTTCTAGTAATCCTTGAGAAAGATCAAATTGAATTGTAAAAGGTATTTCCCATTGTGACAATGGCTAAGTACTTAACCGTGTGAGGGTCCAGGGGAGCACCGAGCCTCCATTTCGGTAAGGACACCATCTGGAAGCTCCACAAGAGGAAATCAGCAGAGGTTCAGAAAATCGTAGGAAGGGAGGTGGCCTCACAAATCAGTAACTCTTTTCACTAGGAGGCATGCATATGTACAGGCAGGCGTGATTGCAGACATCTAATCTTGCAGTTGTTTTGCATGTTTTACGCATGCAAAGGCATGTGAGATGAGGTGTCTTGCATTTTCTTGGTGAGAATTATATATGGGATGTCACACTCTGAGCTAAGTAGTCCTTCACCCCAACCCTTAATTTTGTTTTTCTTGGTGTTATTTCTTCTCTAATGAGATGCATTTGGACTGACCTAAGCCATTTTTCTCTCCCTTTGGTATTTATACCTTTTATGGGGTGATGCAGAGTCATTCATATTCCCACCACAGAGCTGTTAGAAAAGGCACTTGTGTCCTTTCAGCTAGTAACATTTTGAGACCTGAATATCTTCATTAGAAAGGTCGTGAAAAATGCTCTGGCATTCTGCTCTTATTCTGTGATTCACTTTCCAAGTTCAGACTGCCTCGATCCCATACAGCTTAATGTGAGACATGCACAGAGGAAATATCTAAGGACTGGTGCCTAGGCTGGCCACTGTAATTGGTCCTCAGTCAGTAGCACCTGTTGCAACCACTTAGAGGCAAAGAGGAGGACAGGAATGTACAGTCAGAGTGCTTTTGCTTGGAAAGTGTTGGACAGTGTCATTTCCCTGTGGACAAAATTCCATTTTCTGTGCAGGTCTAATCACAGACCTGCCTGATAACCCAGGTCACCGCTACAGGAGCTTGTGTTTGTCCTGCTGCTCCTTATACTGCAGAGGAATATAGAGTTACAAAGGCCAGTACCTCGATATAGGATTTGTGTTGCACAAGAGCTTTCAGCTGAGGAGGAAAGCGGTCAGTTTTTTGCCGAAAAAGCCCTTAGCTCAGGAGTTTCCAAACTTTTCTTCTTGATGATCCATTTTCAGAAGCAGTGATCTTTCCTGCAAGATTTCAGACTTTTTTGTTGGAGTCAAGACCCCTATTTTGGGATCTGCTGCCTTAGCTTCTTACATTGGTGGGGTCATCCCCAGTGGTGCCAAAAAGTAAATCCCTTATGGCTGTGTCATAAGCTGATCTACTTAATCAGATGGAAAGAAAACTTCTAACCCATCCCCACTGCACAGTTTGAAAGATACAATGGGAGGTTGTCAGTGTCCCCATATAAAGCACTGGCAGCACTACATGGCATGGCAGCAGATGGACCAGCAGTCTGGCTTACTGCTCATAACTTGTACGAGTAATGCCTGTGAAGAAAGGATTGTACATGGATTAGTGTTTTGTGTGAGAGAAACTTCCTATGATGAGATGGCTAGAAGTAACCTGGTGAGAGAATCTCATTCATGGCACGGCCAAAAGACCAGATCAGCTATAGTTGATTGTTTTCTGACATGTTGATCTAATTGACTCTAAAACACCTTCCATCAGTGGGTTCTCTGCAACCCAAGGCAATCTTTTCCAGTTCTTAAATGCTTCTTCCACTAGAGCTCAGAGGTGACTTCTGGCCTTACTTTCCCCTTCTGCAACACACCTCCTTGTTGTGTTCAGCACATGTATGCAGAACAAACCGTTCTAATTATTCCTTTTCCAAAACCTTTCAAGGTTTTGAAAACTGTTCTAATGTCTCATATATTTGTTTGTCTTCTGTAAAGTAAACTCACACAATGGATTCAAGCTCCCTTAGAAATGGTGCTTTCTCAGCTTCTGGTTATCGTCATTGCCTTCCTCATGTCTCTCCAGCAGCGGCATGGTTTCCTTGGGGTACGTTTTCCCAAAGTGGACACAGTACTGCTGAGTCCCACCAGTGTTAGCTAAAGCAGATTAGTTTCTCTGTTTTGCAGATTTCATCTTTGCACATTTATATGGTATTTTCTTTTTCCTTTCTAGAAAGGCGATTATTCATGTTGAACTTATGGTCTACCATTGCCATTTCTACTGTAACCCCTCTTTTCTGACAGAATGTTCAATGCCTGGTTGTTCATCCTCTAGCACTGGAGGATATTATTCCTACCACAGCACAATACCTCACATGCACTCATATAGTATTTTATTCTACTTTTTATTGGTTCTCTTTGTAAATTAGGCCATTTTTAATTCCATACCTATCTTCCACGTGCACTCCTGCTCAGCTTGCTGTCACCTGCAAATTTAATAAACAGACTTTATCCTGATCATTAATGAAAACACTGGATATCACCAGACTGTGAACAGATCCCTGCAGAAACCCCACTGATATATCCTTATGTTTTGACAGTGAAGCATTGGTAACTACTTTCTGAGTACTATTTTCCAATAAACTGTGTAGCCATTGCATAGTGCATTCATCTAGACCATATTTTCTGAGCTTGCCTCTAGGAATATTAGGAGAAAGAGTGTCAGAAAGTCTACTAAGGTCAGGATGCATGACTGAACTGTTTCTCTGCTGTCCACAAGACACGTTACCCTTCCACTGAAGAAAATTAGATTGGTTTGACATGATTTTCCCTGACAAGTGCATGGTGCCTGTTACTCATCTCCTTGCTATCTTGCAGGTGATTGCAAGTAGTCTGGTTATTTGTCCCTGTCTGTGCCCGGGAACTAAAGCTAAGTTCTCTGCTTTATAATCCCCTCGTCCTCCCATTTACCAAGATACATGCCACATTTGGCCATGTTTTTTCTTTTGTGGACTCAGGCGTAGCCCCTTGGTTTTCCAGCTGTTTGCAGGTGAATGTTGAGGCAAAAATGTCAAATCCAGGCATGCTTGATTGAACAACTTTGCACTCAAGTAAGGTGATTGACTGTACCATCAGCCCCCACCAGCACTGTGGGTTTGGCTCACTTCTGGAGAAGCAATGTCACAAATCTGTATCTAAAATGAGTGGTCTCAAGAATTTATCTGCAGTGTAAATAAGATAGATTATGCGTTATTTGGTGTATCAGAGCTGTGGATGTACATAGAGAAGCCCTGTGCTGGCTAAATCAGTAGTGCTGTAAACCAGTTAATCTGTCTTTAGCCGTCAGGTCTGCGTAGCACTGGCCCACAGAAGGACAAGGAAGAGAATCTGAATAGTATTTCATTGCCACTGTTTGGAAATAAAGTAGAACAAACAAGTACCTCCTGGGGTGTGTGTGCGTGTGTGTGTAGAACTAACTGTGTAACTGGCACAAGTCTTCTTGTGTAGCTGTTTTCAGGCAAATAGACTTTGATCGAGCCTTGGGCTTTGTTTTGGAAGATTTAAAAAAATTAATGGAGGTACCTTTCACATGTTCATGGGCAGTCTTAATTTTGCGTAAAAATGGCAGAGACAAGACAATTCAGAGTAGATTATAAAAATGGAAAAGCAAAGAGAGTGATAGAAGAGTTTGGAAGCAGGGAAAGTCATAAGAGAGAGATATCAGGGGTTGAAATGCATGAAGTGAGCACAGGCAGAGATACAGGTGAATGGAGTGACAAAGAGAAGGAAAAAAAGTAGTCAGGGGAAGAAACTGAAGAAGGCGAAAGAGAACAGTGGAAATTGTTCATTGGTGGATTTCAAGGTTTTCAGGGCCTTAGTCTAAATAGAAGAAAGCACAGTGTCTAACATGGAGGGGAGGATTGAGAAAAGTTGTGGAGATAGAAGAGCGTCAAAACTACCTAGAAAGTCTTTACTTAGTGGTAGAACGTATGCATTTCACAAAGTACTTATGGTCTGTAAGCAAGCAAGGCCTGTGCAAGGTTCTTATGGCCTGTGCGAGCAAGGTTCTGCTCAGCATATAAGCTTATAACAAGGAGCAAGAGGCAGCTTGCATGGTAAAGGTGTCAGTGTGTAAGACGTGTAGCCAGCACATGTTCCTTTGGCAGAGCAAGATGAGTCAGATAACCCTTTAGCAGAGATACTGCTTTTTAATTCCAGCATCACATGTGCTGTCATCTTTCTATCCAAGAGCTAGTCAGCACCTCTGTAGACCAAAACAGTGTTTGTGTCACCCTGAGTTCTGTTTATAATGAGGGCAACAAGCAGAAGCTTGAGGACTCAGAGCTGTGCAAGGCTGGGACCAAAGCTGGAAGGCAGTACGCCTTGGCACTGAAGCAGGGGAGAGGAAAGGCCTTTGCTGGCATTAAGGTGCAGTTGAGTTTATGACAGGACACAATCAATAGGAACAAAGCTGGCTGACGGATAAAAAGCCTGAGAATGGTTATTGTTGCAGTATGAAACTGCAGCATTGCATTGATTCATGACACTTTGGGATTAATCTGCCTTCAGGTACATCTGGCTTTTAAAAGTGCTCTAGTTACACTTTTTGCAATCAGAAATAGAGTCAAGTGAGCTAGGTTTTTCTTCAAATTGAGAGACTTTCAGCTCTGGAGTTTGGTTCAGCCAGCTACAGGAAAACAGCGAGCCACCTGCAAACTCCCGATTTTCATCCAAGCTCTCCCCCTGTACCTGTGAAATTGTTAATTTGTGTCTTTTATCGGGAGCTCATCTCTTGCCCTTCTGAACAATCAGTTCTGGTGGAATGGTAGAATGACAGGGGAGGCATCAGAGTTCAAAATATGGGGAGAAATCTGAATCAAACGGTAACAAAGAGGCTGCAATCATTTGCAAAGAGGGTATAATGGGTATTCATTATGACTAAATCACCCCAGCCAGCATACAACTGAGGAGGATGGTTTAGAGAAGGAAGAGACGAAGTCACAGACAGAGACAGGTAGGATCTTAGGGGAAGAAGGGAAGTCTGATGAGATGACATAGGAAGGAGGTGTGTACTAAAAAATAAAAGAGCAAGATTTTATTTTTGAGGGCTTTTCCCAAGGGCTTTTAATCATATCTCTACATGAGTAAGTGGAGAAGAGAGCTAGGAGTGATAGAGGTCAAAACTTTTCTTGGGGGAAAAAAAGTGTTTTCACTAGAGAAAGTGCATGGGCACGAAGATTTTACCTTAAGGGTCATTTGTGAGCAGCAGGGGCAGCTGCAGAACTATTGACTCCCACACTCCTGACAGTCTGCTGCTGGAGACAGCCTAGTGCAAGCAGCCTGCTTGTAAGGAAGAGGAAGGGTAGAGGAGCTGTGCTAGCTGGGCCTTTTTCTCCGCTCTCATATTTCATCCTCATCTGTGCAGGACCTTGCCAGGCTAGTCCTGGTGCTGTCATCTACAAAAATCCAGTGGGCACTTCACAGCTTAAAGAACCATTTCCCTTCAGACTTGCTGGCTTTATGCAAACACCATGGAGATGTGAAGCCACTTTTCCAGCTCTGCAGGGCTAACGTCTTTATCCTGATTCCCAGAAAACACCACTTCTGGTCCTCTGAGAAGGGATGAGGCTGCTTCTCCAGTTAACTGACAGGCAGTGATGAAGTTCAGTAGTAGTCTATGAGCCTGTCCCTAAGCCTGAACCAAGGATCACGATGCAGCTGCTCTTGCCTTGCCCAGAGTAAGGTTAAGTTGCCTGGTGTAGGCTGTCACGGGCTGATGGTTTGACGTTGCCTGCTTATAGATCCCAGGACTTGGCCAGGCCCCACCACTTTAACTTTCACTCTCAGTAAATCACAGAGTGAAATGGAGTTTTCTTCTGAGTGACAGGTAAATCTTGGCCACTCTCTGGCTGCTGTACCGGTATCACTTAATTCTGTAATCCCTTTGCCCTCCGTTCCTTGGTGCAGCGAGCGCATGCTGGGAAGCATTGGAGTGACAAGTGATTTCTCTGTGCCTGACACCTCGGTTTGGAGACTTGATTAAGAGAAAATACCTTTGCATTAATTTTTTTTCCAGGTGCAGACAATGAAATGCACCCAGCAAATCAGCTGGGGCTGGGAAACATCACAGAGATTCTCTGCTCTGCTGCCTGCCCTGCCACTCAGGCCAGCATCCTTGCTGTGTTGCATATGCAGCTACTTTTATAGGGAGATGAAGATTTGCCTTGCTATTTCCAATTTTACTCTGGCAGACATTGAGAGGTTTTCTTCCAGGTCTAAAGAGAGTCTCTGTACTCTTCCTTCCAGAGCAACCTCCTGCCAAAATTAGAGACCTGGGTAATCCCATCTACTCACAAGGTGAGGAGGTGGCTCCTTGCATTTACTGCTGCCAGCTGCCAGCATGGGGAGCTTGAGCAGCTGGGAGCTTCCCCATCAGTAAGGCCATAGATCTTTCCCTCTGACATCTTTCACCCTGCTTTGAGTGACATTACTGCAGCTCTGGGAACTATTATTAGTATTCAGTGGTACACTTTTAAGCAAAACCTGAGAAAGGAATTAATCTGTCAATAGGAATGAATATACTGGACAGTGATTTATGCAGATCCTGTACTCAGAGTGACTATGTTCCTTTCAGCTGTATCTCTCAGTCTTGTTCTGAGAGCCAATACACAAACTTGCATTTAAAGTAACATTACAGCTGGCTGATCACTTGTCCAACACCTGGCTCCATGCAAGCACTGATACTCATGAGCTGAGGAGAAATGCATGTGTCTGTCACTTTTTACAAAGCTCAAACAGTAAGAGACACAGTCAGGGCAGAGGGCTCTGTTCAGTTATCCAGGGCACATGTACTGGACTCTGGCATCCTGCACATGTAGGATCCTTGGAATGTGCTTGTATCTTCACAGGCACTGCGCCTTGTTGCTGGATACATACATGGAAATATTATGTACAGCTATGTAAACATAGAGGTGCGTCTGTGGGAAGAGGAGACTGTGCTCTTCCTATCTGACAACTGCAACTATAGAATCTCGGCATCCACTGCATATATAGTTAGAAATACTAACAGAGAACTACTTATTTGGTGCACAGGGTCCTGAGAGTGGATGTTACAGCAACAGCCTGGTCTGGTTGGGAAAGCACATTTGTGGGTCAGGAGATTTATGCTGCATTTCTCACTGTCCCCCTTATTTATTGTGATGTTTTGTAGAAGCTGCTTCACAGAACTGTCTTTGTATCCTGGTTTCTACACAGAAAGCAATTGCAGCACTACCAGTTCTGAAATTTTTTGTGATGTGTCTCGATAATTTGTGCTTCACCAGATGCCTCCGCTTCTGAAAGTAAATTGTTCTCAACCTTTTGTGGTTTTGGTGACAGAACAAGGCTTGAAAATATGGCTTGTAACCACCCTTGAGGCTCATTAATGACAAAAAGAAGAGGGGAAATGAACTTTCCTTATTGTTTGGAAATCCCCTCTACTTTCTAGAACTCTGATTAATGATGTTGATGTGGTTCAGGGTTGTGGATGCATACTGGAGTACTGACAGGGTTCTTCAGCCTTGTGTGGGCAGAACACTGTGTATTGCTCTAGTGAAAGGTGTTGCAGCTTTGCAGGATTGTGCCATTGTACCAGGAGGCTGAGGCAGGGGTACACACACAGTAATACTACCAGGTTGACAGCGAAGGAACACAGATCAAAACCTACACGTGTATGTATTCACATAGGGAAAAGCACTTAAAAATTGAGAGGTTCAGGTACAAAATATGTCCAAGTAAATCACCTGAGAATTGAATAGAAATCACAAGGAAGAGAGAGAAAACTGCATTCAGATATAGTTGTGCTGTTGCATATGCTTTCAGGTCTGACAGGGTTGGGAACAGAGGTGAAGCCTTTTAATTAAAAGAGCAACAACTCTCCATCTCAGTGTATGTGAGTGTGAATTGCACCCCCCAAGTCAGAGCATCTCCTGTGACGTGTGGAAGCAGCATGGTTGCAGTGGCAGCAGTGCTGCCAAGGTTCCTGATTGAATTCCACAGTAGCTGGAGGGGGCTGGCAGGAAAGAAACAAAACAAAAAACAAACAAGATTGAGCTTCTGAAGTCAAAATTCATTTCAGTTTTCATTATAAAGCAAGAATGCCATTGCAAGAGGGCCATTCTATGATTGACATGATTTAAAATCTTGGGATAAGAATTGCTTGCATGCTTGGTGTTGACAGTACTGACTGTCCATGGCTGCTGGATGACAAACACTATCGCTACATGCATATGACCATCCTTCCAGCTCCTTTCTTCCTGTCTTCCTTCCACTTTCTAGTGCATAATACAAGCATTTGCTACCTGCCATCTTTTCCCACCCACTTTGCAGATGGGAAGAGAGAGACTGGCTATTACCCAGAGTTTCTCATCTCCCAGACTGCCTGTATTATGCAGCAAGCTTCTCATAAAATTATTGAGATTATTAATGTTGTATATTTTATACATACACACACATATATGTTTTTATATATATATTCTTCAGTCTCCCTCTGCAGCTGAGAGAGACATTCGGGATTTATCTCTGTAATGAGAAAAGGGAGATAGGGAGAAGTAAGGGCATTTTTCTCTGACTTGGATTGTAAGTCATTTTGATATTCATTGTAAAAGATGCTTTTCAAATATTTAAATGTATGTGCGCTCACATATCAGTTCTTCAGGATGGATTGTATGCGACATAATCACTGTTTTATATCTCTTGCGCTCTGTGATGTTCTCCCATATCCGTTCATTTCGTTAACTTCATCTGGAAGAGATGGGAAGATGAGCTGGAACTGGGATTAACTTCCATAGCCTGTGCTCTCTCATCACCTCTTTTCAGAATGGACTAAGGCTGGAGAAAAAAATATGCTCACCTTTGGCCAGAGCTCTCACCTTTTCCAACACTGTTGTTTCTGGGAGGTGGAGTGGGCTTAAACTAGCTGAGACCTCCTGAAGAAAATGCTCTTACATCTCATGGGAAAGACTAAACTGGGATTTTGCTTGATAATTAGCTCAATGTGTTTGGTAATTAGCTCAAACAAAGGGCATTTTGGCTGAGGCAGGAGAAGTGTACAAATTTAGAGGTATCTGTGACACATGTCCAGGTTTACCCTAGTGTGAAAATCTCTTCTTGAGACTTGGGTGGTGGCAGAGAGGGAGAAGTAGGTATATTTGCTCCGTCTTTGCATGGCTGGGGATTGGGGCTGGCCATGCTGCACACAAACTCTTCCTCCCCCTTTGTCCTTGGAAGGTCTGCTCCCTGTCAGGTGTGCCATCCTGCCATCTGCTCCCAGCCCCGAGCAGCTGGTACGATAGCCACAAATGCTGGCAGGAGTGGCCTTCCAGCCGCGTGAATGACAGCACGCGCTGCTGCTTCCTTGGCACGGGGAGCAGTGCTTGTAGCTGGGAATTAGAGGCTTGTAAACCTGTCGGCTCAAAGGCAGGGGGAATGGCTCTCGCGGCACTCCCGAGGCGTGGGAATCTGCCTGAGCTCCCGCCAACGCCCTCACACCTGCATGATTCCTGGCCAGCCGCAGCAGGATGCCTGTGCCCATGGCAGGGTGCCACGGCTGAGGTCCAGAGGCAGTGGGGACGATCCCTCCTCATCATCTCTCCCTTATTTGAGTGGAGGCAGAAGCAGTCCCAGCTGCAACTGGCAGGGCAGCACTGCTCCTCCAAGGCCACTGCATCCAGCAGCCAGTAAGGCTCTGCCTGAGACACAGCCACAAGTGTTGTGGTTTAACCCCAGCCAGCAACTGAGAACCGCACAGCTGCTTGCTTGCTCTTCTTCAGCAGGATAGGGAAAGAAAGTTTTGGAAGGGTAGAAGTGAGAAAACTTATTGGCTGAGATAAAAATGGTTTCATAGTTTAAATAATATGAAATTGTAATGGAAAGGAAAATAAGCAAGGAAAAAAAAAAGAGAGAGAGAGAAATAAACCCCAAGATAGACAAGTGATGCAAATGAAAGCAATTGGTCACCACCAACCAACTGATGCCCATCCAGTCCTGAGCAGCAGCCCCTAGCCAACTTTCCCCCTAGTTTATATGCTGAACATGACACACTGTGGTCTGGGATATCCCTTTGGTCACTTGGGATCAGCTGTCCTGTCTGTGTTGCCTCCCAGCTTCTTGTGCACCCCCAGCTTTCTCACTGATGGGAAGGTGTGAGAAGCAGAAAAGGCCTTGGCCCTGTGTAAGTGGAGCTCAGCAATAATGAAAATGTCACTGCATTATCAAGACTGTTTCCAGTACACATCCAAAACTCAGCCCAATACAAGCTACTACTGTGAAAAAAATTAATGCTATCCCAGCTAAAACCAGCACAACAAGGAAGAGGGGAGCTGGGGACCAAGTCAGAGAGAGAGGGAATTGTTTCTACATGCTGGTCCTCCCTGACTTGTGAAACAGGAAGAGAAAAAGAGCAAGGGGATGATGGAGTTAAGCAGGATAGGCTGGAAGGAGGAGAGGCTTGGTGGAAGGGTCCCAGCTGCCTTGTGAATCTGCTTTTAAGACACCATGTGCATGCTGCCCTGTTACCTGCAGGTCTTGGTAAAGCAGTTCACGGTCTGTCACTGGCTTACTGCTGGAGTCTCCAAACTTTAATGGCTTAATAAAACAATACTGCAGCTCAGCAAGGAGTAGAGGGAAAGAGAAGATACAGACCTTTTGCCCCAGCCAGAATGAGAGGTTTCCCGTCACAGAAAAGGAAGCAGTTTTCTCCAGGAACCCTACATAGTGCATCAGGAAACACCATCACATTAATCTGATTTTTTAAAGAGAATCTTGCACAAAGTCCACTGTGTGAGTGCAGTTCATTGTCAAGACTCTGGTAATGGCTTAGATATCTGTCTGCTCTTCAAAGTCCTCTATAGGGCAATCATTTAAAGCCATGAGTTTTTCTAATGCCCTAGGGCAATATAATAAATCCAAAAGAAGACTGATGAATTGTTTCCAGAGTTTGAGTTCTGGCTGGTATGATGAAAATAGGCTATAAGTTTCAAATTTTAGTATTTTGTGACCTATCCATGTCTGGGAACAAATATGAAAGCTGGATCCACATATCAAATAATGGGCCATAGAATTTCAGAAGCATTTGCATGTAGAGTTCAGACTCATCCTGATGGTTTCTGGGAGTTCCTCTCTTAGCTGGAGAGGTGCAGATTGACCTGTGAGTTGTGTATGCCAATCCTTATTTAAACGGCATGCATTCTTCAAACAAGCAGGCTTGGATGATTGACTTTTGATTTTATACCATGACCAAAACAACCCAGGAGTTACATTTTTGTCCTGGTGTTGGAAAGCTATTATTGTTTTTCTGGGTTCCTCTCTCTCCGGGAGAATCACTGATGGGTATAAAAGAGGTGTAAAGCTCCTACTCTTTATAAGTAGTTATTGTAGCAAAGAGAAATGTCAGTGCTCAGAAAATGTAGGAGGCCTGAGCTTTGAACTCCTGTTGCAGAAGAGGAATTGGATCTTGAGAGCTGCATATCCTAGGTGAGGAGGAGTCCAGCTACTCACTTAACTTTTAGTTCCTTTATGTCCAAAAATTTCATTGTGGGAATGCTCCTGTTGAAAATTCTGTGAAAGCTGGTAACAGTGAAGGAATTTTGACTTTTTTTTACATGAGCTGGCATGTTCCCATGCAGTGTTTCATCCAGACATTCCCAGGTACTTTGGAGACTTAAATCTGTGCTCTTCCTGCTTTTGAGGTCTGTTCAAAAGTCCCTTTGAAGGTCAAAGCTGGAACCCTGGCCCTCACTAATCCCTCCCTGTTGGTCCTTCTTTATTCAAGAGCACCTTGAAAATGCAGCTGAAAAGGTGTGGAATAAGTTCTTTGTCCTCTTCTCTGCCCTCTGAAGAGGGGACTTCACTTTCCAGAGTTGAGAGCTGCTCATCAGCACAGAAGATCTGAAAGGATTGACAAATAGATTAATACCTGGCAGCTATGACTGAAACTAGCTACCTCTGAACGGGCAATCATTTATCACTAAATTACTTTCTCTAAGCCAGGTAATTTCTGATCAACATGCACAAAAACAAAGCCACAACAGCGATGCGATGTTAACCAGAGGCCATTCATACTCCCTGGGCTGGTGCAGCAATGAATGCAGAGAGAATTGTCACTTGAACAGTTTATGAAGCTTAATGAAAAATGACAGTGCAAGATGCTGGGGAGGGAGAGGACCACAAGGCTAGGTCTAGTTTGTCCGGGAATGAGTGCCACATGCAGACAGGGATGTATGACTGGAATAATTCTTGCTCAGGAGCAAGCAGTACCGACAGAGCTGGTGCTGGGACAGGGTGGGATAGCATTGGCTACAGTGAGGGGGCTGAAGTGCGTGAACTGTGGGGTAGCCACACTTATTAAGGAAACAGATGTAGCCCCATACCGTGCGCTTTTAGTGTAAAAAGGGTGATGAGAAGTGAGTTGTGCCTGAAGCAGAATCACAGAGTATGATACATTTGGAAGCATCAGTTGTTTAAAGCTGAGCACAGGGATTCAAATCCAAAAGTTTTAGTGGGGAAAGACTTGATGTTGTTTCTGTCTCTGTAGCAAACCAGACTAAGAGCCGAGTCCAAGACTTGTCAAAATCTGGGGCATTCAGTTCCGACATGGTAACTCCTGAAAAGAATGTCTTTTGCATTTAATGAATTTTAAATGTGGTGCATGTCTTTAGGGGTCTTTAAAATTCAGAGGAGTTAGAAGAGGCTTCTCACCTCAAGGAACAGGGTCTAGTGGAAAGGAGGAGCAAGGGCATTTCTGCATGCCAAGGAAAGCCAGGGCCAAGTTCTTGTAGGGTAACTTAGCTAAAACCATGCCAAGCGCCTTCAATGAGGCATGTTTGTAGTAACCTCTGGCCATGCAAGGTTAACTTTATTGTGTCTCATAGGGATTTTGTAATTGATGTGCATGCGTACTTTTAGTCTGTGCATGAGTGTCAATGTAAAGTTAAGACTCCTCATTAACCTGCTGAACTTTCCCTCTCAGCACCTCAGTATTGCTAGCCAAGGCACCCTGGGCAACTTGACAAATACCTTTTCCCTGGTGCTTCATACCTTTTCTAGTACTTCCCAACTAATAACAAGGAAGAGAAGAGCTGCTCAGATCTGTAAGGTTTGTTTCTTGACAAATGTCCCAGTTTCACAGGCAGTTGAACTGAACTACAGCTTGTGCTCCATTCAAACATGTCAATAAACATTATTGCAAAGACATCCAAGCAATAATAGGAATGTATAAAACTCACCTTTATTTCTTCTTGCCATGAATTTACACGGTGCTCTAAACAGCTTTTACTCCTCCAGAGGAAAGCCTTGGGATTTTGCCTTTACTGGAATGCTCATTTTCCCAGTTTAAACCTTTGCTGCTTTCTCTGTATCCCCACCATGAGTGCTAGGAATGGGAACACTGAAGCAGAGGTACAAATACATGTCTGAAGTTTTGGTCAGACTCAGTTAAAAGCTGAAGAGGTGAAGTTGCCATTCTCTGGGATAAGCTGCTGTGTATGTTATTGCCTGTCCTTTACTTGATCACACAATGCCAGGGAGTAAATTACATTTGACAGTGCAGCGGAAGGGAACAGCTCAATTCCCCTATAGCTGTAGCTTCGTGAGTGTGGCAGTTGTATTTCTGCATGTAGGGGTGGAGGCTGCTCAATGCATTCCTGCAGCTCTTTCACTGATGCCAGCTAAGGTATTATGTGAACAAGGCACAGTCAGGCTCTTCATCAGGGTTTCAGCACTGGTTTTCCTGTAGTGACAGGTGCTCAGCAGTACTCTTTTAGCATGAAAGCTTCTTGGAGGTCACAGGGGTAAAACTCATTTCCATGGCAGAAACTGGTTAGATCAAGAAAAATGGCAGTGCACAAACACAATATGCAAGCCTGATGATTGCTGCAGAAAAGGGACTGGTGGTTTATGCTACTACTCCTGGGAGCCAGCGTCTCTGCTCTAGCCTAATAATTCTTTTCCTTCCTTTCTGGGGCTCAGTGGGTGCCCCTTGCCTTGTACCTTGTATAACAACTGCATCAGGGACTGCAGTTTTGCTCTGACTTCACACAGGATCAGGCACAACAGCTTCTTGGTCCCACCATGTATTCTCTGTTTCCTGTATCAAACTGACCAGTGCCCCAGCAGATCTGTACCAGTGCTCAACACAAACACTGTGCTCTCTCTGCTTTTTCCCACTGTTCTTTGTCATCTGCCTGGGGAGATACTTGTGCTGGAGTGCCAGCTCCCATGGGTGGGAGAAGGACAGCTGAGTGTTAGAGGTCTGGGAAGTGGAGGTTGTATGAAGCAGCTGCTTTATTCCCTCCATCGCCTGGCTCACCCAAGAGCATGGTTCTTCTCTGCTTCCCGGGCTTCTGCCCAGCTCTCCCAGCTTTGTGCCAGCAGGCAGGCAGGCTGTTAGTTTGGTGCCAGCTGCTGTTCACAGAGCTCTCGCCATGCTCTATTGCTCATGGCACGGATGCTCTCATGGCACAGCCATTGGCTGGGCTCTACCCGTGCTTCCTCGTGGCTTGCTCTCCTGCAGTGCTGGCTCTGCCTGCCGGCAGACAGGGCCCTGACGGTATTTTAATATCATTAGGTCTCCAATGGTTGCCGCCTTCCTGCTTTCCCTGGTGCTGTGCTGCCCATCGAGACACGTTTGATGCCCAGGCACTCTTGAGGGCTGGCCAGACTTGCTGTGAAGCCTCTGCCATTCTGTGACCTAGGGCAACACAAGGCTTTAGGCCAATGAATCTTCTCTAACAGGCTCTGAAATTTGGGTCCTTGACCTCCTTCTTCCCAGCCACAAAGATTTTCCCATTGTAGCTTGGTGCAGCAAGCGTGAGTTTGAGGCTGACCATGTAGCAACAGGACATCCTCAGTCATGGTGTCCAGCAAATTTGTTGCCCTCTTTTTTCCTAGTCTGTCCCCGTGCCTGCAGCAGTGTTCCTGCCTTGCCCCTTTTTCATGTCCATTTGCTCACCTGAGGTATCACATTTCTTGGTGGGGAGGAGTGGGGGGCTGCTGAAACATCATCATGAAGTAGTACTGATCCAGGCCATAAAGCACAGGAAGAGTGGAGGGAAAACTGCAGAACTCCCACATGGTGATATGCTTTGTGGTTTGGATACAAGGCATGTTTGCTCAGATCTTGGTACTGAGATGGCAGTCGTCATTTTCACTTGATTGTCCTTGGGGCAGAATGTATGGGGGGCTGACCTACCCATCATAGTTGCATTTTCTCTGGCTAGCCAGACTGTTCCTACGTATTCTTCATTTAAGCCCTGCCAAAAATACTTTTGCCTCTCTGTGGCTCCAGCAGCTCCTGCTTGTTACAGCCTGAGGAAAGAGCTCTCCACTTGGCTGCCCTTGCCTCTGCCTGCCGTATGGGGAGGCGGTGCAGGATAATGTTGGGGCTCATACTCTCTTTTTTTTTTTTCCTCAGGGCTTTTCCATACATCTGTCAGAGTGTTTTGATTTTCTTTGCATATAGTAAAGTCCCAGGTAGCAGCACCACAATTTCCCTAGTTAGTTAGTTGAAGAGTTTTCTTTGTGTTGAAGGCAGGTCCATGCCCTGTAGCTCTCTGAGGACTTTTCTGAGGCATCTCTGGGAGAATTTGGGTTTTCTCTCGAGACAGGTGAATTCCCAAGTAGCAGCCCTAGACTTTTGTGAAGGGGTTACCTGAGGAGCTTTGTGGTTGTTAGGGAAAGGCCTATGCCTGTAGCTGCTTCAGACTCCTCCTAGGCAGCTCCAGAAGTTTTTTGCCTTCCCTGGAGTTGGTAGAGTTTCAAAGACAGTAGACACAGACTCCTCCAGAAAGCCCTTTCAATGAGTTTTGGCAATGTTGGAGATGTTTTTTAGGTCAAGGAGAAAAGTAAGCAGATAGCAGTCCTCAATGAGGATAGAGAGCACAGCCTCTCTGTCCTGTTTGCTTTCTGTCTTCCCTCTAGTTTGCTTTTGCTCCAGGTTTTGGAGAAGTAAATAAGACTTTCCTGAACTGGCCTCTTGCTGGTGGGAGGGTGCTGGATCTTACAGGTGTGGGAGGAGCAGTGCTGAGGTGCACAGGGCCAGGAGAAGCAGCAGTTGGGGATTTGGAGGGATTGAGAGGGATTCTGCAGTTTTAGGAGGATGGGACCACTCACCAAGGAGTGCATTAGGCAGTCCCTGCAGCAGGGTCCAAACCACCTCAGCCCTACAGTTTGATGACAGTAGGAATTGTAATAGTCTTGTAAGTTACAGTAGCAATAGGTAAGGGAGATTAAAGCCTTCAAAACCAAGGAAATAACCATGAAAAAAAGGGGTGTTAAAATTTATTTTCAAACCTAACCTCAGGATTGTTGGTACTTGCACAAGCCAAGTAGACTGACTGAATTCCTTCCATTCCCAGCATCCTGAGTTTCAGGCCATCTAGACACATCTTAGAGTAGTTGTGAAGTTGCTGCATTGACCCACTCAATGGGTATAGAAATTGTGAAAGTGTTGTGATCTCCAATTTCACGAGGAGGTCCTTGTCTTCTGACAATCACATTTTGAGTTTTTACCTAAGCACAACAAAATCCTTCAGAGTGGGTATGATGGTTAAGAGAGGGATGGCAGTGGTTGAAAAAGATTGCATCAAGTGGATGGAGTGCCTAAAAATTTGTGCAAATAGCTGCAAAGTAACTGACTTGACTCTTGCTCTTTCTGGTGTGAGGAAAGAGATCACAATCAGAAAGCAGAATAAGGCACAAAGCCTGGTTTTCATGTCTTCAAAAACTTGGGTTCTCAAAGTGCTGTCAGAAAAAAGCCAGTTCCTGTGACAGCTGAGTGGGTTGGCACTTGTTTGCCTGCTGAAATCACACCATCTATATAAAAGAGGGTAAGAAATTTCTTCTTCCCCAAGCAAATAGATTTGCTTTTGTTCCCATCAGCACTGTAGCTTGAAGTCTGGAAGATACTGAGAGAAGAGCTGGAAGTGTGAGACCTTTTCATGTTCATGGCATGGGAGATGCGGGTCTCTGTTCCTTCCTCTGCTTTTTTAGCCTATATGTTATACAGGGTGGGAGAAATAGGAAGTAAGTAAATGCTTTTTCTTTAATCAAATAAGCAACTGCTGGGTTAAGATATCTCACATTGTCAAAACTAGTCTACCCTGCCTTGTTGCAGCTGCTGACACTGCCCTGGGACTTAGCTTCTAATGTTTATGTTAAAAATAAGTCAGCTTGGTGTATATGCAGTGAGAAGTTCATTGTGTTATTAAAATATGGTGTGCCCTAGAGAGGTATCTATTCAATAAAATCCAGCACGTGTCTAACAAGTTGGTAAGGACTGGAAGCACAGGCAGAGTTAGATGTAGAGGCTAGGGAGGGTATTTGAAGAAGGGTGTAAAGACACTTACTATAAAAGAACAGGTTGTGTCAGGGCAAAAAGAAGAATTCTTAGAAAGAAAACACAAGGAAGATAACCTTGAAAGCAGAGAAGAAGAAAAAGGCAATAAAGAGTTAGACCAAAGATGGAGTCTGGAGTAGGGGAAGAGCTTTGTCTGAGTAGGAAGAAGAAAACTATATATGGAAGAAAAAAGGTCTGGCATCTGAGCACTCAACTAATGAAAAAGACAGGATCAGAACCTACAAAAGATCTCAGAGTCATAGGAGATGAATTAAACATGTCCCTAAAGGGGCCAGAATCCCTGAGCAGTGTAGAAAAATGAGCCTGCAAAGGAATTCCTGAGCTCTGAGTGAATGTGGTGGCCAGACTTGTAGGTCCCTCTATGTAGACATCTTGGCTTTGCATTTGTATGTAAAGTGCTCAGCACACCCGTGTAACTGTTGTGTGAATAAACTAGGCAGAGAAAAGGATAAAGTAGCAAAGTTATGGAGCAGATGGTACACATACACAAGAGAAGGAACCACATTTTTTTTTAAAAGGGCAGAATTGTCTTATGGAGAAGACACCGGTGCTTCACTATCAGATTGGCTGGGTTTTATTCCTGTCTCTGCCATAGACTGGCTTTGTGATCCCATGTAAGTCCCTTCACCTCTCTAACACCTTTTCTTTTTTTCATGTGTGCCTTTGGATGATGATAAAAACATGCTCCAAGCACAGGTAATGAGGTTAAATATTCACTGCCCTTCTCCCCCATCAACTTGCTGTTATTATTACCACCATCATCATCATCATCATCATCATCATCATCATCACCACCATCTTTTACAAATGAGACAGTGACATGTCCCAGTCTTCAGAGCAAAACATGGGCAGAGAAACGAGTGGCTGCACTCGTAGCCCATTCCCAATCCCCCTCTTGTGATTAGACCTGAGGGTCTCATAATCCTCATCCTGCCTAGAGGGCAGCAGTGTTGAAGGTGAGGAGGGGTGTAACCCACTAGGCTGTCTGCAGAGCCTTCTTACTCAGCTAAAGCTGCTGACAGCTATACTGCTATTTATTTATTTGGCTGCTGAGGACAGAAACAGCAGGAGATAATCATAAGAAAATCATAAAAAAGAGGGAAAACCAGCAGATAATATTCTGCAGAGGGATTTAACGGGGTGAAAAATTGTCTCTTGCCGGACTGTCTATGACACTAAATGCTGTCTACGAGATCTTCACTCTTCCTCCTCAACAGAGGCTTAAGGAAAACGACAGGCAAGGCTCTGAGCCAGCATCTGGGGGTTTTGAAAATATGACAGGCAGGAGCCTGGGTTTTTCTCATCAGCATCTTTCAGTGGCATGGATGCAATCACTCATTCAGTCTCTTTCTCTCTGAACAGGACTGTCCCCTCCTCCTGCTACAATGAGTTGAGGGGAGGACACTCGGGAAATGCCACTCTACTTCCTATACCCTAGATTTTCAACTGAGATGAATTTTTTCCCTGTGCTGCAAGAACATGGTCAAATAGCTGGAAAGGCTTCAGGCAGCTAAATGCTGCTTTAGGAGGCAGGAGTTTCAAAACTAATCCTGGGCTTTTGGTGACAATATGGCATTGGCAAGGTGGAGCCTGCTTGAACAGAAGTGGTGGATGAAGTTTATTTGAAACAGGGTGGATTTCTCCCACTGAAGCTGTCTTTGTCAGATTCACCTTGCCATGCTGATAGCTCCCTCTGGCTGGCAGAGGGTTTGAAGCTTGGGAAGTGCTCCTGTGCCACTGTCGTGCTGTTGTGGTGTCATAGCATGATGTGAACTTCATGATTTTATGAGGTATGAGGACAGGGTAGGGCAGCTGTCTGGGTCTGGCTAAGATGGGAAGGGCTCAACTCATTCTCTAGTGTTGACAGTACAGTCCAAAATAAAAAGCAAAACTCAACTTTTTGTTTTACTTTCCAATACAAGAAACTGCATGTCAGACTTGGAAAATCTGTATTTGCTTCTCATCTCTGCTGGAGGCTTCAAGTTTAAGTTTGAGGAGCTGGTTGAATCTTGTTTCCCTCTTTCAAATGAACACAACCATTCTTTCTTGACTCACAGGAAGGGCAGTGAGCAGAAATACAAGGTTCCCATGTAGGATGTTGCTGATGGAGGTCTTGTAAATGCCTAGTTAGAATTTCTGAGGAGCAATCACAGAAGAAAAAGCATTCTGAGCTCCCATCTAACTGCTTTCTCTCCTTACAGGGCTCTTTTTACATGCTGTTACTGCCTGTATACATCCCAAGCAGTCAAATCTCTCTTAATAGCCTTAATTCATCTGCTGGAGTATAGGAGGAGATCACACATCAAGCTGAGCATCGTACCTCAGTCCTAAACTAATTTTCTATTTATTTTATTTTTAATTCTTCCTTTTCTTTCCAAGGAACACCCAGTGTAAATGCAAAGTTTGACTGTGAAGCAGTCAAGTTATGAGAGGAAGATGTTCTTCCAGAGTGTAGTGGAGGCAGCATCTTCATAGGACAAACCCCAAAGACATAACAGAAAGCTGGTAGGGGCTGAATTTAGGTTAAACCCGGCATGCAAACAACCTTCCTTTCCAAGAAGGTTTAGTTCATTATATGTGGTGTTACTGTTCCCCAGCGCAATGTTGTTGCAGTTGAACTAACATAGGTGCAGGTTCCTTTGTCTCTTTGTGGAAGGGCTGAGGTTTAATTTAAACAAAGATCTGCTTTTACAACCAGGTATTAAAGCACTCCATTGAGATCTGCTCCACTAAAGTAGCACTTCAATCAGCAAAACATGAGTGTGGAGGCTCTTTAACTACATAAATCCCTTTGTTTTAAGGACTTGGTGCAGACATGAGGATGCAAGGAGATGCATCAGTACAGCAACTCCAGGCTTCTGTATGTGTATGAATAGGGAGGGGAAGTCATCTGTAGAATTGTTGAAGAACTGGCTTAAAGAAGTGTGGCACAAAGAATATTATAAAGAAGTGTGTTTCCAAACTGAAGCCAGTTTACCGTCTTCCACTAAAGCGTGATGTCTTTTGGATGTCCACCCTGCCCCAAAGGATTGAGCTGTTTGTAATCCGTATCTTTTTGTAAAGATGGAAATCATTCTCTCAGTGATAATTACTCTATAAAAGAACTAGATAGGATGTAGCTGAGAAAAAATGTTTCTTCTCATGCTTATGGCAACACTGTTCATTTTAGTATCTATGATCAAGCAATGCAGTGACAAAGCTATTCAGCAAAATTATGTCCTTTCACTGAGGTATTTTGCACGGACTGTGCAGCATCCCCAAACCCAGTATGTGTCGGCACTTGAACAAGCAATTCTCAGCTTCCTGCCAGCCAACTGTGCTGTCTTTAGACAGCTTTGGGGAAGCAGAGAAAAAAATCCTTTCTGTTCAAAGTCCTGAAGTGTTGACCAGCAGGAGGTTCATTGCTGATAGACTCTCTTGGCAGTGAAAGAGATCATAAATTACCCCAAATGACCTGCATTTCAGAAACATTATTTGCAGTATTAAAAAAGGGAAGGCAGATCAGGACAATAAGATCCCAGGAAGTCCTCAAGGAAACTTTTAGAAATGCTGCTGCCAAACCCCCTCAGAGTTGCCAGTGTGACCTGTTGTTGCTGGGAAGCCTTGTTCTGGCCACTCTTTGTAGCCCAAAAATGGTCTGGCATCGCTATTTACAGAGACAGAGAAGGATGGAGGAACACAGAGGGCTTGGGAACACTCGCTGTTTGCATGGAAACAGTAGTGCTAAGATCCGGAAGTACAGGGCCACCATAGGGCTGCTTCCCCAGTAGCCTTCTCTGATAATAAGAGCCTCTGTCCTGCCATTGCACCCTCATTGCAGCAATGGGTGTGGAAGCAGAATGCTTTTTGAGCTATTGAATTATAGTCACAATGTCAATATACTGTCGGCTTAGGGGGTGTGGTAGGTTTTTGTGACAGGGCCAGCGCATTCCCATCTTGTTGGAGTCTTTCCAGCTCTGCTGAGGTCATTCTCTTCAAGGGTACCGCTGCTCCATTTGTCCGTGCCATGTGCTGATATGAGGAAGACACAAAGATCTTGTTGGTGGAGTTGCCTCAACTTCACCAGTCCTCTAAACACCTGTTGCCTGTGTTTTTCCCACCATTCCCTGGTCTGCTCCTGGGACTCTGCTGAAAGGAGCCTATGAGCTCTTTGGAAGGACAGTTCTGTAGTGTGCCTGTCTGCAGCAGAACACAAGGTGGGCACCACAGATGGCTCGGGACTACAGATCAGCCACAGCAGAAGTGAAGTCAACAAGCTATGGTAGTAATTGTAAGGGCTTATTGCTTTCCACTTTATTTCCATGTGGGAGGGTAAATATAAGCTGCCACTGACAAAACTTCCATTTCTATTTTAACCAAATGAAAATGAATACTTTTTAATGGACAATTTTCTTGACTGGGTTAACCCGCTCCTCCTAGTTCACTGCTCTCAGCACTGAACTGTCACCCATTAGTCCCTCTGTGACTGTCCCACCCCCATCCTCAGTGTGACCCATGTTATCAGACATCTGTTTTAAGGGCCTGGTTCGCAGTCAGTCAATGTCCAAGCAGGCTGAGCATCTGCAGCTCCTGCCGTGTCAGGGTTTAAAACTGCCATTTCCATCCTCCCAAACTTATCATCATCAGTTCAAGGCACCAAGAGGTGCAAGTCACTTCAGAAAACTGCATTCATGGTGATTCATCCATGTTTACAGAGATCTTTGGACAGCACTAACAAAAATAATACAAATCTCCTGGCCTCCACTGTATGGATTCTTTTTTTCCCCCCCCCCTATACCATCTGGCTTTTTGTGTCAAACACACATACAGTGAGTGTGACAGTGACAGGAGGACAATGATTTCCTCATTAAGGGGCAGAAAGCAGAAAGGAGGCAGAATCCAGCATGCCTGTGAATTTTCAGAGCCATCAAGTCCGTTTGGGATGGAGGAACAGCATGTATGAGTTTGTCAGAGCAGGGCTGCTGCAGGGATCAGAGGCTGTCCTTGGTGGCCTGTCACCAGTGAGTGATTATTGCTTTCTCTCACCTGTGTCCCAAACTTCATCTCTCCTGGCCGATTCTTTCCCCTCTCTATATTCCCTTCACACACCAGCACTCAGCCAGCAAGCAGAGAGGCAGAGAGCGAGCGCGAGAGCTGGCAGAGTCAATATATTTCAGTGTTTTATTACTACAGAGCTGAAGTAGCATTTAGTTGGTTAGGCTCCGCACAGAGCGAGCAGTCTAAGTGACTCAGTTATCGGGGCCAACAATTAAAGGCACAACAAAAAATCCATGGATTAATTAGCAGGTCAATGGTAGTTGAGTAGTTATTGCTAAATTACAAGGTTTGCATGTAAGAGACGGGATTGATCACTGGTGTCTGCTGGTTCCTCTGGCTGTATGTTAGAGATGTGGGTCAGTGGGGGTAGGTTGCCATTGATGGGGTGACAGTGAAGGGGGTCATGAAAAGTAGGGGAGGGAACTGCTCAAGGTTTTTTATTGCCCCCCATGCACAAGGATGCACATTTGTGCCTGTTTAACAGAGGTTCAAAATTAATTGATACCATCTGCCAGGCAGTTCTGCTCCTACTGCAGCTCTGTGAGGCCTTGCTGGGGGGAGAGGCGGGAAGGCCCAGGGACTAA
Organism: Sclerurus mexicanus; assembly: GCA_013396755.1. Classification (NCBI taxonomy): domain Eukaryota; kingdom Metazoa; phylum Chordata; class Aves; order Passeriformes; family Furnariidae; genus Sclerurus; species Sclerurus mexicanus. The sequence goes on from VWZF01003098.1 coordinate 866,453, forward strand.
GATGAATGACATGGTGAGCATCCATAGAGGTGTCCCCTCTCAGCATCAGGGGAAAGGGGTCTATCTGGAGTGAAAGTGTATCATGACCAATGACAAGGTTTTGAAAAAAGGCTGAAAGGGCATTAAGATATGCACAACCTCCCACCCCATCATGAAATTCTGAAACATTTGGTAGAAAAAGGTATATATACACAGAGACCACCATTTCCACAGTGGAATGCAAAGGACTTGGAGACAGAGAAATGCAAGCAGCTCTTTTCCAGCAAGGGGCATCCCAAGGATGGCACACAGGAAGGTTTGGGGAAGACGCACCTTTCCTGGTGCAGAGCTGAAGGGAAAATACTGTTTGCCCACTGCTGCTATAATTAGCAGCTCTGCAGTGATGACAGCTGGATCAGGAAGAAAAAACTTACCCCTGAGGTCTCCCACATAAATGCAAAGCAGGCAGTGACGGAGGGGGAAGAAAGAGAAAAGGAGAGGGATGCAGCCTGATGGATACAGTACTGGGGGACTCCGCGCTCCCTGTGTTGGAAGCTCACCAGATAGCACTAATGTGCATAATAATCAAGCTGTCAGAGCCCTCGCTCGAGCTCTGCTCGGAGGCAGGCTGTGCCGAGAACATTTTATCTCGTTTCCGAATGACTTTTTATGCCTAGTAAAATGCTGTTTTCATATCAATTAATAATTCAGCTAATAACACAATTAAGGAATCCGCCTTTTGCTGGAAGCCATTTAGAGGGGACGGCAGAGGAGGGGCAGACATGGCACTAGGGACGCTTCAGGCTGCTTCTACATTGCGCTTGTGGGTCGCTGCTCCTATGCAGAGATACCCAGCAATTAAATGTGCACGTTGGTGAAGCCAAGAGTTACAGGTCCTATGTCTCTCCACGTGATAAAGGTACTATGTATCTGCTGGCAAATCATTTAATCTCTCTTTATGCTTAAGTTTTCCTCAGAAAAGTAAGGCTTGTGCTACTTTCGCCATGTTCTGCAAAGGGAATGAACGTATCGCTAAATGTTACAGTGTGGCTGTCGCACAAACCCAGTCTTACTTATGCAACGGTATGTGCCATGCCAGGGCTTTGAAGAAACAAAATACTGAGGCTTAGTGGGTCAGCTGGGATTTACTGTCTCCTGCATACCAGGCAGAAATCTTGGTGCATTCAGAGCCAGCTATTTTTATCCTGATTATGAGAGTCCGAGGATGAGGCCTCCTCCGTAGATCATATATTGGTTGAGAGTATGATTATGATTAATTTGAAAGTGATACAATTATACAGGTGCAAATCTCACTATGAGCAAAGTAATCTCTTTGCAAATGTGCCATGAATGTATATTAATCTATTTCTTCCTTTCCCTATAGTGTGCAAGCCTGGCTGCATTTCCCCTAGGGAATTCTGTAATAGCAGCTATATTCCATTACAGTTCAAATAATGCAACCCATGGTAGTAGATGAAGCTTTTGTGGGACATTTAAATGCCACCGTGTGCTATCCTGGACTGGTAGAACCAGGCAGGAGAAAATGCGATGCACAGCTCCCAAACATGAAAATGCTGATTTGACTTTGTTGCTGAGGGGAAGCTCATACTTTCTCAGGACCTGACCCTTGCTATAGTCCCTTTTCCCCATCCTCTGGAAATTTTAGTTTCTCAGAGGCAGTGAACTCTTGAGAATAAGTAAGTAATCTTTATTTAGTTATTTATTCCTTGCAAAGTTTGAGTCCTGGTTGATTGATTGTTGATCCTGGCTACAGACCTATAAATCAGTGTACAAAAAAGTGGCACATCTTTGCCATGCTCTGAATGAACATGAAATTGCTCAAAATGAAAGGCTTAATACTACTTCAAACCTACATAGCTTCCTCTCATCTTATCTAGGAGCCCTCTGTTATGTCCTCCCTCTGGCTTGGTCAGGTGGTTGCTCTTTGCAAGACACATCTTTGTTTTATGTCCTTGTATTCCACACAAAGGTGCTTTGTCTTCATGAAGATCTTGAAACGCAGGAATGGCACTGACCTGAAGACCATCTGTTCCCTTCTTCCACTCCATGTCAGAGCCTACTTTACCTAAACCAAGACAATCAAGGTCTTTCACTGCAGCCATAGTTCTGATAGTACATGACAGAACCAAAAGGCAGAGTGACTAAATACATCCTTCACTTAAAAAGGAGATCCTCTCCTGCTGCAGTTTCTTTTAGTAGACTTCAAGACCTGCGCCCTGCTGTTCACAGTCAGAATAATTTGTGCCCTTCCGTGTTTTAATGTTGTTGTGGAGCTTCTTTCTCTTCTCTCTCTCTCCCTCATTTTTTTTTTTTTAATAGAACAAGATGTTGATGAAAACACCTGCTCAGTTTTGTTTTTCTTAATGAATAATCTGTATGAAATTAAATGGCACCACAGACCAATTACAGCAGGGGAGAGAGATAGTGGCCCTGTGCTGAGAGAGCTATCATAGATCACTCCTGTTTCTTAATATGTCAGGAATCTCCTAACAAGGTGCCAGGGTATGGGAATCACCTGGGAAATAAAGATAAGCAGCATCTGTATGGTTCAGGGGCATCCACTACCTATTTTCTCTCTGTCTTTTTGTCTTCTAGGTAAGTGAAGCTTTGGTTTTCCTGTGCAGAAAGTGCCAGTTGACTGGAGCATGATGAACTGAGAAGGTGATGTGTTCCTTGGCTCAAAGGCCACAGTGAGAGGTGTCCAATCACAAGTGTTCATGGCTTTCCCATTTGTTTGTAAGTCTTTGCTAGAAAAACTTGGAAAAACAGGTATCTCGTGACTGTGTGATCAAATGATTGGGATGGTTAACCTACACTGCTTTATACCTTGTCAGTAAGTCATTACCTCTGTTGCTCTGTTGTCACTGTTGCTCTCCCCCAGGCTGGTTTATAACGAGATCATTGAGCACTACTCATGTGTTCACTCTTTGGTAGGGGTGCCAGAAGGCTGTGCTGGTTTTGGAACTTGCACAATTTCTGACTCGTGGCAACTGTAGTGCCCCTGTACAGTTGCAGTACAAGTTGTGTGGGAACAGCAAGCTCTAGCAAGTGTGTTTATATCTGCCAGGCTGATTCCCCTTTCAGACACCACGTTCTTCTGGTGCATAACCTGAGTCTGACAAAGTACTGTTGAAAGTATATTTTTATCTCTCTTATTTCCCCTTGGCACTGAAATCCTGATGGCCACATTTGAAATCAAGATTTATGTCTGTATGGACTTAGCATACAGTGAGCTGTAGTTCATTCTTTCACTTTTCAAGTACCTTACAGTTGCATCTATACCTTGTTATGTACTGAGCCCATACAGCTCTCCAGAGAATATCTTTGGGTTTGTGCACTTGGCTTCCAGGATCATACAAATAGTGTATGATTCAGGATTGCTCCTCCTCTTTTTAAACCCACAGACATTATGTGGTAGACCACATAATGCTGGTCTGGGAGACAGCAAATAACATGTTTGGAAATCCAAGTATGAGTGAACCACAGTCTTTTGTGTATAGGTGTAAGTTATAGTCAAACACAAACAGCAGATAGGCTTCATATATTAGTTTAATTCTTTCGGCTTTTCACAGAAGGAGACAGTATTGAATAACTGATTTTAAAATACATCATTTGTACAGGGTGTGTATGTGCCTCTGTTTACAACTGCAGTGTTGTGTTCCTAGTTATTTAGAGAAGTTTTCCAGATTATCTGCACTATCTTAGTGTGTTTAGCTAGTGAAATAAGAACTGCTACCGGTTCTGGATATGTCCAAACCAGGAAGTTTATGATAATGTGACATTTCCCAAGCATGGTCATCATTACTGAACATTCCCATTGGGTTATTCTTGCTGTCTCTGCAGAGGAATTCTGTCAGATGACTAAGGTTCTGTTCCAAAACAAGAAAATGAATGAGAAAACATTTCTCTGTGAAGGCCAGTTGGAATAATAACGGTTTGAGAAACTGTGTGGGGATTGAGCAAGTTCCAGATACACACTTGAACCACTCAACTAATTCAAAGGGAAAGAGAATAAGGAACACAAGAGAAAGAACAAATAGGATTCATATTTTGTACTACCCTGATGTTTTCCATCTTGAGTCCACCAGTTTTTCAGCTTTAATATGACTGTTTTGTACTGCAAAGATGGTTCTTTTTGGTGTTGTATTATCCATGCCAGATATTACTCGAGAGACAGATTATGAGTCTTGTGCCTATCCCCTGTGTCGTAGAGGCCATGTGGGTGGAGGAAGCTGTCTTTCTGTAACACCTGTGTTACTGGCCTGTGAGTGCCAAGTTTTTGGACTTGTCTCTTTATCAAGAATTTCCACCTGGACACCTTATCTGAAGCAGTCTTCTATAGGGCTCTTTGTGGTTTTGGCTAGTACCTTTGCATGGAGTTTGCTGCAAAAATTATTATTGCTGGTATAAAGCTTACATTTCCCTCTGATGAGCTTCAGGATGTACATCACATGAACAAATGTGAAAAATTAAAAGCAGATAGTGTAGTATATTAGCTGAGCTCAATAGGGTTTTCAGAGCAGAAGCTGACAGACCAAAACGTAGCATCCCCACCTCCCTGACACTTTAATGTATTCAGATCCCTGTTGCACATTGTAGCCATGACAGATGATTCCAGGGCAGAGACACCCTGTGCAGTGACATCCTCAAAAAGCTGTGTAATTAGTTCAGAAGCTACAGAGCCAGAGAGAATCATCTTCTGTCCGTGTTCAGATGAAGAGTTCAGTGAAGAAATGCTTTTGCATTTGTTGCAGCCAAGTCCTATTGCATAACCAATGCCTCAACATCACAGCTGGGGATAGCAATTTCTGCTTTCCCTCTGGCCTAAAGGAAAAAAAAGGAACTCATGTCTGTTGCACAGCTGGAAAAGCCACAACAGGGTTTGACATATGGGCCGTAGGAACCCAGGCCTTCCCTCTGCATCTCTTTGCTCAGTCAAATGTGCATTTTCTCAGTAACAGGAGCAACTTAGACCCCACTTTTGCTGCCCTCCCATGTTCCAGCATGCTTGTCTGGAGGTCTGTACTGTTGAGCACATCCAAAACCTCTCTGTAGGAAATCCCCCTCCATGCTTTCTTTTGCTTTGTTACTCTTTAGCCAGATTAGTTGTCTTATCTATTGATAGCATAGTCATAAACATCTGCTGTCACAGCCTAGATGTAATACATGTAGGGACAATAGAAAGTGAAGGAGGAGAAAGGCTGTTATGGAGTTGGGAACATCTTTCATCAGAGACAAGTTTTTTTCCTGGTTATATTTTTCATATCCTTTATTTTTCCCTTCATATCTTCTGCTGTCCTTTGATATAATAGTATCCATAGTCCAAAAAGACTCAAATTTCACAAGGTTTTAAAAACCATAAATGGATGTGGGAGTCCTTTTATTTAGTATCCGCTTCTCCAAAATCTTGGTGATTAGGAATTTATCTGAAAGGCTTAAGTGAGTTTCTTAGTCACATGACCCAAAGAGCTGGCACTTTTAAGAGAACCATAAAGCTGTGATGAAATTAAATCAGTAGAGCTGCCATTTTTTTCAAACAACATCCTTTTATGGACACTGGGGACTAAGGAAGAAGTCTTTGCCCAAACAGGAATACAAAAGAAATTGTCATATCATTTATGGCAGCCTCCTTATCGTTATCATTAGAGTTAATGCCATCATCATTTTTCCCAGTGAAAGCAGGGCCTCTGGGGCCTCTCTGCTTCCTGACAGTGGAGACACCCATGTGCATATTAATATGCAGCTTTGCTTATGCTAATGGCAGCTATTTGTAACATTAATATTTTCTTCCACCATAAAAAAGTAACAACAATAATAATAATGCTTTGTCTTGAGGATTTGAGCTCTAATGTGCTTTGCAGGAATGGAAGGGGAAGAAAAAAGCCTCTGACCTAATTTTTTGTATCCTTGAGGGAAGATCAAATTTGCAGATGGCGTAGGTGCTGAAATGCTTGCCCCCCTCATAAGCCATGTAAAGGTCATCAGGGAAACTGGCCTACCTCATGCATAAGGCAAGCAGCAACATCATTCACAGTGATTGCTCCAAATTCCTGCTGGAAGGCACCATTTGGACTGAATCAGCAGATGGGTTGTGCTCCTCATGGTCAGCCCTCTCACCTGGGCTGCACTGCTGAGCAACACACTGGTGCTTGCTTGGGGAGATGGTAGGATGGGGGGAGCAACCACTTGTGTCTGGGAACACCTCTGCTGAATTTCAAGTCCCCCCAGGATGGCTTCAAGGCCAGTCTCTCTGACCTCACAGTTAGCAAGCCTAGAAGTATGCCCCTGGGCATGCTGTCCCTGGGTGTGTTGGTGTGGTGTGGCATCAGGCATGGATCTTGGAGCGGGTGGCTTCCTTTTGCTCTGAAGAAAAGACCTATGATGAATAGCATGGAGGTCTTGTTCTACACAGCAAACCACCACTGTTGGTTTTGTTCTGATACTGTCCCGTGCAGAAAGAAAATTTCAGCTCCAAGTCCTTTTCAGTATTAGTTATTGTAGTCACTGTAGCCAAGTTGTAGCAGCCACCCAAGTGCCCTTCCTCTACGTGAGGTGCTGTGTAAATGCAGGTAAGGAAGGCTGGGGTTTTCTCAAAGGGCCTGCAGTTTTCTAAGTTCCTCAGACTTTCGGATTTGGATTGCTGAGAATACCTGTTTTATTTCCAAGCTCCACTGTCTTCCATGGTCTTTGCCCACTCATCCAAGTGATGCAAACATCAGGTATAGAAAGCAGAGGGGAAAAGAAAACAGAAAGAAAGGTAATAGAAACCTTGTCAGGTTTGCTCCTAGGCTCCAAGATACCAGCAAGTTGTTCGGTGCCACTGGGGGCAGTGGGGCAATGCCTGCCTATTCTGCAGGACAGGTGCCAAATAGCATGTCATTAACATTTGGTTATTTGATGCAAGTAAATAAAAAAAGAAAAAAAAGGTTAAAAAATTTTGCAGGATGGGGAAGTCAGACCCTTTCAAAATGTCTGTAATTAGTTACTCTGGGAGCATATGATGATATTTAATAGGCCCCTCAGTGGTAATTTTAGTAGCCTTTCCTAATGCCTGACAAATACTGAACATGGCATACTTAATGTTACTTTAATTAAAAACTCCTTGAAGAAAATGTCAGGGATGTTCCAGTAGCCTGAGGTTTATTTGTGAGTAAGGGGGAAACTCTTTCTTGTCAGAAGAAAGACAAAGAGATGCCATTTTTCTCCGTGGAACTGTATGACTTGGATGAGGACTTGTCTTTTCTTACATCTTGTTTATTTTGGAGTGTCTGAAGCCTTCTCTTTCTTGTACGGCAATGGTTTATTTCTGCATTAAGTGCTTACAGTGGTATTTACTATTTTAGTTTTTGACCTGAGGGGAGAGCGGGAGGAAGAGATCACACCATCTGTTGAATCCACATATTACAACACTTGGTGAGAGGAGAAGAAAACTACAAGGGGGAAAAAATTTCTCAAGATTAGTCCCCTTTCAAAGCTGGTATTCAGAGATGTCCAGATGTCCCTTCTCATTATCAGTCGTCTGGCTGCCCCAAGACATGAGACTGATTAAAACTTTGCCATGTACCTCAGAAATGACCAGTACTGTCCTCTGCAGGTACACCCCACAGAAACAATTTCCAGATACCTGCTCTTGTTATTAGTTGCTTCTGTGTTCAAGACATTTGGGTCAAGCCAAAGGTTACAATTTCATGCTATTTAATATAACCCTCTCAGGGGTTAATAACATTCTTTTTTTAAAAGAAAGCTGACATTCTCTTAAAGCCTCATGGGAGCTGAACCTTTAATCAGGTATCAAAAAATGCCTGACTTATGACCAAGTCATGTAATTTAGGAATACTTTCAAAACAACAAAATTGTGCTTAATCCTTAACATAAACTAAAAATTATACCCTTTTTAAATGCCCTGGTGCAAATAATGCTAAAAATGCCTGTAACTATTCTACTCTGATGTTTGTAGTCCTCCTGGATCACAGCCTCTACACCAAGAAAACCTGTGAGTGAACCTTGCAGGAAGTGGAAGATGGTTGTGACTATCTAAATTGCTAGCACATAAATTTTGAAACTATAACAAGGAGTCCATTGGAACTTCATTGTTCTTAAGAAGAAAGCAAGTTGACCTCTGTAATGCAGTCAAATCCCAAATTCACTGTAACTGGAGAAGAATTAATGGAAGGGTTGGACAGTCTTTCATGACCAAGTAGTTGAAGGGATCATTGGCAACACAGCAAGCGTTTCATAGGATACTTCTGCAAAAGAAGGTGGCTTCAGCTTTCCTTTAAAGAGATGGTCCTGCAGTAAATTCTGCTATTTAACATCCTTTTTGTAAATTTACTATTGCTGCACTGACTCTAGCAGAGTTGATCCAGTTTTAAACCTTATGATGTAAGAAGTAGAGTATTTTCTCAAGGTTCTCAATTGGATACTTCCGGCTTAGGGAAAGGTTAATTATGCTTGTAGTAGAAACATACTGAGAAAGGTTTAAAAGTTGTTTAAAATAGCCTCTGAGGTATATTGATCTTAATGAAAGGAAAATGTGTCCTCTCATGGCAAGGAAGATGGGGATGAATCTGCTATAGGAGGGCAGCTCTGTGGCCAGATTTGGTCAGCAAATTCTCTTGATTTTGCCGCACAGCTCTGTCTTGAATAGATGGAGATGTTACGTCCATTTGTGTGTTCTCTATGCCTGCATTGGCAGGTTTTCCTAAACACCTGTGGAGAGGCACAAGGTATTTGTCAAGTGCAGTGACATAAAAGAGATGTCGTGGAAAATTATAGCACTGGCAGTTCAGCTCTAAGGAAGGCAGTAAGTCTTTATGGATTCTCTGGTACCTGTGAGTAACACACAGTGGATTTGTTCTCTAGACTACTGGGTACCTTCAGGATGTAAAGAAAAATGGTACTAAAGGGAATATCTAGGTTCACTGGGAAAAAACACCATTGACTATTAAGAACTTACTTAAAACTCACTGGCAATACAGCATTTTTGTGACTTGTGCCAAAAGGTGATGCAGGGAGAAACAGGTGCAAAATGCATGTAGAAAGGGGCAGTACAGTTGCGGGGGCACCAATAGCAAAGAGAAAGTGCAAGGTTAGGGGTGAGGTTACTCCCATGCATGTATTCATCCTTGTGAACACTCCTATTTATCATGCAGCAAGGGATATCCTCCTACTGTTTATTTGCTCCCTAAGCTTTGCAGGGTCTGAACTGGGTGAAACACATGCCTTTATTTGCAGTCAAGGCTCTTGCATAATAACAATGTAAGCATCATAGTCATTATGACAAAGTTTTTCATAACAACTAACAGGGTTTATTGCATATGATACATTTGTAGGTGTGTATGAGCTCAAGTCACATTCTTACTTAAGGAGCCCAAGAGAAGTTTCATCCCAGGTATCTTCTCCCTGTTGATTTCTCTTTGGCTTGACACAGCAAGCACACGGTATAAAGCTTTTATTGTGCATCAGAGACACTTTGGATAGGTGATTTGCCCAGTGCAGATCTCTTGGTTCAAAAGAATGCAAGGTTTAGCTTTCTGTCCCTTCACCATACACATCATGTCTGCAAGTGTCTGTTGCCCCCTCGTGACATGAACTCCCAGGCTGGAGCTCATTTGACTCTAAGGTTAATTTTCTTTAGCCACTGGCAGGCTGATTTAAGTGCCAGCTCATTATGATGGCATTCTAATTAAAGCCCGATGATAGCCTTTGACCCTGCAAAATGACTTGGGAGAGAAGAAGCAAATAGGGTGATAAGCTTAGATACTGGCACACAGGAGGAAATATATCCTGCCTGACGTTTGTGGGTGTCAACTTCGGTGTTATCAGATTGTCCTCTGGGAAGGACTGGTTATTAGTGTTTATCTCCCTAAGACAAATTCAGCGGCACTGATTTCTCTTCCTTCAAAGGGAGTTGCACCTTCTTGCCAGGAATGGATTTAGTCCTCTGCCCTCATTTTCAAGGTGTATTTTGTGTAGTTTCAGAAGAGCTGATCACATCTCTTACTGTGTGGAAGATCAAGTCTTTACTGGGATATATGAATTTCTTCCAAGCCTATCTAGGCACAAGAGCTGATTGTCTCTTTTTTTTTCTCAGGGTATAGAAATGGGAAATGAAAAAAGAGATTCAGGTAAAATATAGTACACGTGGATCTGCATCCACATCCTAGAATTTTTTTTTTCTTTTGTTCCCATGTGACATAGCCTTTGAAAAAAAGTGGGATAGCCATCCTGGTTCTAAACATGTGAGACTTCTGCACAGCACCAGCATTATCCAAAGCAGGTCCTTCCAGGAAAGCTATTAAGAAAATGTACAAACACAACACATCCTAGCTAGGAATAGTCTGCCTTCTGCAGACAGGTTCTTCTTGTGCACCTTGAATCATGCCATTTCCTTCACACCTTATCAGGGACTCCTAGTTTTCAATCTCTCCCCTTCTTTCCCTCTCCTGTCCCTTAACAGCTTTTATTTGCATTTTTCTCACATCCCTCAGGGATGGGAAAGTACTGGGTCTGCAATGATGGAGTAGAGAAGCTTTGAGGACATGATTCTCTTGAATTGAAAGCAGTGGCAATCAGTATCCCTTTCCTGTACTTACCATACCTGACTGATGTCCCTCAGTATACTCAGTCTATGACTGGAAACCTGGTGGACTGATGTATGAAATTTCATGGGTTTCTGTTTGAGGGAGGCAAGTTTGTTTTCCATGGAACAAATGGGGAAACAAAACAGAGCACACAGGATTATGCAAGGCATTATAGCAAGTCAGTGGCAGGATGTACTAGAACTTAACTATCTGCAGTTGTGCTTGACTTGAATCAAAGTCCATTGAAATCATTTAACCTTTGTTAAGAGTCAGATCTTTTGATATCTGATATTTTTGTGTGGAGGAAAAGTTGTTATTCTCAGAAAATACCAGTTAATTGAAACAGGAACCTGGTGTGGAATTGTCCCCATTTCAACAAGATTTTGCCAGGAAAAATTTGACATTTCCAGATTTAAGTGCCTAGCCAAGCCCGAGAGGTCACACAGGAGTAGCCACTGGGACTGGTGGCATGGGGAAAGAGCCCTATGGGGAAGTCATCTGTTTGAATCAAAGAGAGCAGAGGCTGGAAAACAGGAGGCTAATGCTCCAGAGGAGCAACTGTACTTGAGGGTGATGTCTTACTTTTGTATTTGGAGAAGAATGGGGAACAGGGAAGGCCATTATCCCACTGTGGTCTTGGCTCGGTCTGGGTGTGGAATAGGAATGATTTCTTTGTAAGTAGTGTGGGATGGAAGACTAGTTTTCTGCCTACTCCTTCTGAGGACTAGCATGCAGATTGTCCCAGTCTTGTCTCCAAGAAGCCACATAGGGCAGGACTGATTTTCAGAGCAAACAGTTGAGAAGCTAACTTCTTGTAATAATGAGGCACTTCAGTAGTGTTCCCAGCTAGCATGTAATCTTATAATTATTGGCTTTTGTGCATGTATAGTATCCTGTCTGTCTTCCCCTCCTCTATATTCATGCAAGCATGCACTCATTCCTATCTCCATCATCTTTAACTAAATTAGAGTAAAATACTTCATTACAGAGACTTTCAGCCATGAGTGTGGGCCCTAGGGAGTTTATTTTCATACAAATGTATTATGCACAAGGTTGATCTGATCACAGACAATTTGAACTATCTCTGCACCCCCAGGAAAATTTCTTTCATAAATGTAAATGATGTGACACTCCAAAATAAGACAGAAGAAGAGAAGAAAAGAAAGCGTCTTCGTGCTAATGGAAAGGAGATTATGGGCAGCTGCAGAGGTGCTGGGTCTTGAGTGCAGGACTTGAGGCTGTCAGGGCTCTTTCACCTGCCCTCTTCCTCCTCTCACAGTGTAGCTTTTCTATGGAACAGCAAGCTGTTGCAAGGTGCTGGAGGAGGAAGAGTGATGCATTAAGTATGTTTGAGATTATAATCACTGTTTCCATGGCAACAAGAAAATGCCCTCCATGGCTTTTGTTTGTGTTTTGAGCAAGGAGGCATGAAGTGAAGGTTTGTAAACAGAAGGCAGCAGGAAGAGATGCAAGCAGGGGGCTTTGTGGTTCCCCATCCATGACACTGACCCACCTCAGGCTTCTTCTGGTGTGTGGGGCTTTCTTCAGCCAAGTTGCACCCTGGCTTTTGGACTTCTCCTGGGATGTGAGAGATAGCAAGAGAGCAGAAACGTGCTTTTCCAGTTGCTTCATTCCTGAGCTGCTTGAAAGTTGGTACCTATAGGAATGAGTGCCCTTTCATGAGGAGGTGCAGGAGTAAGCTCAGCATGCTTTTTCATGGGATTCCCCCATGTTGTACCATCATAGGGAGCCCAGTCCTGATCCTGCAGGGACCAACCTGGTACAAGTAGTAAGTATGGAGGGCAAGTTAATCCCCACTTTCACAGAATATTAATTCTCTGCACACAGAAATTCAGTGGGCAGAAAGATGCAATGTAACTGACACCACTTTGGCTTCCCCTCTCCAGCACTAGAGAGAGCCATCTATTATTAAAACCCCTATTAGTCGTGGTAAGATTGTACCACTCCCTCTCACTGTAGCTGCTGAGCGTTTTCTAATTGTTTTTTATTACTACGCCATCCCTGGGAGCATGTGGAGCTCAAATACACATTTGCTAAGACATTTATGCTTGCTCATCCTTGTTGGGGATGCTTTTAGACCATTTAAAGTTTTGTCAGGAGAATTAGAAAAAGAGGGCAAGAGAGGGGGAAACTAAAAGAGACTGGAAAGGATGTGGAGGATGGAGACAGCAAGAGGCAGGACCAAGTGGGCTAAGTTTGGCTGGTCTCTCCAGCAGCTGTCCAACTAGCTTCTCTGGTCCCTCCAGCAGACAGCTACTCCAGTTTTCTTTTTCCCAAAAAGACACACAATCACCAGGTTCCTCAGTCACTTGAGGTACTCACTAGCTAGTCCAGCTTTGTGGTGCTTGCACACAGAGCAGTCCTCTCACCCTGGAAATAGAAGTGGAGTTTAATGAGAGGGCAGGATGGACTGTGCCCATCAGGCACAGGGCATGGCCAGATGAGTGCACTGACCAGCAACCTGTTGACACGACTGGTCCCTTCTGTCCCTTGATCCCTCTATTTTACCATGCTTTTTCTTCCACAAACCACTTTGATCCTTCCTTTTTCCTCCTTTGGTCTTTCCCCAAAATATCCCGTAAGTCCTGTACAATTCTCAAGTATTTTTCCTCTGCATTTCATCAGGTGTGCTATTCTCCCTAGGCAGTATCTAGGGATTAACAGCCCTGTCCTGTGCCACCCATGTCTCCAGTAGCGGTGGTCTCTCTGGCTTCCCCATTGCCCTTTACTCTGCTGCTACCAGCATTTGTACAGCTCCATCTGGATGTGCAAGGCTTGCAGGGAGAGATGTGCTGGTTCTGTGACTAATGTTGTTTGGGTAATAGGATGCCACACAAATTCAAAGGTGTTTCAGTATTGGGAGCTGCCATGAGGCAGCTGGTGAGATTTCGAATTCCTCCCATGCAGCATAGGTGTTTCTGTTTTTTGAAATGAGTGGATGTTAAGGAACTCCTGGTAAGGTATTTCTAGGAAAGAAAAAAAAAATCCTTCTGACCCTTTAATCTCCTAAGTAGTTTTGCACATTTTGGGCTTGGGAGTCCTTAGCAATTTACAAAAATAAGATTTCTTATAAAGTGTGATGTAACAGCCTTTTGCATGTGAACTGCCTAAACAGGAAAGCGTAGATTCACATTCTTCCTGTAGCCATTAAACAAGCTGTAAAGGTGTGTCACCACTTTCATGATTCTGGCGAGGACATTCTGGTTTTCGTGGTCACTGATCAGGTGAAATTGTTTGTTTTGGACGGGCTGTTCATTCATTGATTTCACAGGCATTCGTGCTGCAGACAGAGCAGAGGTGGCTTAGCCAGGGCATCCAGTTGTTCAAGCAGGGCAGCTTACCTCCATGTTTTGATAGTCTTACAGTGCCTGGGAACAGGCACTCACATGCTAGTGAGAGCAAATGAATGTTTTTTTCAGGGATTAACCTCCAGCGAGGCACTCTGGGGCTCCTCACACAGGCAGTGAAAGGCTCTGTTCTGCCTGCTGTGTGAGGGCTGGCAGGGCACGCTCACACTGGGAACTCTGGCAGGTTTCCCTGCCCCATCATGCAGTCTCCTGCTGGGTGTACTGGGTAAACAGGTTTCTCCCTTTCCTCTCTGGAAGGGACTGTTTCAGCCTGCTTTGCTTCGGCTGTCAGTGTTTCACTTAAGCGCACAGAGAATGTTACTCTTCCTGTGGTGCCTGTTGTGCTAATGGGATACATTTAAAGCCAACTCCACTGTAATTTCCTTTTCCTTAGGGAGAGGAGGGGAAAGTACTTTCTCCTTGGAGCTGTGTTCCTGCTGCTCACTTTGTGTCTCTCTCACAGTCTGTAGCATACTCATTTCTCTCCCAGATACTGAGAAATGCCAGGAGGTGGGGGAGCCCTGGAGGAACCTTTATGGATGCACTGCTGCTTTGTACCACCCAACATAGGCTAAGCCTCATCTCCTCTCCCTGCAGCCGCCTCAGTCAAGGCCTCTCCCTGGTGCCCATTGTTTGTTTCATCACAATGGGCCATGCAACAGGCTGCACCTTCAACTGGAAATCACCCAGTACAGAAGCTTGTGGTATAATTCTTTAATGAGAGCATGTTGCTCAGCATGTCATAGGAAAGTGCTACCATTTGGCTTGGGTTTTGTAGGTTCTGGCCCCAGTGCTGGCATTTACTGTATCAAATCATTTGGGAGGTTCCCACACCAGCAAGGGACCCCTTCCCCACTTAATGTTGTTGCAGTGGCAATGGCTGAGATGAAGGGTAGTTCTGAGGGCATAAAGGAAAGAAAGCTGCTGGCAGGGCTTTTCCCCAAGGGTCCCATAGTCCCTGTGATTCAGTTCCCCCTCAGTCTGAAAATCCTGCGTCAGCCTTCAGGGTTTACAAAGAAACTTGGCTGCTTGCTGGGGCACCCAGGGCTGGCTGAGATGGATGGGCAGCCAGGGGAGGGAGTTTTGTTTTTCTGACTGAACAGTTGATATTTTTCTGTTGTGTGGGTTGGGATATGTTGCTGGATTTGATTTTGCTTTGCTGTATTGTTGTTTGTTCAATAGCTTGGGGGGTTGTATATAACATTGAAATGGTTGGGGCCTGCAAGGGGTGGATTGTTTTGTTGGGTTTTTTTTGCATTTAAAAAGAAATCAAAATAGATGAGACATTTTTTTTCTTAATCAAAGATCACACCTAAATCAGATGCTTTAGACCTCACACTTCTCCTATTCCCCCACTTCCCACCCCTCTCCCCCTCCTACGTACATATAAAGTTCGGCTGTTTGGGAATGCAGCTGAGAATTTCCTACTGTCTGGTAAGTATGAACTAAACCTCTTTTCCTGTCTCTTTTAAAAAACCCCAACCTACGAGGTGAAGCATATCCATGCTTCTTGACGCTGTTCTGTAGCTGGCACTCCTCTCTAACTACAGTGTAGGTTATTTTTGAATTACCCTAAACAGACAGTTCCCCCACTCAGAGGTCAAGGTCAGTGCAATGATCCCCGTGTCCCTCTATTGGCAGTTCCCCACTGGGAGTGATATTAGCCCACACTCCTCTCCTGCTCCTACTCCCTACAGCCTGTTATTAAACAAGGACAAGTGGGTAGCTTGTCTGTGTCTGTGTGTGAGAGCGCGACTCTGTCACCTGATGCATACAGATGGCTTATTAACCAATTAATTCATAGGACTAAATTGGTTAAATCAAACTAAATGACACCCAATTGCTGTACAAGGGTAGAAATGGATTGGAATAAGTGTTTCTTAAATGCCAGCCTCGTAGAGCAAAGGAATGGGTAGTAGAGGGAGGAGGGGAGCTTATGGAGGAGTGGGGACGACAGCAGACACTGGCAGGCAGCATGAGCAGAGCCATCCAGGCCATCACGTCCTAGGGAAGGAAGTGGCTCATGAACTCATGGCAGTTTGTGCTGCCAAGAAATCAGATCACTCTTTTTGCTGATGATACTTTAGGGCTGGGAATGCCTCTGGAAAGGGAGTCCTACCCACAGCCTCAGTCTGTGTCCTGGGCAAAAGGATGTGTTTTCTCTGGTCCCAGACTTTGATTGATGCACAAATCATTAACTGAACTATTATTATTTGATTACAGCATGAACTGTTATTGTTAATTTGCCTCAGAAGTGAAGGTTGGATTTTTCAGAAGTGCAGTCTACCTCCTCCTCTGCCTGAAGTCCCTGGGAACAGTTACCTGTTCAGCATCCTGGAAACTGTGGGTTTTTGTTCTTTCTGTAACCAGGCCCTCAGGACCAGCCAGAACAACTACACATGGCTGTAATGCTGCTGTCTGCCTCACTGCAGCAGTATCACCAGTTGCTTGAAGGTGCTTTTCTCTATATTTTCCCTTGGTGGCATTATTTATTTGGAGGTGGGGATGGGTTGACCTTGGCTGGCTGCTGCATGGCCACCAAGGCACCCTATCACTTGTCCTTAGTAGGACAGGAGAAGATGACTTACCAGTTACTGTCACAGACTAGATTTGGGGAAATTAATTTAATTTCTTGCCAATTAATAACAGAGCAGGATAGTAAGAAATTAGAATAAAACTGAAAGCATCTTCTCCCAGCCCTCCCTTCTTTCCAGGCTCAACTTCACTCCCAACTCTTCTCCCTCCCTCATGAGCAGCACAGGGGAAGAGGGAATGGGAGCTGCCGTCAGTCCATAACACTTTGTCTCTGCTGCTCTATCCTACTCATGTTCTTTGCCTGTTGCAGTGTGGCATCCCTCCCATGGGAGACAGTCCTTCAGGAACTGCTTCAGTGTGGGTTCTTCCCTCCCGTGGGGTACAGTCCTTCAGGAACGGACTGCTTCAGCATGTATTCCCCTTGGGCTGCAGCTTCTGCCAGAAAGGCTCCACTACATGACCACAGCTCCTGCCAGGAGCCTGCTCCAGCAGGGGTTTTTCAGGGGCTGCTGCTTCCTTCAAGGCATATCAACCTGCTGCCTTGTAGGGTCCTCCTGAGGCTGCAGGGGAATCTGCTTCACTGCTTAGAACACATTCTCCCCTCCCTCTTCTCTAACCTTGGTGTCTGCAGGGCTCTTTTCCTCACATTTTCTCCTCTCTCACAGCTGCTGCACAGTGGTTTTTTGCTCTTAATTATGTTAATGCAGAGGCACTACCAACATCACTGGTGGGCTCAGCTTTGGACAGTGGCAGCTCGATCTTAGAACAACCTAACCAGGCTCTGTCCAGCATTGTCTTCTCCCAGAAGCCACTTCCGCAGCCTCCCTTCCCCCTCAACCTTACCACATAAACCCAACAGAGTATGTTTCAAGGGACTTTGTTCTTCTGCACAGGGCAGCACCCCTTTTGGTTTTTCCTATACTGAATGCTGACTTTTTGCTCCATGTTGTGATGTAGAAGATGGACTTGATAGGATTAACTGGATGACTGGGAGTGGGAGGTATTTCCCCTGATCCCAGTTCAATTTAACAACTACTATGATATGTAAGAGTCATAACCTAATTTGGAGTAGTGGAGGGAGTACAAAAGAAAGCATACAAAAGGCAAGAGTTGTGCATCAGAAACTACTCCGATCCGATAGTGTTTTATGTT
Source organism: Sclerurus mexicanus (assembly GCA_013396755.1). Lineage (NCBI taxonomy): Eukaryota > Metazoa > Chordata > Aves > Passeriformes > Furnariidae > Sclerurus > Sclerurus mexicanus. The sequence continues at coordinate 884,091 of VWZF01003098.1, forward strand.
GCAGTTTGAATATTTTGCTTGCCTCAAGGCTATACCTCATACCACCATATCAAAGCTTAGTTCACTTATTCTGTTCTACCAGAGCTGATAATCTGAGGGAGTTTTCCTGGCTGTTTCCCTTGACAGAAGCTTCGTCATGCTAGTCATGAACAAGGGAGTCTGTGGCTCCCCTGAAGGTGTAGTAGGGAGATGGTCCATGGGGGAATATGGGAGATACCAAGGTGTAAGTTCTTCCATGAAGCAGAGTCATCTTGCAACAGTTTATAGCAGTCTCCTGCTAGTGGCATCTTGGTTCAGCATGACTCAGGCTGGAATCTTCTGTTGATTATCCACCTTGTGGTCCCTTGGTCAATGCTGTCTGCCCCAGGCAGCACTGGAAAACGGTACCCATGTGCCAGAGGGCATGAAGAGAAGGGGCCGCTGGCCATGGAGGTGCTTACTTCTGGAACTGGGACAGCTGCTTCTTCATGGTGGGCAGGCACCTAAGGTTTGCTTTGGGTTGGTGCTGTTTTGGGGGCAGTTGGGCTTGCTGTGTGCTGGGTAGGGGCAGTCTTTGTCTGGTAGAGGACACTGTTGCATAAAATGGTATTTTTGACAGTGCTTATAGCAGAAGAAAGGGATGAATCCTTTAATGTAGGGCAGGAGTGAAAGGTGTGTTTTAGTGGTTATCACCAAGATCAGCTGAGAAAAGAATGACAGCACACTTTATCAAACCCTGCAAAATCAGTGCACTCACAGCACACTTCACTCCAATACACAGCAAGAGACAAAAACATCACAGCCCAGAAGATGTGCACACGCATGCACACAGAGCACATGCCAAAAGCACGTGCACAGCTCTGGCACCTCCGCTTGTAAAGCATTAGCGAATTACACAAAGACATAGCCTGAAACATATGCGTTCATGGAGTACAGCCCATTAAGAATGAAACCTGTGCATATGCAAAACTGCCAAGAACACATTCACCAGCACCCTAATACTAGCTGTGGATAACCACCAAACAAACACATGCCTGACTATTATGTCAGTGTTAAAATTGCTCTTCTTCAGTTGCTGCAGCAAGATAAAGTCTCCAAACCTGTCATGCTGCAGCATCTTTTTCAAGGCTTCAGTATATGGACGATGTATAAAATATTAAATAATTTAGGGGATTTTCTTTTTTTTTCTTTTTAAGAATAGGATTTATACTTTGGCCAGGGGCAGAGCAAATGTTTTGTGTGCTGAAGCCTCGACCATTGCTCTAGAGCATTTGATGTGTATATTTTGCTGCCTTTTTACCCCCTTTCTGTCCCTTTAGAATCATGCTCCAGGGTAATTTTTTATTCTTAGAGCTTTGCCACCCTTTCACTAACATTTGCCCTAGCAAGATCCCTCACTTTCCCTTGGCCCTAATAGCCCTTGCTGTTCCTGCAAAAACAGGCTAAGGAAGGGGATGCTTTCATTACTTCCAGAAGTGAAGTAGTAAGTTGTATGTGGTTCCTGCCCAGTGAGAAATGGTCTGAGACTAAATTTAGCCATGCACCCACAGACAAGCTGGACCTCTGAGGTCTTCTGTGTGGGACTGTGTTTTTCATCCCTTCAATGCTCTACCCCATGTACCTGTTTCCTGGAGGCTCTGATCACGCACAGTGATTAATCGGCTAAGTACACTGCTTCACAGCCTGTGTGTTGTGTTGGTCTGTTTTAGGTGGGAGTAATTTTTTATGGTTTCAAAATGTCCATTTTAGGGGAGCAGGATTGCATGTGGTCAGGGCAGGTTGTTGCCTCAAGCTCTGCACTGTACCATGGTCAGGCTGTGCATAGATTGCATCCCTTTCCCATCCCTCAGTTTGCTCATCCCTTCTGGAGCAATAACACTGCTGATTCATCTCAGAAGGAGCTAGAAAGTCTCACTGATTTTATTAGAAAGTGCTTTGACGTCTCTGGTAGACGGAGAAGCCACTGCTATCCTCTGAGCTATTTTTCCCTCTCCACCCCATTTATAATGATCTGGACTGTCTTGAAGTCTGAAGTAGACACAGGTTGATCTCAGCACATTTTTATTTTTTTTTAACCTTTTCTGAGCACAGCTCTGACAGTTCAGAGTGCTTGCATGGGCATGGAGTACATATTCTTTTATTGTTTCTGTGATCCAGAACAGAACTGCTTTAGACACAAAGCAGCAATCCAGGGTAATAAGAGAAGACAAAAATTTAATTAAGAAGAACGAAGAAACAGAAGAACTCTCTTTTATTGCAAAAATGGAAAGGCTGAGGGGTCTTGTTGATGTCTCTTAGTGTAGTTAGGTAGGTTTGTTATTGCCAGTCTGAGAGAAAGCCAAAAAGATTTTCAAGTTCATATAAGCAACAGAAAGTTTTTAATGATTCTGTGAATTGTATGATAATCCAGTGGTCTTTGGTCTTCACCACTTCTATTACATTCAGAGATGTAGCTTGGACACCTGTACAGCCACTTTCCCTCAGCTGTTCTCCATTTGCAGTTGGCAGTACCCATGTGATGAAATGAGTATCAAGTTTGGAAATGGCTTTGTCATTAGGTTCGATAGTGGAGATTTTCTTAGAACTCCTTGTCTTCAGGTTGAGTGGCACCAGGAGGATCAACAAGGATCCAAGTAACTGTGAGGGAATGTAGTATGTGAAATTCTGTGGATGTCTTGATAACCTCCTTTCTTCTCCCATCCCAAGGAGGGAAAAATCTTTTGAGGAAGCCATGTCAGGATTCAGCTTTAGAGAGAGGTACAGTTCCTTCAGCTTCCCTACTCCTTCCTGGGAAGCTGAGAAGGAGAAGGAAGGAGTTGGAAAACTGGAGGATTATAAGAGAGAAAATCAAAGGTGGGTCCTCAGAGCAGTCACATCCTGTTGATATCTTCTGAATGCTCAGAACTCTTGCAAGTAAGTCCCCTGAGACAAGGAGCATGGAAAGTGCCTCCAGGAGATCAGATCTCTTGGGACAGGAATGTCCTTTAACTCATTAATGTTGTGGTGCAAAAAGAGGAAAAATATCTCTCTTACAGCTTTTCTGCCCTCATCTTTGAAAGATGCATCAGGACTCAGGTATATAACCATGTCCAGGCAATGAGAAGTACATTCAGAGCAAATGTATGTCTAAATGTTCATTCCATTACTTTGAGTATTTAGTTGGGGTTTTTGTCACATTTCTATGACCTTTAGCAAACTATGTGTTTTGGCAGTAAACACAAAAGTTCACAGTAACGTGGCAGGAGGGTGATGCATGGGGGTGGTGGAGGGACACATCTTTTTATGCTAATCAACCTATTTTGGTCTGAAAATGTCTGTCAGCAGGATTTCACATCTGTGAGGAGAGTTTTTAAAGTTAAAAAAATATTTAAGTATGTATTTTTTTTTAATCAAGTCAAAGATAAGGAAGCGGTGACTTTCCATTTTTTTGGGAATTGCTTATTAGTGCCATCTTGCTTTGTGATAACTTTGGAGCACATCGTATTTTCTCAAAGCAGGGGATGACTCCAGGGACAGATACAAAATTTCAGTTGCAAGGAAGAGAAGAGACTGCCGTGCATCTGAGGTGCAGGAAGCCTAGATGCTGCTCTCTGCAGTGCCATGTTCTTCTGTGACCTTATGGAAGGTGTTTGGATTATTTTGCAGTTGGTTTTCCCCATTTCTGAGCTGGAGAGGGTACAACTAATGTATTAGGGATGTTGTGAGGATAAACTGAATCAAATCTGAAATTCTGCAGTGAAGTGGTCATTGGGCTGTAGACTGGCTGAGCAGGGGTTTTGAGAAGCTGCTGTGACAGATCCAGTTCATCTTCTGGAAGCTCAGTGATCTGTATTTACATGTCAGTCTTCTGAACAGCCAATTAAAGAGGTTTGTAGCCTCCAGCTGAGGCTGGGAACACCATCATGTGCATTGCAATTCTGGGAAAATGAGTCGTGGAAGGACTGTGTGGGTTGACAAGGTCTGGGGAGAGATACTATGATGAAACACGAGCAAGGAATGGCTCCCACCTTGCCTTCAGATGGCTACAGCGTGCTGGCAATAACCGTTCTGAGCTCAGCAGCGTACCAGGGGATCAGTGCAACAACTCCGGCTGTGCATTGCAGTAGTGACACTCCTGTTAGAGCCTGGAGCATAAAGTACCTCTTCTGCAGTAGGTGGAGATAACTGCAGCTTTGGGAGGGGGCCCTGGTGTACTGGCCACGCACGAGTCGCAGAGCTTCCCAGTGTGGATTTTTAACTTGGGTTCACTGGCGGCATCATTTCTACTGTAGAGGTTTTAAAAACTGCTTGTCTTGTGTGACACTAGACAGTGTTTAATGAAGAATGAAAGAAGCAGGGTGTTTTGTATTGTGCTTTTGGGGGATAAAAAATGTCCTTATAGGAGTAGAGTAGCATCAGGGACGGACACCAAGCTAGTGGTCCCAGTAAGCTATCATTCCAGTGCTCAGCTGTTGACTGTGCAGGATGGAGGAGAGTAAGTAACAACACCCCATCCATCACTGCAGCGCAAAGACTGTCTGGGAAAGGAGCGGGAAGTCATAGCTCCCCTTTGCCTGAGTAGGACCAGCAGGAGAGATGTAGTATCCAGCTACACTATGAATACAGAATTAGAAACTATGTGGGGACTATTTCAAATGCAGTTGAGGGGTTTTTTTGCTGTCTGTACTTCTTCCTAGTGCCACAATACAGCTCCTTCACAGTCCTTCGTCCCAACCTGCCCCTCTCCTGCTTCCCAGCAGAGCAAACACTGAAGCACAGTGAGGCAGCTGGCAAGCACTCAGCCTATCCTCCTTCCCTCCTCCTGTCCCTGCCAGTTTTGTCCTTCCTTGCACAGTGTGGATGAGTTCTTTGGGGTCTTTCTTTGACTTAACATGTGTACCCAGCTCAGCACAGTGAGGGCTCGGCCCCCTGTTAGGATTTGAGTGGATAATGATGGTTTATGCCTTCATTTCTGCTGAGTCTGTGGGCCATGGTGGCATTTTGTCAGCTGCATAGATAGGCACCACTGCCCGTAGCAAGTGTTGTCACCTGGAGTCCACACCTGGAGCCGCTGCTGCTGTGTCGATCTACTGTGGATTTTTTGTTTGTTTGTTTGTGCCAATAATGGAAACATCTTAGTTCCTGCCAATTATGAAAAAAAAAAAAAAGAAAGACAATAGTAATCTCCTCTCTCTTTCTCTCTATTTTTTCTCCTCTCCACTGGGACAGAACTAAATAAAATGCTTGATAAAATTTACGCTTTATGTGTGTAAGAGAGATACTTATTGTGGTGAGCTGGGTTGGAGAAATGAGATTTGCATAGATATGGATGGATAAAAAGAAGAGAATATTGGGAGAAGAATGTTTGAATACTGTATATCTAAAAATGCATGGAGCTGAATGTATGCCTGAGAAAACTGTCTGCACTTCAGCAAGTTGTATTCACTTGCATTGACTCTGTTCTTAGCCCCTTGTTTTGCTTTTAAATCATATTACTTATTTTTTCTAACTCCCCAGGTGTATCATTTGAAGATGTTCTTTCTCATTAGGGTGTGAGAGGAGAGAATTAGTGTTCACTGTCCTATAGGTAGGTTGCTACTGCAGAGATCCTGTGGTGCTTAGCAGGGTGATGGTAGAGCAGTACTCTCCTAGAGACTTTGGAAAACACCCATTGATCGTGATAATTAGAATCTGAGGAAGCCCTGAGAAAAAGCCTGCCATCATGAAATTTCCTGGGCTGCAGGCAAATGGTAGGAAATTCCCCAGGTTCTCAATTTTGTGGTCATCCTCGGCTCTGGAGGAACTGAGCCACAGGCCAGAATCAAAGACTCAAGCTGGACCATATAGCTTCCTCTTCACAGGAGTTATCTGCATTTTTTAATTGTACCTAGGACTGTCATGGCAGAATTTGCTAGAAGCTGAGGAGATGACTTTTTCTTCAGGGAATTTTACTTCTTCCAGGTTGCAGCTGGTACTGCCTAGGCTGGGAGGTCTGACATGGAGGTTTGGTTTGGATCTGATACTCTTTTGATTCAGAATCCCAGCTGTCATGCTGGCTGGGAGCAGATACATCAGGGAAGAGGAGGAAGGTAGCACACTTGGGTAATCTGGTGCCATGCTAAGTCTCAACCCTAGCAATGAGAGTGAGGAGCTACCTTACTTTTTGAAGCTTTGTCTTCAAAAATATGCTGTCAGTCATTGTCATAATTCTGGATGTTGTGATGTGTCTCATTCCTGCCCCTTCTGGAATACTGTGAGAGTCTTCCTTTCAATTATTTCCTTTAGCTGCCAGTCCCAAAGTCTAATAATGTAACATGTGGAGAGGAGGAAAAATGCAGAAAAAAAAAGGTATTCCAGCACCTTTGAATTCAGCTTTTCATTTAGCTGAATGCCTTTATAGTCCTTATTTCCTAAGCTTGGAAAAAAGTCTAGGCCGATGAAAAAAGGTAGCTACTTACTTTTCATGTACATAGGTGCTCTGGAAAGCATATCTGTGATCTCCCTGAGACAACCTGAAACCTAAGAATCGAACACATGAGGACATTTCTTCCATCTGGCTGCTGCTGCTTTGTGGCCACATCTTTGGTTCCCATATTCAAGCAGAAAGAAGGTTTCTTCCAGCTCAGCCCATATCTAGGCTGCCCCATTTGCAGTCTTTCCACATGATAAATGGGCTAATTAATTTACAGGGCAAAATGAGAAAAGGTAAAAAAAAAAAGAGGGAAAGGATCAATTGACAAATTGAAATGTCATTTCCCAGCCTACAGCTGGATGCTGCTGCCTCTCCTGTCTCTCTCCCACCCTCTGTTTTTTTCTTTTTAGCCTTTTGTTTTTTGATTTGGTTATAAAAGCCAGGGTGTAATTGAAACTGGCATCAAAATCAAACAGCATGACTTTGCCAGGTTTCCTCCAGTCCCACTACGCCATCCTTGCTGGATGAGGGAAATAAAAGAGGGTGGAGGGGAAAGCGAGGGAGGGCAGCAGCACAGGGAGTCCCCTGACAACCTGGCTGCTTGCATGCCTGTCTTTGAAGGGCTTCTCCTCTGTACATCTCTTATTTATTTAATTTTTGTCCAAGGCAGCCAAAGTGCCATGGGGACCTGGGGGATGACAGCAGAGCACACCAGCAGCTTTTTCTTAGGAGCTGACATGTAAAACTGCTGTGGGAACTGAGAAACGCAGTCTGCCAGCTCATGAAAGTGTCTTGAAGGATCTGGGAAAACGTGGCCCTCAGTGCCTTGACCTTCTTGGCCTGTCTGGAAATAGAAGGAGCAGTCTCTTATTCCCAGACTCAAGATGTGTGGCTGTGGCCATGCTCCCTCATTCTGCCTGTAGCAGCACCTCTTCCAGATGACTGAGACAAGAAAACTCATTTCATCTGTGAGCCAGGCATTTGCTGGAGTTTAGATCTCCCCAAGGAGGAAGTTCATTGCACTAATTGTCTATAGCTTGTCTGCTCAAAAGAGGGTCTTGTGCTTAGGAGGGCTGGTTGCTGCAGTGTACCCCTGACTGGATCCTCAGTGAGCATTTGAGGAGGGACCTGTGTGCATGTCTTTCCTTGCTCTAGCCCCTTTCTTTGGCAAGAATTCTGACAGGCAGGGAGGTGCAGTGCACTTCCAGGGGATCTTGAAATTCTAGAGGTGAAGCGGTGTAGGGTGTCTAGGTACAAGGGGAAGCATCCCCTGAGTTCTAGTGTGGAGATGCTGCTGCCTGGATGCAGTGCCTCTAGAGCTGGGATAAGCAGAGCTCTGGCACAGCCCAGGTTTGGAATTGTGATGATCTCATTGTGAGAGGCAGTTAAAATGTGAACTCAAGGCACATAAAACAGCAAGGAATAAATCTCCACTAAATCGGTCCCATCTTCAGTGCCCTCACATGCAGCCAGGTCTCCAGTGATAGCTTTTACAAACTGGAGCGAGGAATGAGGATGGAGGAATGCTGCAAGACCTCGGGGGAGAAGACAGCAAGCTTGTTTACAGGCCACTGAGAAACTGGGTTTGGAGGAAATAGTGTTGAGTAGGATTGGTAGAAGCTATATAATATCTCCATCTCCTTCCTCCGTTCTGTTTGTACACTGCATGCCCATTAGATCACTCTGAGTTTACACAGAAACTGCTGAGGTAGGAAAAAAAAAATTTTTATAAGCCTGTATTTCTATGTTCTAATATAAATGAAATATAGAAAACGTGAGAGAATGGAGCTCCCATAGGAGAATAGGTGAAGAAGCTTGAGTCAGCAGAAGCAGAGCAGAAGGGCAGCAGAGGTTTATGCAGGTCCTGATACTGCCTTGTTGAAGACAGTGATTTGTGAGCTTGAGGAGATGAATAATACAATTTACTTCAGTTGTTTCTTCGCAGACTTAAGCCAAATTCCAACATGATATTTGAGATACTTTTGGTACATGATGGGATAGGATCTTCTTTTGGGAATAATTCAGACATGATGCCGTGTTCATTCACAGTAGCAATGAAGTTTCCATGAATTTTCGATGTATCAGAATCAGGTCTCTCAGTGAACAAAAACATCTTTAAACTATTATGTACCTTTCTCTGCTAAGGCTGCTTCATTGTGGCTTGTATTTTTTGCAGTTATCGTATTTTCTTCAATTTGCCTTTTCTTTATTTTCTATTCCTAAACAACTCTCACTTTCAGATCATCAGGTGCTAGTATCTTACTGCAGGTTTGAGCTGTGCACCAAGGACTCTCCTGTATAAACATTTGCAGAATTAAGTTTTATTCCCCCAAAGGAGCTCTTTCTGCAGCCAAAGAACACCCTTCTACTATTAGTTTCAATGTAATTAGTGAGATTTCACCCTGTGCAAAATGCTAACCACTTTCGCCCTGCATGAAGCATTTACTGGTAAATAATGCAAACTGTATTTTTATGAACATTAGATCAAATTTGTAAGTGAATATGCTTTGTTTGCACTTAATTCCACTTCAGCATCCCCCCTCTGCACATATTTGACCAATTTAATTTTATGGTCAGAAAAAAAGAAAAAAAATGAAGTTCAGTGTTGTGGAAATATTTTTAGAAACTCAATTGTAGAAATTCCACTGAGATTATTCAGTGTAGAAGGATTTGTTCATTCGTCCAACCTTAGCAATTGTCACAGAGAATCAGTCTTGATGTCCCCTGAGACCTGATTTGACCTATCAGAATAAGCAGCATCAGATTTTCAACTGAAAGGTAAGGGAAGTGCTGCAGTTGGTGGATAATATCACATATTTATCAATAGTAATGATTAGTTTATTCCCTAAAGCATAAGGTAATATAGTCCATGTCATCAGCACTGGTACTTTATATTTGGATGTTTTGATTCTCCATGTAAATATGCAATTCTTTGCTTCATTTTGCTAAACTCTCGGCTTTAATGTAATTTGCCGGTGAGTTCTCTTGCCTAAGTTCAGTGTTTTGTTAAAAAAAAAAATTTCTCTAGTAAATTTGTAATCACCACCTTTCAGCTTCATTAACTGCTCATTTTTCCTTGCATTATAAAGAAAGAAAAAACTAGCTCTTCACCTCCATTCTCTGTATTATTCACTACTTTATAGACTGCTATCACACCTCCTCTTGTTTGTCTTGTCCTTGATACAAACTGCCCCCCCTCCTCTTATTCCTCTTTCGTGTATGCATTTTTTCACTCCTGTTATCATTCTTGCCACCTTTCTAAAGAGGAGGCTGAAACAATGCATGGTTACTTATCTGGCCACTAGTCAAACCATCTGGAATTTCAGACTTCACCTTAGAGGGGGGAAAAATTGGGGGGAGAAATCCATCAAATAAATTGGAAAAACAAATACATTTATTGAACGCACCATCTGGTAGTGCACATTTCACCAGCAGAAAAAAAAACAACCCTCCACCAAGCTAAATTCAACAAATCAATTATTCATTGTGAATTATTCACTAGCTTCTATTCCAAACACTGCCAAGATGTGTTTGTTTATTTTTGTTTGGAGTTTAAAAAAATCCATGGCAACATTGCTGTTTGTCTGTGTTCAAGCACAAAGAGCAGACCTGCACTTCTGTTCTGGATGCCTTTATTTAATCAAAGTAAAAGCAACAGAACAAGGAAGAACAAAAGCAAAGTTCTCAGAAGAGAAAATAACATGTGTCTGTAAAGCACTTTTTCACTAAAATGGTGTTCCGGGTGACCAGACAATTCCAGAAATACAAACGTGAAAAATGTGGAAAGAGAGACTGTATCTGTTACGTCTGTATTACAGCAGTACCTGACACAAAAGAGGGTTTTCACCATAGCTGAAGAAAACAGATGGATTGATTTTTACAGAAAAGGAGCTTAATAAACTGATGTGATTACAGGTCAGGGTTCAGTTGCACTATCAAACTGGGGAGGAGAGGATGGAAGAAGAGACAGTTTGAGCAGGTCATATGGGAACAGGAGGGTTAGAGCATCCTCTTCTCGTGGGGAGCTGCCATGTACTTGGGCACAAGCTCCTGCCTGTTTTGGTCTCTCTTTGTGGCTCCACCTTGTGCCATAGGACTGCAGTGGGGATTTGACTGTAGTCCAAGGAAATGGTAATCTATAGTCTTCTCTCTGGTTTGCAAGCTTTTGCAGAGCAAGACCTTTTGGGGAACTGGGATAGCTGGACAGCTCTGGGTGGTATGGCTAAATCTGAGGAGTCAGCAGAAGGGATGACGTGAGAGCAGGCCATCCATGGTCCCCAGTCCTGATCTCTGTTCAGAAGCACAGCAGTGAAGGAGATATTCTCATTTTCTCTCCTCCTTACAAGTTTGTTTTGTTTTTGTTTTTGTTTTGTTTTGTTGGTGGTGTTTTGTTTTTTTTTTTTGTCCCGACTTAGTTACAGCTAACAACTAATTAAGCCCCTAATTGAATATTGGCTAAAGGGCAGTCAGATAAGTGGTTTGTGTTAGGAAACCAGAGGAAATAAAAGTGCACTATGACTTACGCTTTGTATCGATTGAAGTCCCCTCCAGTATAAGGTGCTAGGTACCTGGCCATAAAAGCATTTGAGGCAATCAGAGCGTATTTTCATATGTTTGCACAGTGCCATGTACACAGCTTGGCTCCTTTGGCTACTGCTGCTTTTGGAGACCAACAGTAGCACTATGGTGTGCAAATATCCTTTTGGAGGTGCTGATCTTGGAATCCCAGTGCAGGATTTGTTATGTTGCCTCATATGAGATGTTCAGTTCTGAGGTTATGGGAGTGTTCCACCAGAAAACCCTGTTGCCTTGACCCAGTAGTGAAATTATGTTATTCAATGATATATTTCCAGAAATAGGGCAGGCAGAAACTCTCATTTGGGCACATCCTTTACACTATAAATTTTTGTTCCTATTTCTTCCATGTATAAGAAAAAAAAAAAAAGGCCTGGACCCAACTAGCTTTCATATGCGATTTTTATACCCCTTGATCAGTGCCTGACTGGTCATCAATTTTATGCCTGCAATTAAATCACTAGCACAAAATGTTCCACCATTAAGCTGTGGACTAAAACACCGCTCTTTCAAATTGCACCTGGATAAGAAGTAGGGATTCTTACTGATAAAGCAATATTTCTGTTTCGAATGCATGCTACCTTTTAAGAACTGTGGCCCAGATTTTGGGAACTAAGGTTAGAATAGTCAAAGCAGTGGCATTTCTCATCTGCTGATATTCTCAGCTATCAGGTTGCTGTACTGAACAGTTTACTCTGCTAGAGATCTCTACTGCTACTTGTGGCACTGATGCAAATATATATTCAGAAAAAGGAGAAAGAGAGAAAGAAAGAGAAATTGAAATTGAAAACACACAAGATTAAAAACAAGAAAAAAAAACCCCAAACACAACAAACTAGAAAGCCCTCAAATGAAAGATTTTTCCCCCCCCCCTTAGAAAAAGGTTTCCTTTAACCATCTGATTTGCCTGGCTTCAGTCCAAATGCTGTTCCTCTTAACTCTGGCTGTTGTGGTTTCTTTGTTCCATGTCCCTGCCGTGGTGTGACTGTCCCCATTGCCCTGTCACAGGTTTGTCTGGGCAAGACTGTGGAACTGTGATGACTGTTGACAGGGCAGTGGGGGGGAGCTGTTGGAGAACAGAGCCCAGCAAATGAGCACCACTCCAGCACCATCTCTATGTGTGGGAGGCACGATAAATGCTCACCTGTACTTTACAGGGGCTGATGCCCAGAGAGAGAGGTTGCCTGGAACATAGTCCAGATCAAGGTGTTGTGTGATATTAGGGGTGGTGGCAGGAGCTGGAGATGTTGGTGCAGAGAAGGTCAGTTAAGCAGAACGCAAGGCTGGGGAGCAGCTGAAATCCCTGAAAATCCTTCTGCGCTTCATAACTGGCAGATTAGAATCAGGCTGTATATACTAGGGCACACGTGATTTTGACACCCAAAATCATCTTCAGAAGATGCATTTGCAAGGGAGAATTCCTGTTTCTTTGGGATTTTTTGGGACAGAGGCCTACAGTGAATGCCAGCAATACACAAGGCTGCCAGTATTTTTCAGCAACATTGTTCTCTAAAATACAGGGGAGTTTTGTTGCCCTTTACAAATGGTTTATTCTGACAGTTATTGTATGTTCAACAATAAATTAAGTTAAAATAGACTAATAGCACATATTCACTGATGCTCTTAACAGCTTGGTAATAGATAGGAGTTTCCTCTCCAACTTCACTCTCCTTCTCAAGTAAAAAGACTTTCATATGTAAGCCAGCCAAAGGTGGGGTCCTCAAACAGAAAGGACAGGCAGGCTGGGAGAGAGCAGTCTGAAGCAAATGCCTCTCTAATTATTGATATGTGATGGCAGAGAACTGAGAAGATCACTGGAGGCTTTGGTGTTAATGTCAACACAAAGTTTTCTCCCAGCAAATAGCATGTACAGTGAGAATGTGCACTTTTAGCACTTTGAAGCTTTCTAGAAATCTCAAAACACATGGCAGTTGACTCTTTCCCAAAAGTCGTTACAGCATCTGTCTCACAGGTCTAGTGGCTCTTACTGCATGTCAAAGGAACCCCTTCCTCACCAAGATGCCATGCCTCAGGAAAAGCTGGCCCTATTATCTAGTATAGTGCTGCATTGAGGCACTGCTACACTCAGACTGTTGTGCTTCGAGCTCAGCTCAGAGGGTGGAAGTGACATCTCACCCTTGTGCCCCAAGGCAGAGTCAGCTAAATTGGTGCCATTCTAACCAAACTGTCTCATCCTCTGTTGGGATAACTGGCCTTATCGATGGGATACAAACAGCAGATATCTGATATACTGCCACTTCATTAAGGCTGTCATGGCATCCCCATAAGCAAAATAGAGAATGTCAGTTGAAATACAAAAGGGTAGTTGCAACATCTGTTGTGCTCAGAGTGGAGCTAACTAAGGTTCTCTGTCAAACTGGAAGGAGTGTGGAGTGGCAGGGGTCAGTCCTGTGTCAGTTACTGCTCAGTATTTTCTTTCATGATTTTGCTGATAGGGATAGCAAAGAAGCTTGTATTTTTAATGCTTGTGGGATTGTAGGCATGCTTGTGGAAAAGGCTAGAACAAGATGCATAAATCGCCTGAAAGTGTTTTGTCTGAAATTCAGGGAGAGCACATGCAAGGAGCTGCAGTTTGTCAGGGATAATGAAGTGTTTATATGGGCCAGGGAACGGCAGGTTAGGGAGATATCCTGTGGAAGAACATGCTGGACTTAATGTGAATTCAGAAGGTACTAAGCTGGAGCAGGAGTGTGTTTATTTAGTTATTCTCATCCTTTCCCTTTCTCCTGCAGTAGCCATGAGTCTTTGCTATAGCCAGACAACCATGGATACAGATACACGACAGTGAGTTATGGAAGGGCTGTGATGATTCTGGAGTGCATTGGGGACTCCACCTCTTCTCCTTGCTTCCTGTCTTGCTTTGTGCCAAGTCAGAAGGTCAAGAACCCTGGTGCCACTAGCACTCCCATGGTATCAGGGAAAAAGAGAGCTAAATAGGTGGAAGAATGAACTAGAAGCCAACATATCAAACCAACATGCTGTAAAAACACTATGCTGAAGCACAGTGACAATGGAAGGGCTGCTTCTCTCCATCAGCAGTGGATAAGAGCTCTATGTCCACCTGTCCAAGTCCTGCTGAGGCAGCACAGATGAAAGCCTAATTTTTAGCACTCCAGGTGTTGAAAGTAATCTGCCCATCACCACCTCCTCTCCTCCCCTTGCCGGCTACCTCCTCTCCCCCACTCGCATCTTACTATTTTCTTGTAAACAAGGTGATCTCTCTTTTCTTAAAAGGGTTCAGGTTGGTAGTTAGACCTGCAAGGATAATTCACAGTGATTCACTGGCTCCACAGTTTTGCATCATCTGTTACAAATGCCTCTGAGCTGAGGACAGTTGCCTTGACTTTATTCAAGGAATGATTGTTTGCTTATTTGTATAGATCTTTTTGTGTTTGTGCTTTCCTTTCCCCTCCTTTTAATATTTTTTAAATCAGCTGAGTGGCAAGTATCAGAGGCTTGCTATTGAATCTACCTTAGTTGTGATAGATCACTCTCCCTTACCTTGTTTTCCTGATTTGCTGAGGCTATGTCCTCCTGCAGCCAGAGGGTGTTACACAGAAACCTGTGGCCTTCACTCTCTCTGGAAGAGGAATCAATTTATGAATATAGAACAGATAAGAACTAGATGACTTGGAACTTGTTTAAAGCTTTTTCCTCTCCCCAGGCTTGTCCCAGAGTATCACTTCTAGGAAATTCAAGCATCTCAAGCATCTTTGCATCTCTTTGGCTGGGTGGGAGTTTAAAGGTAGTCTGTGTATGAGCAGTTCCGTGCAGTAATTGTGTGTGCACAAACATTTTACTCAGAGTTATGTGTGTGCAATTGGCTTTTCTGATTGCTTTGGAACCAGAACCGCAACAAGAAATTTTGTGAGCTCTTTTCTATTTCTGTTACAAGCAGTGTCTGGTCCAATATGAAGTACAACTTCCTATGTGAATGTGTTTGAGCTTCTTCTTTGTTCTCTACCCTTACCTTTCTGTGGGTTGGCAAGATGGAAATGGCTTTTTTCCAGCATTTAATGGGAGCAGCTCCCAATTGCTGAACGTGAGTGCAGAAAGCAAATGCAAAAGAGAGGGGGTTTTGATAGTCAGAGCAACCATCTTTTAACTGGGGAAAATTCTCCTGTAATACAGATTCTGTAACTTTCCCAACTCTGCTTATGACACATTTTAAAATCCATACTGCTGTGAAGTAGAAATTATAGCCAATTAAACAAGACTACCAAACAGAGTCTGTCCCCAAATTTTCCCTTTTTGTATTTGTTGAACTGCACAATTATTTTAAATTGAGTGTTGCATATTCATAAACCACATTTCAAACCACCCAGTCTTCTGGTTTATGTATCTAGTTGGAATATTACCATATATTTCAGTAGCTCATTTCATTTCATTGATCCCAAAGTTCCTTACAGCAGACATGCGTGATATTTGTACCAGTACCAAAGTGCAGCCTCCTCTGCGATGGGATATAACAGGTGTTTAACAGAGTGAGAACTTCCTCCCACCACATCACCTAAACCAACATACAGCTGCTGCTGCTTCCAGCAGGAATGGCTGGATAGGTTGTGTACAAATACAATGTACAGCAGAGGGATAATAGCATATCCATGTCATTGGCAAATTTCTTTTCTTAGATTGGTATTGAATCCCATCTTTGAGAGTGACCTTAGAGCCTAAGGGGTAGTCCATGTGGGTAGGTTGTGCAGGTGTAATGGGAGGTGTGGATTTTAGCAGCTGTCAGTGCAACAGTGGATTTGGGTTACACAGGCTGTTGGGAAAGCCATTCAGAAGGGGTTCAAGTGAATGTGGCTGTTTGTGAGAGGGGATGAGTTATATGGGGGGGGTTGCAGGGATATTTTCTCAAAATCACAGCTTACATGTGAGTCGTAAAACTTTCCCATGCAAGCAAACCCCTAGACCCACTTGGTGAAATGAAGGTTATCAATTGCCTGTCTCTTTTTAGAACATAGCATAGGGGTTGGTAGTTTATGGAAGGGACACTTCAAAGCTGCACCCAGAATGTCCTTCTTACAATTTTGCGGCAACACCAATGAGTTTCTGAGTCACTAACACTGTTATTTGCAGTTTCTCCCATCCAAATAGTGACAGTTCGTTTCTCAGCTCTGTTCAGCCTGTCAGATCTGTGGCGGAGTGGCATGGCTCTTCAGGCAGAGTTACTGAAAAGAGGGACAGAGAAACCTCTCAAATTTCTATCGTCTTTCATTCTGATGACATTTATCAAATTTCCTCTGTCTGAAAAGTTCAGCTCAGACGTGTTCCCCTGTCTTCCTACAAGTGTCCCTCTGATGGGCAGGGAAGCTGAGCGAATGGGCAACACATGCTTGGAAAAAAAAGAGCGGAAGGTGTTGGATAAGGGAGGAGAAGAAAGGAAAAGGGAAAGATTCACTAAAAATAACAAACAAACAAACAAACCCACATCAGAACTTCAGAAAGGGATAGAGTAAGAGGTAGAAAAATAAACTGATTAAGATTGTACAAAAGACTTCTTAAGCCTCCACACTACAGTCTGCAATCTTTAAAATACCTGAAAAAACAAGTGTTGTCTTTACTGGTGTGTCTGCCCATGTTCTTGTCAAATAGCTAGTTCTGCATTTTCTGGTCCTTATCCTTCTCCTGAATTCCCACACTATCTGTTTTTTCCTCTAATTATTATTTGCCTCAGTCACTGTCCTCTGCCTTCAGGAGTTCTTTTCAATCTCTTTCTCCCCAAGTCCTGAGTCTGGGAGGGCTACAAGAAGTTTCTTCTATTTCTAAAACAGCCACAATAAATCTCTTTCTTAGGCTACATCAGAGTATGTCCTAGGAGAAGAAAGGCAACGAGAGATCTGAACTGAACTTCCAGATCCTTCTTCATGTTTTTCCTTTACAGTTTGGGATTGTGGTGCTGGGTGGATTGATAGTGGTCTCTGCTTCTATCAGCTGCATAGTTCTGCCTGTTCTGAGGGGGTCATTTGGAGACCATCTATTAGGGAAAAAAGGATTACATATAGTATGGGCACATTTTAAAATGTCTTTTCCTAGGCCTGTGACACTTGGTGGCCTAGTATATACCAGGCACTGGTAGCATACACTGCAGGACATTGGTACCACCACGGCAGGGGGTCCATCTAGAAAACATCTCTTTTTAAAATCATTGCAATTCAAGCACACTCAGTTCTGCTGACATTCCTGGGTACACAGGCACTCACCAGCTGGCAGAGGCAGTGGCTGATATGTGTCATGTAATTTCCAAGATAGGAACTGTTCACAGCTGCCCTCATCCTGAGCTCCAGTCTCCACAGAATGTGCAGACAAAGTTTCATGCCAAGAGGAAGCCACGTTTAGGCTCTGCTGGCCACATGATTGTGTACAAAAGAAGTGACTGAAAAATCCACTGGAATGAGCATAACCTGACTGAACAGAGCCATGCTTGCTAATGACATCAGTGAATTTTGCTTGTGGATAGCAATGAGTCACATATTTTAACTCCCAGGAGTACAAATGGTCCTTCAGCTGCTGGGCTCTCTGCTAGGCTGGCTGCTGCACACGCCTTTCCTCTGCCATGCATCTAGCTCATTTGTGTATCAGAAGAAAAACTTTGAGGGAGTGATACATGCTGGATTGGTACCATGTGCCATCTTTCTAAAAGATGTGTTAGATAGTCTTAATGGTTTGCGTATGTCGGTCTGAACTCTCTGTGGCTGAAGGAATGTCATGGTAGTGACATCTGCCCTCAAAGTTCAGAGGTTTGTTGAAGCACTGCCAAATAGCAGGAGTTTTCAGCATTTATCAAGACATCTCTTGAATCTGGAAATCAGCAGAGAGCACACTTTCCTGGGAGATTTCCATTAGTTCTTGTATAAGTAATCAAAACAACTTCTCTATATGGCTTAAAACTGCAGAGCTGTTTGAGAATGAGTGAATGAAGGTCATGAAAAGTAGAAGTAAACAGGGTTCATTTTGCATCATGATTGGACCAAGGTTCACAGGTGGTTGCTTCTTTTTTTCACCTGAATCACTGTGGTAATCTGGAAATGTCTCAATGTCCACAGACCCATCCTCTTTGGCATTTACTATCATACATGGACAGGAAAGTTTGTGGTAATGGAATGACTGAAAGAGAGAATAAACTGGGTGACTCAACCCAGGTCTCTGATTCAGGCTAAATATGACATAAATGTAAAAGCCAAAGATACAGCCATTCATTGATTTGCTGTGCTTAGAGATATCTGCTCAAACGTGCAGCATTTCCTTCTTGATAGCACTGCTGTTGTATGTTACTGTCCATCTGCAAGGAGATTACATATTTAGCATCTTTCTACCCATCCATCAGCATTACGTTTCTTAAGGCACCAGTTAATGTGGGGGTTTAGCATCTGTCTTTCTTGCCACCTGCTTTCTGTGTTCTGCATCTTTTCTGGCAGAAAATTCCCTCTCTAGTGGGCATTTTCTCTTTCGTGACTCGGTTCAGGTAGAGACTTACCAGCTCTCTTTCATGGAGATTGTTTTCTTCTTTCTCTCCGTAGTGCTTCTTGAATGTAAAATAAAAGCGAGGCAGGTTGAGACATTTAGCCTTACTGCTGGGAGATACAGGCATGACTTGCAATGCGTCACTGTTTCCTGATGGCATAGGACAGCTCACTTCTGCAATTACTCACAGTACCGGCAGGATGTCAGAATCCTGACTTGCACAGCTTCCCTATTCAAACATCTTACTTGTGATTAAGAAAGATGTTGGCGTTCTCATTATTCAGAAGTATTAAAAGAGTCATCCCAGTATGTGGAAAAGTGGCTGACTTGAACACCAGAGCAATGTACAGGTGAACATCTTGACCTTTTAACTGCCAGACTATTAGCCATGCAGTCAGGTGGAGAATTCCAGTGCTGAATCTACCAAGACTTGTTACCCACAGAGACTAAATTGCTCTGTATGGAGCTGATGTACCCTGGAAGCTCAGGGCAATTAGCTGTGGATGATGAGAGCAGAATGTAATGACAAGTCCTCAAGGCCAAAGTGCTCAGCTGCTTCACCCTTGGCGATCTTGGACACTCTACAGGGCCTGACCTTCACTCTTGAGCTTCACCCCTGGCATGTAGATAATCAAGAGGCTGGACTAACTGGAATAGAAAATTGAGGTAAACACTGTAGAGTTTCAAAGCTCTTCTGCTGCTGAAGGCTGCAGGTTATGGAGACAGCATAAGTCAAATAGTTTTGACTCGTTTTAATTTTCATCATTAAAAAGAAGAAAAGCAGAATCTAAATGCAGTCTGTACCTTGTCCCTAGCTGAAACACTAGCTTACTGTGTGTCTTGTAATGGTACTTAGAAGCCCTGATGTCATTAATAGCAGTGTGCAAAGATATATCAAAGAACTAGTCGTGTCCTCAGAAAACTTGTGATCTAAAATCCAGATCCTGCAAAGCGTTAGGAATCTTTAGCAGTATGTTCCAATTATTACTGGTAAAAATTGCTATTATGGAATGTACAGGTCCAGATATCAGTCAGGAACCCAGGTTACTGAGCCTTCTAATGATACACAATAAAGACAGTTCCCAAACCAGCAAGTTTACAGTAAAATGTTAAGCATTGACATTGTGTTGGATTTCTTACATTGCATACAAATTCAGTGCCTGTGTAAGGCTTTGCAGACACTATGCATAAAATGAGGAAAAGATAAGAAATAGATACAACAAAGATATAGGTGGGAGCATAAGGTAACAATGTAATGTAATATTAAGAATATAAATCTAAGATAGAATTGAGAATATTCCAAGAGCTTAGTTTTTTTCTGCACCATTAACTTGATTGCATCACACACCAGAATATATATAGATTCTCTATTCTTATTTTACCTGTGAAATGTACAATTTCATATATAATGTGTGATAAATAGGATGTACAATGGGATAGAACCAATGGTGCAGGAGAAACTTTAACATATGGAATGGCTTGACTTCTAAGTGCTTGATTTCTCAGTCTTAATATTTTAGCTATGCTGGTTTTTTGTACTGTGGATATATTTGCATGCACGCGCCCTCCTGAAGAACTAGGTGAAACAGAAGCCAAACTTAGCTATGTAGTAGTGGTGTCTTTAAAAAGAAAGACCTAACGAGCTCACTGCAAAGCCCATCTGTTTGACAGACCATTTGTTGAGTGCTAGTGCAGCTGGAGTGGGATTGTCTCCGGTGGGAATAGATGGGCAGGCTGATAATTTTTATACAGGAGAGCTGAATCTGTGGGGGAAGAAAAATGTTTCTGCATTAGTTTTGTTACCTTTTTGTTGCCCTATTTGTTAATAGCAGGACTTCCTTGGGGCTCTTTTCCTATTTCAAAATTGAGATAAATAAAGAAAAATAGGTATTTTTTCCCCATAACCTTGGGGATAAACCAGGCTGACTTTGTAGAATGACAGAGATTTTCTCCTGTGGAGTGGGGAGTGCTGGGGTTTAGAACATGTTATTTTAGACAGATATCTATTTGGACAGAGTGAAAAACCTGAAGATGATAAATGGCCTATATTTGCACATTTCCCAACTGAAATGCTAGCATTACTGGAGACCCATTTCCCAAATCTGATCTGAAAGACATGCTTCATACTTATGTCTCTTCCTAGTGCTTTTATACCATCATAAAGACTTTAGTACCCCATCAAGACATATTAACATTTTTCCTTGAGCTGGGATGGTGTGAAAGTGGCTTATTTTCCAAAACTCATCATGCCTTCTCTAGGTAACAAAGAAGTCCCATATATCCTCACTTTTCAGTCCTCTTAGAAGCTCAGGGCATGAAGGAGGCTTGATGTGACAGTCGAATAGGTAAGAACTCTGATGAAGTCTATGAAAATACAGCCTAAGGCTCTCAGGGAAAAATAATTTTTCCCACTAGTGCCCTTTTCCAGTGTGATGGCCACAGCTCAGTTTTTGTTGTCTCTTTTCTTGAGGAAGGAAACATAGACTGACAAACATACAGGAGTGGAAGCTAACAGATGATACATGGAAGCATTATGTATGAACATAAACATAAATATATGATGGAAAACATTGCATAGCCCCTGTCAGTTTTTCCCCCTTCTTCCTTCTTTTTCTTTCTAATCAGATAAATTAATATTTTATTTTTGTGCAGCTGTAGGGGAGATATATTATTGAAGGGATCAGGGATCGTGTTTTCCCAGAGTCCCTCCTGATTCCCTGCCTTTCTGTGCTAGATAAAGGCAAGTTTAAAAAGAAAAATAAGCAATGACTTCTAGGGTTGGAGTTGTGGAGGTTCCAAAAGTTCCACCCAAACACTCATAGAATGACCCTCTGCAAGGCTGCACTTACACCTCAAGTCTCACTTGTCATACTGTGATACTCAGTAGGGCCATGAATAAGGCCCCCATGAGAAAAGTACATTGAGTTTGCTCTAATAAGTTATAGAGATGCCCAAGGTCTGGATATGGTCAGAAGAATGGCATGTTGCTTGCAGCCCTGCTTGCAGTTTTGGGTTCTCCATCTGTGTATGGCACAGGATTCCTGTCCAAAAGCAGTGCTTCTGTATTTGTGTAGCATGCTGTAAAATACATGCATGAAAAACTCTTAAAAAAAAAGGTGTATTGTGATATTTTGGTCTCAGGCATAGCAAAATTTGCTGCTGGTTTGTGTTGTATTTGTTTGGATTTTTGTTTGTTTGTTTTTTTCTGGAACAGACCTGAGGGTTTCTCATCCAAGGAATTATGAATATTTCAGGTGCACAGAATTCAAATCAATTCAGCAGAGATTTTCCTGGTTTCAGTTTCACAGAGGAGATAGGGTGACACTAGAAGTTTTGGATCCACACTGAATCTGTACTGTCCCTCAACAGGACAACCTGCACAAAATCTGCCCAAAATCTCCAAATGGAAGATAATGCTTGATGCTGTTAAAAACCATTACTCCTCAGCATGCCAAAGCATGAAGGTGCTGATGAATCTGTCTGTAATGTCAAGTTCAAAATAGCATTTGAAAGCAGATGAATTATCATCTGAAAACAGCTAATGGGGCAGGTAGGTGCTCCCTCCAAACCAGGTATGGGGGGGGGTACACGCAGCCCTATTTTTCTGCCATCCCTGTGTGAAACTCCAAGTAAGATACAGCAGGGATTTAATGCTGTGACCCAGAGATAACACGTGTGTTTAGGTCATGTTTGTTTCTGGCATTAAGATGCCAATGTGTTCTTTTTTTCTGGAGAGTCTCCCAGCTGTCGCAAATGTGTTTTAGAAAAAAACTGCTGGGGAGAATAAACTGGTCCCACAGGCTGATCTGAAAGATATTCCTTTCTGGCTTTTACTGATGGTAGAAGGGGATGTATTTGAGAACGGGGGTACTGGATACATCATGGCCATTTGACTGACTCCCAGGAGTTCAGTGAGAAGCTTTATCATCTCCTGGTGTGCTGTAAGGCCTTTATTAAGTCCTGTGCAAAATTTTCACTTTCAATGCAGTGAAGGTGTTGGCACTGTTTAGAAACATGAAAGTCATGTAAGAAAAGCTTCCCTGCTTTGCCTTAGACACTCCCTAACCTCCCCTTTCTGCCCCTGGGGCTGCCCCCAACCCCATGACCCCTCTTGCTTTCTTCATGGCTGAGAAAGCACACATAGCTGTAGCAGAAATTTGCATTCTCCTCTGTGTCCTCCCCCTTCCCAACTACACACAGAAAGAAAATTCAATTAAGCAAGTGATTTGCTGTTGTGTTTAAGTTACAATAGTAGTAATCACACCAATTATAGAAATCAGGTTGGCAATCATGGACCCTGCCCTCTGTGTTGCTTATTAACTTCATTCCAGTGTGTGATTTGCCTCCGCCCCACTGAAATTGGTGAATGTCACCTGTGTATTTCCCTGCTCCTCCAGGCTGTAATAGCATCTTTGAAACCTAACAACCAATTGCTGCCCTCACACATGTAGTCAGATTTATCCCTTCCTCTCTCTATTACAATAATGAGTGGGTAGCAGATGTAGTCAAATGTTGTTGCAGTATTCTCCCTCTGTCCTCCCTCCCTTTTCCTAGCAAGCAATAGTTTGAATCTTAAACAGTGTCTTGGATTACTTAGTGAAAACATTTCCCTGGCCCAGGGGAAAAATAGTTACACAACTGCCTAGGATCTTTTTTTTCCATTTTCCCATTTTTTTCTTTCTTAATCCTATCTTTCTTTCTACTTGGATGAATCTTCTTTAATTATTTAAACAGTACAACAAGAAGCACCATTAAATATGATGACAGATGTCTCCCTCTGTTCCTCTTCTCCCATCCTCAAGATTATCAGTGGAAAGCCCTTCACAGGTGAAACATCACTTTTTTTTTCGGAAAAATTTTACCTTATTGTGTGAGTGTAAGCAGATTTTTTTCTTGGCTTCCTTTTGTTACCCCTTCCTCCAGTTCTACAGTCAAGGGGATGCAAGATCCAAAATATATTTGACTACAAAAATTTATGAGAAAGAAGCTGTTGGTCCAGTTTCTTTGGCTCAGGTGGGAAATCATGCCTTTTTCATTCATGAAATGCTGAGATGCTACATTTCAAACATGGCCCCTAGCTCTGGGATGCAGCAGCTGCTCCAGAGATCCAGGTAACCCTCCAAAACCAGAAACACTCAGATCGCCGTCTTCTTTCGGTAGAATTGGTTATTGCTCAATTGTACATATGTATGAGTTCAGTGTGAAATTGGGTTGTGACATGTGGAGGGAATGAGATGAGGTGATGAATGAGATTAATCTCACACTACTTTAAAAAGATTTCAAGATCTTTGAATAGAAGTGCGAGCAAAAGAAGAAACAAAATTATGATTCTTCTTAGTCATACTGCTCTTTTTTGCTGCTTTGCTCAATCCCAGGGCTGGGACATGATCTCACATCTCAGGGCCAAACTGAACTCTAGCAAAAGTAGTTAGGCAGCTCCACAGAATGAGACCTCCAGAGAACATCTCATTCCAACCCTCCTAATGTGAAAAGGGACATCTTCCACTAGATCAAGTTATTTAAAGTGACATCCAGCCTGGCCTTGAGCACTTCCAGAGAGAGGGCATCCCCAAGTTCTCTTGACAATCTTTCTCACCACCTTCATAGCAAAGAATTTCCTTCTTATATACCATCTAAATCTACCGTTGTTTAGCTTCAAACTGTTGCTCCTTGTCCTGTCCCTGCAGACTCTGGTAAAAGATTCCTCATCATCTTTCCTATAAACACCCTTTATATATTGAAAGTAGACAATAAGGTGTCCTTGGAGCCTTGTCTTTTCCAGGGTGAACAAACCTAAGTCTCTTGGCCATTCTTCATAGCAGAGATTCTCCAGCCCTTTGATCGTTCTTGAGGCCATCCTCTCAACCTGCTCACACAGGTCCATGTCTTTTTGTGCTAAGGACCCCAGAGGTGAATGCAGTACTCCTTTGGGGTCTCACAAGAACAGAGAGGGAAAATCACCACCCTTGCCCTGCTGGTGGCACTTGTTCTTGTGCAGCTCAGGATGCAATTGGTTTTCTGGGCTAGGAAAGCACACTGATGGCTCATATCTAGCTTTTTATCTGCTGGCATTCCCAAGTCTTTTCCACAGGCCTGCACTCAATCAATTGCCCAGTCTGTATTCATACTGGGGATTGTCCCTACGCAGGTGCAGGACCTTGCACTTGGCCTTGTTGAACTTCATAATGGGCCCACTTGACAAGCCTGTCAAGGTCCTTCTGGATAGCATGCCTCAGCTTCCTGTGATGTGCAAACTCTCTGAGGGTGGACTTGATCCCACTATGTCATTAATAAAAGTGTTAAACAGTACCAGTCCTGATATGGACCCTTGAGGGATACCGCTTGTTACTCATCTCTGTTTGGACTACTAAGACATTGAGGGCAACTTATTCCATCCATCCTTATTCTAATTCCTTATCCATCTACTAGTTCATCCATCAAACCCATATTGTTTCAATTTATCAACAAAAATGTTGGCCTGATCCATGTCAAAGGCATTACAGAAGTAAAGATAGATGATATCAGATGTCATTCCATCAAAGTGTTGTCCTGCCTTTTCTAATGCACAGCTGGTCCTCGTGCCACCTTCTGTCGTACTCCTGCCTTTCCCACACCCAGTGTATCTGGGTTGCGCATTCTTCAATCATTCATGGTATTTGCTGCAGTCCAAAAAAAGGGCTGTTAGAAGGATGTTAATTTAGATGCTTGTTCAAAAGTCAAATTAGCCTCTCACATCTCTGCCTTTTTGGGATCACTGTTTTTCCTGTGGTTGGTCTGCTGTGTTATTTACACTTTCCACAAGAGAGGTGGCGAGCCATCTGGATTTGGTGTGCAGCCAAAGCTGATCAGATTGTCCACAGAATTAAGATAGAGCTGCCACGTATTGGGAATATCAAGCCCTTTAACAGGTATGAGAGCAGCTCTGGAGTGGCATTTTCCCAACATACTGTGCCTGGTAAATTGGGCAGCACTGAAGCATTTAAAGGATACTCTTTGTTATGTCTATCCTCTACTGCCTGTCTCATGCTACAGCTCTCTAAACAAGCTCATTACAAATTTGTGTCATGCTTGGCTCAACGTGTTCGTGCAGCAAAGTTGGGACCTGGCCACCAGAGTAACTTTGGGGTTTGATGTGGTGCTGAGTGGTGAATCCATGTCATGTCATAACCACACTGCCTTGAATTACTGCTGTAGTATGGCCCTGCCTCTTACCTTGAGTGGCTCAGGTGGTCTCCTGATAAGCTGCCAGAGAGGCTCAGTTACACTTCTTGTCAAGTAGGAGAGGATCCTGTTTAATTACGAGCAAACCTTGATGGGAACCAGTCTAGAAATAATAAATTTGGGCCTAGGAGTTCAAGCAAATGGTCGCTCCAATGTTATGCTCTCCCTTGATAAACTTTACTGTCATTAGTCCATGCTAAGGGAGAGTTGCTCTGGCTGTCCCAGGGTGCACTAGCAGCAACAGAGGAGAGCCACCCCCAGGACACAGTTCCCTCAAGGACTGGCACTGCCCTGCTGCAGCTGGTGGTGAAGTGGCTGTTTCCCATGGGTGCCCCAGCTTGATGTCCTGTGCTGGGATGTGGGCTGTGGCATTACCTCCTGCAGTGGGCTGAGTGCCTGCATCGTGGGTTCAACAGCAGTGCCAGGCCAAGTGCCTGGCTGCACTCGCAACAATCTCCAGGGCAGGCGCAGGCTGTATAATCGTGCAGACAGGAGTGGTTTAATCCTAGAGAAGGGAACAGATGGGGAAGGGAAATGGCAGTGTTTCAGGATGTGCAGGTGTTACCTGCCACAGTGCCGCTTTCGGTTGGCTGCACAGTGAGGTTTTTCTGGTCTTCCTGCCACCTTGGCTGGCCTGTGGGCTCAGGGACCTTCCAGCCCTGTGGCAGGTGGGGGAGAGGGGGGCCACTGTGTCCTGGCCAGACCCCTAGAGTTTTCATTCTTGCGTGTTTTCCTGTCCTGACTCCCAGCCACGTGTAAATCTTCCCCTGCTCTTCACCTGCCAGAGCCCAGGGCGATGAAGGATCAGGTGGCAGGTAAAGTAATCAATCTGGAGGGCTTTTAGCAGTGCGTCCTGCCATCATTTGACAGTGCATCTCTGTCAAGGAGACTGTGTCTTTCCTTGATCAATAAATCAATCTGTCCTTTTTTACCTTTATTCGCCAGCATGTCAGTCATTTCATGCCATGGACAATATAGAGCTGGCACTGAAGTGGCATGGTAAACATTGCCTCCTGCCGAGACCCCTCAGGGCTGGATCCAAGTCCAGGGCCTCTGCAGGATCTCTGCCCACGCCCACGTAGCTGAAGATAGCACTGACCCACATCCCTTTACATTCCTGGGTCACTGGGTGGTATCTGCTGTTTAAGGCAGGTCCTCTGTCACGATGTCTCTGTGATGCACCTGAGTATTTCCCTGAGAAGCCTTGGGCTCATGTCTGTGTAAGCCACAGGACTTCATTTTCATTATGTGTCACTGTCTCAGACATCTCTCCTAGCACCCTCTGCAACAGGACTCTGCCAGCATCTCCCCTTGCATCCCTCAAGTTCTCACTTCCATGTGCGAGAGGAGTTTCACTGCCATGTTTTGGAGAGAAAAAAGCATGGTCTCTTGTGGATAGTTGCTGATGGAGGCATGAAGGACTCTGGTAGATCCATGCCAAGCATGGGCTGAGGCAGACTACTGAGCTTTGCTGGATGGGGCTCGGTGCTGCTGGTCTGGAGTTGGCTCTGCACCCTGGATGAAAGCTGCGCACGGGGTGGGCTAAGCTGATGGTGCCTGCCTGCTAAGGTTTGTAGAGACATAGCTTGTGTCAGCCTCAATCTCCTATTTATCTCCTCTTGTTCCCGCTGTCACAACTCTTTCCTGCAAATGCAGAGTGAAGAGGGCAGTAACATTGGACAGAGAGGGACTGACAAACAGCTGCGGCCTCAGAACTGTGGTGTGAATGCTGCCTGCATGCTGTGGCATCTTTGCTTGTTTTACTGAGGACCAGACCAAGGGTCACCAAAGTCAGTTTGCTTAGGAATGTAATTCTGAAATATCAAAGTGAAAGGCTTTGTCTCTTGCAGCATCTCTTCCACAAAACTGAGATGAGACTAGAAAACAGCTGGTTTGGATGTGTCATGCTAATTTAGGGCATCTTCTTGTGTTATTTTATTGCTCTTAGTTCTTTTTAGCAATCAGCTTTTCTTCCTCGTAGCAGCTTTTGCCCTAAGATCTCCAATTGCAAGCCCAGGGTGCACTAAAGGGGGTCCCAGTGGTTGGATGTCATAAAGCTTGGGCTTGAGAATTCCTCAGGCTAGTCTAGAAACATTTGGAAACATCAAACCAAGGTATCATGAGACTGGAAGTTTCCTGTTGGAGTCACAAGGAGTCCCTGCAAGACATCAAGAGTCATCCAGGAGCCAGCACCAGACTGTGACTCACGTTATCATGTCCCCTACCTTTATGCTTTAACAACAAGATCAGCCTCCCTCTCCAGACACTTCTAATTGTATCCTTAGGCTATCATGACTATAACTACACTGCTACACTAATTAGGCTTACATTCAACATCTTTCTTAATTTCTCCTTTCTTGAATTTCTTTGAAATGTTTTAGACAGCCATCCTAACTTAATCAGTCTTTCATCACCTAACATCCTTCATCTTTCCCTCCCTCTCTCTTGGATACAGATGTGGTATGCCAAGCCTCTGTTACAGCTTCTCTGCAGCTGGTGGCTGGTGGAGCATCTCCTTCCATTCAGGCAGCAGGGGAGCTGCTAACAGAGCAATAAGAGTCCTGTCCACACCCCTACTGTGAGGTCTGGGGAGGCCTTGTTGCATGGCACAGCAACAGCTGCAAAATTCCTGTATGACCCTGGATTAGTTCTCCTCTTAATTGCTCTTACTTCTTTTAGGAGGTCAGGCCTTGCCATCTGTTGCCAGCTCCTCAGAGAATGTAGAGAAGAATAACGACTAGCAGCTTAAAATGTGGTTCTTGCCTTAAAAAAAAAAAAAAAAAAAAAAAAAAAGGTGAAAAAAGTGACTTGATAAAAACAGCCTTTTCCTCCTCTGTTGCTCTGATTTCTGCATGACTCCAGGTCACTTTTGCTCACTTGTAGATGGAAAAAAAGTTTTTGCCATCTCTCTCCTATTTCCCACAGAGCTCCAGGAGAGAGACCTGCAGTTTCTCAGCAGGATGGCTAATTAAAAGTCTAAATGAAAAATTGGAGTTGTTCCTGGGAATAGAGGGGAGAGAGGGGAACCCCCTAATCCATAGATCTTTGCTTAGATCTACATAGCTGAGAATAAGACTGAAGAGTGACCAGCTTAATTCTTTCAGTAGGACACAGCAGAAATCACAGGTTTGTGATAAACACAGTTGCATGTAACTATCACAAGGAATTTCTTCAGGAAATTATTAAACATTTTGGCCAACAAGATGCTTGCCAGATTTTTATGATGTAATTGTCCTTGCCTCAGATAGGCAGTGGTTCTGTGTCACATGCTGCCTGCCCCCATAATGCCAGCATGTAGGGTGGTCTGTGGGGCAAAGTAATGCCAGGCCTTTCAATGTCCTGCCTGCCACATCCAGCATCTCTTCTTCCCTCTTTTGGTCTGCTCAGAGGAGAACACAGCTTTCCCCATAGGGGTTTTCAGTTTAAAGGTGTAAAATTTTTCTCCTTCTCTAGCTGCTGTAATTGCTGTGAATGGATATTTTACATGGTGGCTGCTGTCTGCTTGAGAACGTTTTTTTTAAAGAGAAGAAAACTTCAGCTCATCAGAAACAGGCTGAAGACTATGTTAACAAAGTGTGCAAAATCTCCCTGCTCCAGTCCATCCCATGTGTTAGAAAAAAAACAACCCTCAGGTCGGTTCTCTGTTAAGCTTGAACACACATCCTCTTCTTCTGCACACATCTGCCTATGGGATATGTCAGGAGGGTGCCCTCGGGATCCGAGTGCAAGTCCTTTATTCCCAGTAAAAGAGATTGCTCTTGCTCTGTGCCTCCCTCTTCTCTCTTGCTCCAGCTCGGCTGTTTGTCAAGGAACCTTAATGCAAGGACTTCCAACAATGGCCCTTGTGAGGCCGAAGGCATAATGTCTGGAGACATTTAGGACATTCCCAGTTTGCCGCTGGCACTTTGTCCTAGCAGCATCTCTGCTAACATCTCTCCTGCCCAGCCTGAGGGTTTCAAGAGAGGGCTGTCCCAAGGGACAGGCAGAAATAAGCCCTCTGTCACATTAATCAGAGCCTCAGAACTGCTTGAGAGAGGAGGAGAGATCACAGCCAGATTTTCCCATGGACTTGTGGCTCCTAGGTCTGACATCATGTGGGCACTGCAAGCTGAAAATCTTGAAACAGAGGCTTTGCTCACTCGAGATCCCATGGGAGGTCTACTACATCACATGTGCTGACCCTGGTACAAGGTGGTTATTTGTTCATCCTGCCCATCTTTGCCATCTTGGTTACATACCAAGTAGTTCCTCACCTTCTCTCCTTGGTGGTGGTGTGGCTGCTGCCAGGGCCCCCTGGAGGTGGCAGCACCTTGCTGGCAGGTGAAGGAAAGCGATCCCACTGCCACCATGGGTAGCAGCCCCAGAACATCCAGTGTCACACCAGGACCATGCTGTAACTCAGAAACTGGGGACAAGGATAATTTCTCTCAATCCCTGCCATTGCACAGGTTAGAAAAAATAGTGAAGCCAGGCTGGGGCTTAGGGATGTCCTCATTTTCTGTTCCTTCCTCCGTTTCCCCTCCACAAATGCAAAGCCTAGAAAACAGGGAAGAGTGAAATAAAGGCTCTTTCCCAGTGAACTGTGCAAGTCTGCTGAGGGACTTCAAGGGCAGCTGCCAGCTATAGTAAGGCTTGCAGGAAATTCACGGGAGCTGGCTGTGGGCATGTCAGATGATGTAAGGAAAAGGGACTCACTGATGTATACAGAAATAGAAGTCACCAAGCCAGCTGAGGAGTTGAGAAGAGAGAAAAGTTGCTTACTCACAGGAAAAAAAAAAGAAAAAAAAAAGGGGTGTGTGCTGTGCGTAATAGTATTTGAGAGGAATTGTCTTCTTTCCTATTCCTTCCCTTTTCCTATTTTTCCAGTCTTTCTTAATTGGCAGAAGTCATCCCACAAGCATGCCTAGATTACCAGCTCACAGACAACTGAAACTCATAGTGCCCTGAGACATGATGGTGTCCCCTGGACTGCGATTTTTCTAAAGATGAAAACTGACTCCAAAAGTAGTGTGAAGTAGGGTGGAGAAGGATTTAAATCTGTCATTTGGAAACTTGCTGTGCTCCCTGTGTCCCAAAACACTTGCTGTTTCCTGCCCCAAATCTCATAGATCTGGCACCAGATGCAGAGGCACCCTGCCATTCCACCTCTGCCACGTTTTGTGTCTACCCTCTCTTGAACCACAGAATGTACACAAGGTGAAGGAGAATCTGACCCTATTCCATGGAAGGAAGTTTGTCCTCCCTGTTGCCCCATTTCTCTCACCCATTCCTGGGGACCCTCCTTGCAACTCCATCAGCTTCTCTGCTGTTCTCAGCACCAATAGCCATCTCAGAAATGACTGCGGACACAGAGACTTCATGTCCAGGCTCAGTCTGGCATTGCCCACAGCACACACTTGCTAACCCTCATCCACGTGCCTGCCAGCCAGTGGCCCTCTTTGTCCTGGTGCCACTCCAGTCTCATGGAGAGTGGGATGGGGTGAGCTGATCCCTGGCATGGGCCGATGGGCTGTTGTGCCCTGGGGTGCAGCTCAGGGGAGCACCCCAGGCCAGGCTGCAGGCTGTCCGAGCAGTCACCCCCTCTGAGCACTGTGACAGTGTCCCCTCCGCAGGGGCAGCCCACCTGGCCGGAGCCTGCCAGAGAGCTCAGGGTTGAAGGGATGCGAGGATGAGGGAGAAAGCAAGCGCAGCAAAAGCAGGGAACAATCTCTGACTGCAGATGGATTTTGCCCCCTTCTGTCAGCATCCTGCAACAGACCAGAGCTGCTGCCTCGGGCTGAGTGTGTGTGGCTGTACAGATGCTGTCACAGCCACTGGTAGACTCTCCCCAGCCTCCTCCTGGTTACAAGCAGGGAGGCTAGAAATTATGGCAGAAGCCTCTGGGCTCAGCTTTAAAACCACACGACTGTGCCATAAACA
This sequence comes from Sclerurus mexicanus, assembly GCA_013396755.1. NCBI lineage: Eukaryota > Metazoa > Chordata > Aves > Passeriformes > Furnariidae > Sclerurus > Sclerurus mexicanus. The sequence continues at coordinate 915,664 of VWZF01003098.1, forward strand.
AGGGTATTTTATTTTCAGGTCAGAATATGGTGGTCTGGGGCAGGAAAGCTGGGGGGTGTATGGGAGGGAACAGATATTTGCAGGATAAGGGAGTCACATAGCTGAGGGGTGACTGTCAGTGTCTGAACAGGGCTTGGAAGATGGCAGCATATTTTTACCCACAGATTCACTTGTAAAAATCTGCTGCTGTCTTACATAATGTCAGTACCCGAGTACTGGCTTCACAGGAACATGGACGCAGGATGTTCCCACATGACCAGTCTCCTGGTGGATAGAAGCAAGAGTGTGAAGCCTCTGAAGTAATATGTGTGATTGCACTGACCTACCCTACCCTAGGCCCTTGTATCTCACAGGCCAGAAAAGTTTGCAGTTACTGCTAGATGATGGTTGTGCAGATTTGTGAGATAAGCCTCATTCTAGCATGAGAGGTAAATTCTGGACAGGGAGGATCTCATGAGAGCAGATAGTGGAGAAGGGGATGTGCCCTAAGGATGCTCACATGTGTCCTGTGAAGAAGAGAATGGGGAGCTGTGCAGGCAGTCTTTTTTTTTTTTTTCTGGTGCGAGTTAGCAATGTCACATATCCTTAATCTGGTGAGCTTGTGCAAAAGGACTGTGAATTTTATACCGCCAGCTCTGGAGAACAGACGTGGCTTCATAACTGATTTCTCAAGCCACGGAAGCAGGTCCATCACAGCCACACATGCCTTCCAGAGCACACAGAGACTGTGTGTCAAAACCTGCCAAGTGGCAGAATCTCTGAATAGGCCTGTACAGGCTTCCTCTGAAATGTTTGTATGTTGCACTCCTGGTTCCTGCACAGATCTGTTTGGAGCAGGATTGATACAGATGCTCTGGCTGAGCAGAATGCTTGGGATGCTTGATGGAACAGGGCTCTGGAGCACCATGTTGTAACTGGAGAAGAGAACTGGGAGAAGAGGGAGCCTAGGATGGCTCTCAGTGCTAGGCAGTTTTGCAGGTGTCAGGGTGTGTCATCTTCCCACCAGTCTGCCTGGATGATTCTTACTTGAGGAATTGCATTCCTCAGGCTTTGGTTCCAGAGGCATGTGACAGCTTTTTCTTCTATTATTTTGCTGTTTAACATTACTTCTGGGCTTCAATAGGTAGGTTTTAGTCACCTTGTAAATAATCCCTTTCTCTCCAGTGTGACCTCTATGTAGTCTCAGTGTGTGCTGCTAAGCAGCTACCTGAGAAGTGGTGGCTTTTCTACAGCTCTGATGCACACAGGCTAATTGGCATTTCAGAGCCTCCTCATGGATATATACTTGTATCATATCATATGAGGGCCCAGAGAACAGCCCAAGGTACAATAATTCCAGTGGTGAGGAATTTCCTAGTGGTTGCCCAATTATTTTAATGTCAGTCTGACTGAAATGAAATTTTAAATCTAAGATGGACCTAGGAGGATGTGTGCTTTGGAGTCATGTTGACCTCTTTGCTTCCATCCCAGCTGAAAAACAGGTCTGCTGGGCAAACCTGCTTCTTTTCAGCTGCTGTCAGGAGGGTTTTATCTCTGGAGTGGTCCTGAGCTTGCTCCAGGGCCCCACTGGCATTAGCTGAAGTGAGGTAGAAATCTCATAGGCACCGTTACAGCCTTCATCCCCAGGGCAGTATTGAATACCACCTGGTCCCCACTGCAGAAGGCACAATGTAATTCTTTGAAAATGGGTGGTGTGTGGAATGATCCTGAGTTTTGGGGAGGATTTAGGTACCTCTAGGAAAGAGATAAGGAAACACATTCAAGCCTTCCTGGCAATTCAGTAGCAGATTTGTATGCAAGTGACACAGAGAGCATCTTCCAGCCCATCACTCTTTTCTTCCTGTTAGTCTGCATTTATCTATAGCCTTTGTGTCTCTTGGCTGCAGCTCAGGTCAGACATGGGCAGCTCACCAAGACAGCTGGTCATTCCTGATCTCCTTGGGTTATGTGTTTGCTTTTTGCCTCTTCCTGTTCTACAAACACAAGAGATACTGATCACTGGGTCACTGGGAAAGGTACCTAGCCTTCTGTATGCAGATTGTATTCACAGCCGGCCCAGCAAACCCAAATCAAACCCCATCTATGAGCATCTCTCTAGCTTGGCCAGGCTGTAGGAAAACAGCCATACCTAGCACATGAGCTCTGCTTTTCCATGGGAAATGAGAAGTGCTTCCAGCACAGGTTCCAAAGTCCTAGACCTAGGAGAGTAGAATGCACCTGCAGCGCTCTGCCCTCCTGGTTTGCACCATGCTCTGTCTGAAGCCTGGATCCATGGGAGCCCAGAGCCTGGGGACTGTGATCTCTTTGCCTGCCAGGGCTGTGAGAGGGTACCTCCTGATGGCCTTGACAAGAGCCTGTTGTGGCTGCTGTATTTTTTTCTTTTTCTCCAAGCAGCTGAGGGTGGCACCTGTGACTCTGGGAGGGAAAGCTGGACAGGTTTTTGAAGTGCTAATGATGATTAGTTTGTCTAAGCCAGCACAAACTATCAATGGGTTTGAAATGTTAATCAGGAGAAGGGCCTAGTGCTGAAGAGCTGCAGAATGAAAAATGAATGGGGAAGCACGTGGAGGGAGGAAAAGGGCTGGAGGGGGAAGAGATGCCTAAGTGGGGATTTGACACAAGTATTTTCAGCTGCTCAACTCTTTGCTCTCTGAGTGGGACAGATGCCTTGCTCTTCTGCGTGCCTGAAATATCTCACTTTGCTCACAGAAACACTGTGATTGCAATTAAATATACTCTGCCTGTATAGAAAAAGTCTCCTTGAGGATTGCTTCCTAGATTCTCCTCTGCTCCACCCTGAGGGTGAACCTGCACGCCATCCCCCATGAAATTTACCCTTGTGCTGCTCTCTGCTGCTGGCTTATTTGGTATGTTGGTGTGCATATACCTTAGCACAGTCCTAGAAGATACACACAGCTGATTTTAGACAAACCACTGCCTTGCAGGCTGCACTTTCCTGTAGAGTGCATGGATGGATGGATTCTGATAAACACTAAAATACGTGCACTGTAAAAAAATGTTTGCAAACATACTCCTTTCTCTTCCCTCTTCCTTTTGTAGATACCTGTGCACCTCCATATTTTTATCTCACATTTGCACTTGCTATGCCTGCCTGTACTATTTTACACTCACATTGACATATAGAAAGATCATCCTCAGAGTACCTTACCATGCTCTGCTGGCACTTTCAGTTCCTGACTTTTTGTAGGACAAGATTGGTTCTCACACACTTTTTCCTGCTGGTAATCAGAGAGTAGGAGTAGATGTGTGTGGTGATGATGTCCCCTCATCACACCTCATCCTGATCATGTGTAGATGTGGGACTGTTTTCAGACTTTGCCAGGAGCTCCTACTCATTCCTTGGGATGGTCTCTGGGTTCCCTGGAATAGGAAGCACAAGGGGGCTGGGGGGCACAGAAAGAAAGAAAAAGAAACACATCATTTCATAGCTCTCTAAGCACAGACATGCCTAACTTCCTGCTTAAGGATCTGAGCCATCCAGCTCACCCAATTAGTCAGTAACATAAGAACTGCCATATTAGGCAGAACCAAGAATCTGTCTAGCTGCCTTTCCCCCATATGTCTCCAGCAGTGACCTATAGCAGATGCCAAGAGAAAAATATAAAAGTGCTTCAAGTATAAGTAATGATGCCTCTCTGTTACACTCTCTGAGCCTTCAGTGATTTGCAGCACAGGGACCTCCTGAGCCAGTAACGTTCGCTTTATGCTTAGTACTTCATTCTGGATTTGTCTCACAGCTTGCTGAGGTCCTGCAGTGTCCTGTGGCAGTGAGTTCCACAGCTGAACTCTTCTCTACCTGCTCTATTTTGCATTTGATCATCACCTGTCTGCTTCATTGAGTTTACAGTGCTTTTACTGGAAGAAAGAGTGGAAGATTTTTCTTATTTACTTGATACGTGATGATCATGATTTTGTGTTTCTATGTCACATTTCTTCTCCATCATCCATGCTCTAGCCTGAAGATACCTATTTACTTTTTTGTGTGAAGAAACACCCAGACAAGAATAAGCAGGAGGAGGCACTCTAAACATCCTTAGCTGTTGGCATGTGCACAGATAGTAACCTTTCCTTCAAACTGGTACAGGAAATCAACTTGTGAATGACTCCTCAAGGCTCCATATTCATGTGTAAACCAGTGTCTTCTATAGTCTGTCTGACTTTTATATACCAGAGATTTTGCTATCTCATGTCTAACCTCACGACCAGAAAGGCTTTTGAAGAACACATGCTGACTGTGTTTCCTGCATTCTTACCCATTTCCCTGACTCTGACTCTTGGTCTGTCCTCTGCACAAACCAGCAACTCCCCACAAAGCACTGTGCTCCTCAGAGGAGGCTGACACCTCACAAACCTGTCAAAATTAATGCAAGCTGGGAGTCTGTGGCCTGGCCTCAAGGTCAGTCCTGTGGTGTGCAATAGTCTTAGTCATTCCTCAGTGTGCATATTTCTGAGCATGTGCTTCTGCAGAAGAGATAAACAGGAGCTGTAATCAAAGCATCTGGCGAGAGTCATGGCCTTGGTGCAGTTAGGTAATTAGTTGGATCCCTGGCATCCTGGGATTGCCACCTTCCGCATCTGTCCTTTTGGAAAGGAGAAGTTCTGCAGTCAGCTGCACAGTGTAATCGCATCAGTGGCCATTAGGATTAGCTCTCATCTTTACAAGGCAAAACCCACTTGCAGTAAGCAGCTCAGACAAGAGGGAGAGGGCCACAGAGCTCCCATCTTGGAAACTGATGAAGAGATAAGGAATTCCACTAAAGCATGACATAGTAATGTGAGCAATAATAATAATTAATCTTCTTAATCAGGTAATCTTTTCACAGCAAGCAGAGCTTTTAGTGAATTTAGTCCTATGTGTTACTCTATAACACACAAACTATTTAAATCTTTTCCTTTAGTAGGCTTTGGATCAGAAACTCTTGCCAAAGAGTTGGGTACCACATTTTAATGTAACTGTAATTCCTAAGCATTTACTGAATGACTGGCAGGATTGTGCTTCCGTAAGAGCTGCCTGTCAGTGGGGTGCCATGATTTTTTGTTCAGCTACAGTGTACTCATCTTACGCGACCAGCACTCGGACTTGTCTAGCTCTGCTTTTTCTCTCTGATAAGGTGGCTGTCACATTTCCAGAGAGCCATGCAAAATCTTCCAATGCAGGTAATTTAGTTGATACATGTAGTCAGCACAATGGTACTCCTGACTTTGTCTCCCCAGGGACAGTCTTGCAAACCAAAGCCATTTGTGTTAATGTTCGAAGAAAGTGAGTAAAACAGGCCACGAACACAATCAAAACAAATCTGCTGTTTATATTTGAATGACTGTTTGGTCATGCTCTAATAGCAATAATCATCAGCAGTAGCAGCGGGGAGCCAACATGCACATTAACTGCATTACATTTTCATTTGACATGAGTAATTGTAACATTCAGTGAAGTTGTTCTAATAGTTACGATACACTTGTTGGTCCATGAGGTGGGAAGTGGTAGAAGGCCAAATTAAGGTAGTTTGCTTGACTCTCACTAATGAATTGCCTCACTCTCAACCCATAATGTCGTAGAAGTAATTTGACTATGGCTGATTTTTTTTAAACTATATTTAAGGCATATTGGCCATTTCCTCTTCTGCATGAGTACCTATAATGATTGAAGATGGGCCCAGACAGGAGTTGGTGTGAGTGCTGCTGGATGCAACACCTGGATTTGGTTCATAACTCTTCTTTGTTTGCAAATGAAATGAATATCCTGTATTGAAACAGTCTCATCTTTTGTAGAGAAAAGGGAAGAATCAATTCTATTAAACAAAGAAAATTCTCAGTTAATAAATGGATTGACCCAGTCTTCAGTATAATAATACTATATCAGGTTTTCTAAAGTCTTTCCCTGGACTAAAAGCTGAGATAGGGGCTATAGATAGTATCACTGGTAGTTCAGGTAGGGGTCGGAGGTCCACCAGCTTTGGGATCAAAGTGCTCAGTCACCCACGCTGAGAGACTTAAGCTGAAGGCTGAGCTTTAAGGTTCCACTTCAAACCCATCTCTACACAGAAATGCCATGTTTTCTTTCTTATTCTCTAAATTTAAAACAACAAACAAACATTTGAAAGCTGGGGAGCTCACAACAGGGTCTTTGCATACCCAGAGAAGATGCACACAGGCCACACAGGTCCCTGCCTTGGTGTCCTCCCTCCAGCCTCCCACTGCTTCTGGCTGGCATGCAGCTCACCATCGCCCCAGGGTGACCTCCCTGCTTAGCACCCTGCAGCTTTTGCTCACGTTCACAGCAGGCTCTAAACGAAGTAGAATGAGGCTCCAATTACAGTTTTAACGAGGATGAAAATCCCGATTCCCATCTCGTGCTGAGTTCCCAGCTGTAGGAATTTATCAGATTGTTACAGCCCCACGGATGCCTGCTCCTGGCTCTGCCATGGCCTCTGCTGGGCAGTGCCTGCTGGCTGTGCTGCGGATAACCGAGTGCTCTTTGCTCAGCCAGGGCAGGCTGCTTTCTCACACGGCATCAAGCGGTCATTTTGTTCATTCATCTGCTCACATTACTGTGGTATAATGATTTCCTTATTGCTTATATTAAGCATATCCCTAAAAATCTACCTGTCCATCTGCCAGACTGAACCATGTGTCTGGTGGGATCGAAAACAGAGCCCTGGAAAGCCCCGAAAACAGAGCCCTGGAAAGCCCCTTGGACAGTATCTCCAAGGATTCAATTTTTGTTTCTAGTCAATGATGAAGCCAAACTGTTAATACAAGTCTTTGCCTAAATCATAGCTAAGTTCTGTACAGGGGTAACATGGGGGCTAACCCTAGCCAACAAATTCTCCCTCCAGCTCTGCCCTGTGGCAGTCCAGGGTCACCCAAAGCTTTTTCGTGCTCAGTGTGACTGAGATGGATCCTCCACCTAGATAACCTTCATTTGCTATTGAACCAGTCTGGCCTGAGGGGTTCCTATGTGCTCCCTCTGCCTTCCTCTTGAGCCAAGCCTGTGTGCTCAGCCCTCATCAGTCCTTTCTGCTCTCCATCATCTTTCCTGCCCTTTTGTCTTATGCATGTTTCTTCCACATGGTTCATCAGGTAATGCCAAGTCTGTCTTGCATGTGCTCAGTGCAAGGCAGCCTGGCATCAGCCCGAGCCTGCTGAACCCTGGCACGGAGGGGAAACAAGGGAGAAAGATAAAAAGGTAAGTGAAATGAAGAAGGAAAATGTAGTTGGGAGTTGGCACAGGTGCTTCCAATGTAGTGCCAGGCGGCATTTTCAGACGGCGGCAGCACGTGGTGAACATCGCTTTGCATATGAAAATCTAGTTAAGCTAACGAGGTCCTTAATTAGGGCTTTTATTATCTTTTAATTCTTTGCTTAAAGGAAAGTGATTACAAAGCTCATCTTTATGATACAGCAAACTAATCTTTCATTTCAGAAGTGTTTCCTTTCCTTCCCTTGCTACAATAATGAGGAAAGGAAGAGAAAGGAAAAGGATGGAGAGGTGGGTGCACAAAGGGAAACAAAGCTGTGAGAAGAAGGCCACAAAGCAGAGTGAACCTGCATGCTCTTGCAATAGCATTTCCATGCAGATCAGAAAAAGGCTCAGGAACTTATGATTCAGTAGCTGGGACTGAGTGGGTGAGACAAACAAAACATCAAAAAAGTGGTGTCACAGGAGGAAGCGGGGGCCCTGCACTTTTGACTCAGGATCAGCACTCCTCTGCCCCTAGCACAGGGCTTGCTGCTCATCAGTGCTACCCGGCCATGCCAAGCGGCTCAGCGGGCTTTGTGCATTACAGTCCTGTAGGATGAATTCTGGAAGGGACTTCCATAAAGACCCCATAGATATCAAAGCAGAATAATAGAGCATTTGGGGCTCATGTCTGCTCTACTCCTACTTGCCACCGAACTGCACAGCCCATGAAACTAAAGGATGAATAGAGCTGAGTGGAAAAAAGAACATGCTGAAGAGCTCTGTCAGGGCCCTCACCTCCAGCTTTCCCATCTCAGGGCTCCCCTCACCAGCTCTCCCATGGTATTTCAGGCATAATGACTGGTACCCTTTTTGTCCTTATACATTTCCTACAGGTCTGCTAATTTTATCCCATCCTGTTAAATCCATTGACATGCTAGTGCTGGGCTTCACACAGAGAATAGTTAATACACTCAATCTTGTCTTATTGCACATTTTGTTATCACAGTCCTATGAGTCTGACAAACAGATACCATATTTTTTGTCTTCTGCGTTATGGACATTGGTTGAAAACTGTTAAATTCATGTTTCTTGTGAACACTGCCAACTTTAAATCTCAGTTGCTGCTTCCTTTCACCTACCTCTAAAGGCACAATATGTTATGACAGAAACTGTATCACCTGGTATGGGGATGGTGATAGATCTCTCCAACCCAAAGAGTGTAAGGTGGGGTCAGCTGTCCAAAAATGAGAAGCTCAAGAACCTCCTGGTGGGAACCCCATGAAGGCAAGTTCTATGAGCCAAGATCTGCTGAGGCATATTCATCCCACTACTGATGGAGCAATAATTCTTTGGATAGCATATAAAAGTAAGGTGTTGGTCATTTATTGCCATTACAGATCATGTGGTATTTCCTTTAAAAGCAGGGATGTTAACATCAATATCTTCACCAAATTCCAAGTGATTACACGCTACTTTCTGAATTTCTTGTCTTTGTAATTAAAATTTCTATCTCTTTTCCTTTTTTTCCCAGACTGTTTCAGGACTACAAAACAGTTGCTCCATCCCATACCACAGACAGCCACATTTCCATTTTTGCTGATGCGATCTTTACTGTATGTGTTTTGAATATATCAGAAAACACATTTGTTAGCACTATCCACTTTTCATTGCCATGATGGCAGTGTTTGCTGTGCACTTTTTAATCCAATTACAGTCCAAATAAAAATAAGGGAAATTTTTAAACCTTAAACTTGCAGCTGGGAACATAGCTATGCATTAGACACTGGGCATCAAACAGCAATTTGTGCCTTTGAATTCTTCCCTGGTAAAAGAGCATTAGCTTTATCTATGAAGTTGTAGATGATTCCAAAGACAAATGGACTGATTTTGCAAGGTGCTTACTGTCTGCATTTCCAACGGAAGCTAATGCTTAGTATCTCTGAAAATTAGGCAAAAGATTTTTTACAACCCCTTAGAAGTGCTTTGTAGTCTCTTTTCTCCATATCTTTCAAATTTATCTAGATTGAAGCAAGTTTAGAGGAGCAAATAAAATTACTAGCACTTCTTTGTCAACCTAGCAATAGTTTCTGTCTGTTCTGCTTAGAAATCTCAGTCTAAACGAGTAAGATGAGCACATATTACAGCTTTTCAGAAAACATCATTATGATATTTTTAAGCTGGTGGATTAGCGTCACCATCTTTAACTGTTTATTTCCTTGTTCATATTAATCTCCCAATAGCAGGTAGCTTACTTTTCCAATAATTCCTTAAGGACATATTGACCCTAGTTAGAATTGGAATGAATAATGGAATAGCGTTTATCATAATCATAAATCTCTGTAGAGCTAATTTACATTGTAAGGTGGACAACCTGCTGTTGCATTTATTTTATCTGGAACTCCTGTTATGCCATGTTTGCCCAAACTCTGGCCACAGCATTTTAGACCATAGGTATTTTATTTACTGCATTTCTTTCTGGCTTCCTGCAATACTTGCTGAAGTCTTTCTTTGTGCTAACTTCCCTGTACCCAAATTAAAACATCATCCATTAAAAGTCTGACACCTTGTAATCCCTCAAAGATCTGTGCAATTACTCTTTGTAACACCTTGGGAGCAGAACTTGTACCAAATGGCCTTTGTTTAAATTCACTGCATAATATCCAAATGGTATATTAAAAATCACTAGCTTAGAGTCAAAGACAATTTTTTTTCCTAAAAATGAATGTGTTATATCTATTGTTTAGAATACTTTTGTTTTTCTTCTAAGAGCTGTCCTTCCTTTAGTGATTTTGATCAGATGCTATACAGACTTTATGGCTTCATTTTGGTTATGTTAATCAATACACATCCATAGCATATTTGACTTCTCAGTTACAACATAATTCTTTCAAACTATAAATTGTTCTTCTGTACCAATAAGGGCTTGCTTTTTTCCTATGATTAAATTCAGTTTTCCTACTCATTATGGTGAATGGTACCTTTTTCTGGATGGGCATCACATGGGAGTGATTAATTTATCAAAGTGGTGTTTAGAGAAGTGAGGATTTGTGTAGTCTGTTTAGGATTCTGTAGTGTTTACAACACACATCACTTTTTACTAACTTGGGCTATGTCATTTTCAAGTCCCAGTTTTTTCCCTGAAACATGTTGCAGTCACTCAATTTAAAAGAATACAGCCATGCCATTAATGTTTAGCTGTGCTTGCCTGTCTGAGCCATTTATTTTGCACTCTGTGTCTACAGAAATATATGTGTCATTGCCTCTCTGTTCTCTAAATGTGCAGACTCTCTTTGTTTTAATATATGTGCTACAGCTCTGAAATTCCTTTTTGTCTTTCCATTTATATATTTAACCAAAATTCTGGGGTCTGTCTTAGCTTGTGTATCCAAACTAGAGTGGCTAACAGTTTGTGATTATCAGAGGAACTTTCGTTTCTCTTTTGGGTTCTTTGTTTTGTTCTCTTAATCTCTGGCTTTCTAAAATGATAAAATATGGACACTCATTCATCACTGAGTCATACAGAGTCCAACTGTGCATTTTTCTGCTTTTGAAAATGTCTCTCTTCTTGCATTAAAATTATATACCCTCTTCTTCAGAGCTTTGCATCCATCTGGGGTCTGATCCAATGCCCCCAAAAGTGTGTGGAATTATCCTAGTTGCCTTCAATAGGTTTTAGATAAGGCTTCAGTCATTTTGTCCCAAGGCTACAAATTTCTCTTTCATTTAAGGATGGTGGAGCTCTTCAAATTCATGTGACTGAGCTTAAATTTCTATCCAGTCCCCAGTGCATCAGCTAGATCAATTACCCATGGTTGCAATGTTTTTAAATGATCACATTTTGTATAGTAGCAGCTTCTCTCTCCAGTTTTCAGAGCCTGAGCCAAATCCTCCCCAGTTGCTTCTCCTCCCATGCAAAAGCAGTGCACGCCAACAAACACCAACGAGTCCACTGTGTGTACGGTATTGCAGCTTTTTGAGTGCCTCCTCTGCAGCTTATTGGGACTGGGCAACTGTTCAAACACTTGCTGATGCTCTCTTTTCTGCTCAGATTTCTTGACAATTCAAAGAATTTGGGGGAAATAAACACTCCTCTTCCATCAGTAACTTGTGTCAGGGTTCAGTAGGCACTAAGGACATGGTGCTGTCATGAAAAGGAAGATTTCTCTTATGCATATGGTTATACTCAGGATCCTGGAAACATCTGAAGTGATACTGTGTGTGCTTGGAATTTTAATACACATAACATTAGCATGGTCCATCCCATGCTAATATAATGCCTGGTCAGCTCCAAAACCTAGTCCTGAAACTAAACACCTCCAGGGTTAGATGAAGCATCCAGCCTGGGATTGATCCAAGTCTGGCTACAGGCCATAAAAATACAACATCTTTGGATAAGAAACAGGGCAAAGAGCTGAAAGTTGCAAGCTAGCCTTTCTAGCTGCTGTGTAAAAGAGAAGATGAAACACAGGAAAAAAGAATTCACTATGAGGCATCCATCAAAGTCCTTCTTGAGGTGAATAATTACACTCTCTGTTAATTACACATAGTACCATAGCTTGGCTTTCATGATATATGTCAGGTTTTATTGCTCTTGTTGTCAGTTTCTGGATGTCATAACTCTACTCCCCAGCAGCCTGTCATCAGAAAGTGCTACAGTAAATGAATTCCATAAAAAAAGCATTTGCTAATGTTTGTTTCCCCAAGAACAGCAGTGCAATAGGGTAGCTGCAGATCCTGCACCAAGCTCTCCCAGCAGGATGGTGCTCAGAGCTGGTTTATTTCAGCACCTTCTATTGAAGGCCTGCGATTAAACCTGAGTAATTCTTGCTGCAGCAGGCAGGGAGGTGTTTCCTTGTACAGGCCTTATCATGCTGCCTCTAATCTCAGCCACAAACCTGACAGGCCACCATTGCCACTCAGCAGGCTATCCTTGGCTCTCCTAAGGATACTGAGCACCCTATGCTCACAAGATTTTAGAGGTCTTCTCAGTCTGTTGTGGGATCTCGTGAACTTCCCTTTCCCTGTGTGTTGGAAAGGCTAATTTTCAGTACTCGGCTTATTTTTCTTTCAGAAACATTTCTTGGGTGAACCTTGTTTACAATTATAGAATCACAAAAATAAGCAATGAAAAAATGTATGTGCTTATAAATGTCCTGTCAGCCTGAACTCATCCAATCAGGGAGAATTACCAGTATTATTTGACTTTGCTTTGTCATACCAAGTGATTTACTAGCCAGCTTTTGAAGAGCATATGAATTCTTGGAAGAGTTATGGTTGGACATTGTGTTTCAACTTATTGAAATAGAAATGTGTGAGTATGCTGTAGTTTTTTCCCTTTCTTTGCCAAAAAAGAAATACATTTCATTTCACATTTGAAATTTTTAATTTGCTCTAGTCATGGGGAAAGTTTTATGTTTAGGCCATGGGTTGAAATATGTTCTCATCAATTTTGTTTTGGAAATGTTTGTGTAAGGAACAAATTAATCAAAAATGTCTATGTGCCAAAATTTCATGGAGAAACATTGCCAAATTTTTGCTGCAAATAATTTGTCCCTCTCTGGTGATCAGGATGAATAAGAAAGAGCAAAAGTTATTGCATTAGTTTCTGTCTCTGGTTCTTCCATGTTCTTGGTCATATCTGCCAGCCTGAATATATTTATTCTATTGGTGTGTTTAATATCCCTGTGAAATAACAGGGAATTATCTTTTCCTTTTCCATGGGAGGCTTAGAAAGGGAGAGGCTAAAGATGGGTCAAACTACCCAAATGAAATCCCCAGTTTAAGATGGGATGCAGTGTTGTCTGGACCCGTGATCTTTCTCAGTAGGATATAAAGACAGCTTATGGTAGAACTCCATCTCGAAGGTAAGATGTTAGACTAGATGAATCCTGCTCTGTACAGTGGGTATCCATGGGAGGTGTCTGTGGCTCTGCAGGAAATCTCTGGCACAGCAAGGAAATGAAACTGCTCCAGGGATCCCAGGCAAATCATGGGAACTTCTTTCTTCTGTGCCATTTCAGCTATCCTCCCCTCTCACAGATTTCAAAGTAGGTAAATGCTGATGCAAGCCAGCTTGAAGTCCAGGTAAAATAGCATTCACATGGTAAGCAAACAGAAAAATAAGCACTCTGAGCAGAGAAGAGAAACATTGATACAGAGGATAAAAGCAAAAAAAACATCTTGGCTTTCTTTCTGAGGCAAGCCTGGGACAATACTGGTCTAGCTGGCCATGCCTTGAACAGGGAGTTGGACTACAGATCTCAAGAGGTTCCTTCCCATCCACACATGCAAATATCTGACTCCCTGTTTTTTCTCTGGTCTAGTCACCAGTTGCTGAAGCATAGTTGTTGCATCCCTGTGTGCTGTGGCTCTTTCCCACCAACCACACATTGTAGGTACTGAAAAACACCATGGCCTATTCTTGGTGACTATGAAGCCTTGAAGCCATCTGTGTCCAGCCCGATCAAATGCCCCTAACACACGGGTATACAGACATCCTGGAAACACTGGAGCACCAAGGAGAAACGGCAGGGAGCGGTGGCATCTTGGGTACTCAGGAAAGCTTTGCAAGTAGGTGTGAGCAGCCCTCAGAGATGCTGCTGATAGGAAGGATCTGGGCATACCATCTCAAGGGTTCTCCTTCCTATAGGGGGCTCTCAGGAAATTCAGGAAGATTGCATAGGGCAGGTCAGGGCTTTGCTCCCTACAGGCTTAAAACACCTTCCACTGAGTCACCACCTCAGCTGCCAGCCATAACCACAAGCCAGCAGCCTCAGCCCTGGCCCTCAAGGCTCACGGTGCAGAGGGATGTGGGGAGAGTGGGGGGATGCCCCTCCCCTCCTGCTTTGCTTTCCTTGCCCTTCAGAATGGGTTGAGGGGAGAAACAGGGCATAGCCACAAATCCATGGCTCTTGTCATGTTTTCAGACCACTTGTCAGTGGTTTGGTTTCTTTTGAAAATCAGAATTGCTTCAAATTTGGCAGTGATAATTGTTTAAAAATGCTTTTAACCAAGCTAAAATCGCACATAATTCCTAGAGCAGTGAATGTGATGCGCTCTCATTTGTTCGGGGGTCCGGTGTTCCATCTGGCTGGGAGAGTCTCTGCTGTCTAGTACATCATAGTCTTTCCTTTTGTGGAAGGGGAGGCCATAGCTGAATCTGTGTCCCTCTTTTTGCTACATTTCTGAAGTTTGTAGGAGTGAAGTAGCTGAGAGATCACTGTTTCTGTGTCAGGACTAATTGAAACTCTCTCTTCTTTGATGTCTCAGGTGACAGTGGGTCCAGGTATGCTCTGCCTTCTCATATAATAAAGTCATATTCACAAAGATAGATAAAGCTAGATCCACAAAGTCATGTATGCTTTGAAGAGCTCATGAATGCTTTGGGAATCCAGGCCTTTGTTTCAGTTCCCCATCCCTAAAAATGGAGTCTATGTCTCTGTCTTGGAACTCAGGGCTGTTTTCTTGGTAGCTTCCAGTTTGAACAGGGACAGTCCATGCCACTCACAAGGTAGTTTTTCTGCCAGTATGTAATACTGTAATGTATTTTTACCATTCAGACTCCCAAGTAAACTGCCTTATCAGAATCTGCTGTCCTGGTTGTCAAGAAACTGGAAAGGCTTGCTATAGAAAATCAGTGGCATTTGGATATGACTGAAAAAAAATATAACTCCAAATGTAAGATCTTAATGAAGCACTTACATAGATATTTGTGTATTTATTGTTAGTTCTCTCTGTGAAAACTTGGTGTGTGTAGGAGTTATTTAATTACTTCAAGATTATACTTAAAAGTATTCCCTTAAGATCTCAGCACGTCTCTTAACTCACCAACATATTCGAAGATAGTCTGCACAATGGAAATCTGAGATACCACATTCAATTTAAGTCCCACACAGTCTCTCTTGTTTTACCTAAATCAGCTTATGCCTTCTCTCTAGGAATATGTTGCCCAGATGCTTGGGACTTTATAAGAGCAAGTGTTAACAGGCTTTAAGTCACAATACAAGTTTTAGTTTTCTCTGATAAACACTAACTTTGAACTGATGCCAATATAACCCTTGCTATGACAGAGTCTCTCAGTGAAAATCAGAAGGCAAAGGTTTGGTGATTTCATCCTGCAGAGCACTGACAGTGAACACACATTTCAGGAAATACATGTGAAGCATTTCTTCTTCTTTTCTGATTGCATCTTTTAAACATCATTTTTAGGGAAAAGCAAAGTTGATGCCAACATTCAAAGTGCTTTTACCCGAGCATTTTCAAAGAGACTTAAAATTAGAACTGAAAAGGCCCTAAAAGCATCACAAGTCAATCTCTCTACCTTGATGCATAGTCACATATACATCTGTCATTTCTGCCATATGATTTCTTTGAAAGCTGTCCAGTACTGGAAAACCTACACCCTTCCCAAGCAGACTTTCTAGTACTTTACCATGCTTACCAATAGGGCTTTCTTTCAGCTTGCTAGTTAGCATCCATCTTTCCTTCTGAAATTTAAGCCAGTTACTCCTTGCTCTGTCTGCAGTGAACATGAACAACAAATGATTCTTCCCTTTTGTAAACAATCTGTTATATACATGAAAATTCTTATCATAACTCCTACAGTCTTCCCTTCTCTGACTTTCAATTTACCCTGAAAGAGGTGTTTTCTAGGGTTGTAACTATTGTTTGTTCTCCTCTAGGCTTTCTTTCCTTGGGCATACATCTTTCTTAAAGTGCCATGCCCAAAACAGGACACAGTATTCCAGCTGAAGTCATTCAATGAATGAAAAGATCATATCATGTATCCACATATTTTCTTATATGTCCATATTTGTCATTTTTACAATGTTATAATACTGTTCATGTAAGTCCAACTGGCAAATCACTACATTCTTCCCACCTCAGATTATTTTCTATTTGAAGAATTTTTCACTATTTAGTTGTTCCCTTATCTTCTATATGTTTGGTTGTTTCTTCTTGTTAAAGGCTTTAATTTACCTTTGTTGAATTAATTCAATTTTTAAGAGAGCTTCTCCACATTGTAGCATTCAGGTATCATCTACATGATTTATAAGCCAGATCTCTGCTCCACACCACTGTTCAGTTAGAGGATAATGTTCAACGTATTTGTCCTGGGAGATACCCCTGCATCATCTCACTCACCTCAGTGATAGAAACCACTGGCTGACAGAAACCACTGAGAGCTGCCCTCTGAGTAAAGTTGTGCCACTGGTTTTATGTCTACCCTTGAGTAGTGTACTAGTCCATGTTTTCTGAGATTGCTGAAGAGCATATCACAAGCAACAGTGTCACAAATCCTACTAAAAGTCAAGATATATTGTATCTATTGCTTGTCACCTTTGCCCAAGGCCCATTACCTGTCACACAAAGAAATTAAATTGGCTTGACACAATTTCTTTCTGACAATTCAACAGGGTCTGTTACTCATCTCTCCGTACTTATCCTTTTAGCTTCCTACATATAGTTCGATTATTTGTTTCAATATTTTTTCCTGGGATGGAAGTTAAACTGAGTGGTCTGTAATTCCCTAGCATAATTTTTTAAAGCTAGGCATCATGTTTCCCCTTTCAAGATTTCTTAAGTCTTTTCTGTTCTCTATGATTCATGTTCTCCATAAACTGGAATTGCTTCAGCCGGTCCTCTTAAGTATTCAAAGGAAGAAGTTTGCCACAACCAGCCAGCTTGAATACACATTCCTCTGGGGTTTTTTTCTTGGCTTTCATAGCCTGAGATTTCATACCATTGGCATTAATAGCATAGTGTTAGATGCTTGCCCTTTATCTACCTAATGAACTGGCCTCCAGAAATTATTCAGCCTTTAAACTGTCATCTGTCCTTTTTCATTAACACTTTCTTTTTGTTCTTCTCACTGCCAGTGAATGAAGGCGATGCTTGTTACTTTTCGGTCGAATCTCTGCATCCTTTTGTGCTCCCTCCCTGCAGTAGCTGGGCCCAGGGTCTGTGCTCCCTTCATAGGAGCTCAAGAAAGTACTCCTGATTTCGTCAGATCCTGCTCCCTTCCATCCTGCCTTCCTATGTGCTGCAATAGACACTTTAGGTCTCTCATTGTTTCTTTAAGAAATTGCCAGCTTTCTTTGTGTCCTTCAGAATCACTTCCATCAGAGCCTCCCTGCTTGTTTCCTGTGTGTATTGCTGTCTGCCTCATTAAAGTTCCTTACTTTTATGTTCTTGTTTTACTGCTTACTCTTTGTATGGGTTTTTAACTGTATTGTTGCTTCTTCACTGTCACTAAAGTTGCCCTCTGCTTTCGTAGTCCCAGTTCGTCTTTGTTCCACGTATTAAGCCAACTTGTATCACCGAAGAGATTCTGTCTTTGGGCTGCAGCTCCAGGGCTTTTGCTGCTGTAATGGTGTTTCCCTCTCACTTGTTCCTTCTCCTTGTCTGTCCCCAAGTTGATGTATGTACAACAGCAAAGCTTGTAAGCACTGGCTGAGCTGCAGAGGCAGAGGATCAGAGCTGCTGCAGAACTGCCCTTCTCCCACTGGGTCACTGGTTAACAGTTTTGTTTACTTGGGCTTTTGAATTCCTTTGGGCTTGCCTCACATTGCATGAACTTCATGGATGCTTTGCATTTGCTTTTTTCTCATTTAATGCTCGTTGAAGTTGAATGGCTCACTTCTTGCAGCTCTACTTTGATTTACCTATTAGAACCAGTAACAACCTGATTGTCAGACTGTGTCAGTCCTGATCACTCCTACTATTGATATAAGTCCACATTAAGATCTGTTCTCTAACAGAATTGGCTTCTCAAGTGTCCTCACTTTTAGATTTGTCTTTTCATTTCTTTTTTGAATATCCAGTTCCACTGCCACAACTGTGCAAAAGGAGTAAAATATAAATGCACAAAATACATCCAATGCCTAGTTTTGCTTCCATGTTGTTTTATATGTAAACTTTTTTTACATTTCAGTCTTAAAGTTACTGGTGTTACAATGCAAATTTTAACATCTGTTTACTTCTGTAAAACAAATTTGTGTTTGTAGTTTTCTGCTTGTAGTTTTCTGCCTATGGTAAATAATTTGTGCAAGGGCTCTAGTGAATGGATTCTTCTAACTGAAGTTATTCTGAATTGAATGTTGCTCTTCTGTAGTTAAAGTTTCAACTGGAGTTTACCTGATTTTGAACAGATGTTTGCTTATGAGACAGATAAACAAAGGAATAAAACCCTCCCCAAAAGACAGACTGTGTGAAGCCTTGACTAAGAGGTTTTTACCTATTATGAAATGAACGGGATTTGGGTTGCTGGCTGTAGCTACCTGAAAGTGGAGTTTTTCAGATGGCAAAATGTCCTTTCATTCACTTTGTCATTTTATAGCATAAGGAAAAAAAAAAACAAAAAAAAAACAACAAACCCCAACAAACAAAAAAACAAAACAGAGATCAAAACTACTTTAGTAGAGTCATCTTGTTGAAATCTAATGCACAAGAGCACTGAAAATTAGTTGATTGAACTCTAATTTTAAAAGTCACTGACATTATAAAAAAAATGTCAGAGGGCATGTCATCAGAAACAGGCTTAAAATAGGATGTCAGATGACTGCTGAAGACCTAATTCTTTTTTCTGTTTCTATTCTTAATTTGTTTAGCAGTTTGCAAATACTGAAACTACAAAGCAATTGTCAAAAAGGCTTTTTAGCAGAAATTCCCAACCCCCCTGCACACTCAAATGACCTGCATACAAATGGTAATGCAACAAGTGAACAAAAACCCTTTTCAGGAGGAGTTGAACCGAACCCCAAGAGAGATAAAGAACTCCACCACCAGTTCTCTCTCTTTCCTCTCTTCCCTTTAAATTGCATCATCCTTTGTTCAGGACAATGTTTTTAGCAGGAACAATTTACTGGGGATGAATTTCTTGTCAGATGCTGGTAAGAATTAAGTCTGTCAGAAAAGCTCTGTGTTGATATAGACAAACCAAGGAGCCATTGTTTCATTTTCTGTTTCAGAAACATTCCCTTAGTTTGTAGGTAGTGGTCTATTTTGAATTTCATAAAAACAAGTTTTCTGTAGTAAAAAGGCAAATAGAAATGCTCTGTGGTGATTTGGAGAAGAAGTCATAAATTTTGACCAGTGTTCAGAAGCTGGTATGAATGTATTAGTGTAATAAGAAAAGCTCATTAAGTCTTGATGTGTCTATTTCAAATGGGGATAACCTGAGACTGGGGGAAGACAAGGGCAGATGGACAGCCACACACACAGCTGATGAATATGTTCTTCAGAGAAGGAAGAGGAAAAGATAAATAACTTCTACTAGTAGAATAAAGATGTCAGGAATTCATACCAAGTCATGCTGCATGTCCTAAAAGGCTCTGATTACAGATCATGCCTGTCCCATACTTAGAACAGTTGAGCTTTCCAAGGAGTAGATCCTCAACAATTACAGTTTGTGTTCTGGTGTTTTAAGGCGTGTTGAGATTCATGCCTATTCATCTTAAAATTCCAAGCTGCAAAGTGCAGAGCTGTAGGAGCTTCTCATGAGAATCTCAAGTCTCTGCACATTTGGACAGAGGCTGGACATTTTAAGTCTACATGATAGCTCTCATCCTTATTCCTGAGCCAGAGAGAATGAAGAGCCAGCAGTTGTATGTCCTCAGGGAGGAGCAAAATTGCTTGTTTTAATAGTGGAGGGGTCAGTTTCAGTTGTGAAACCAGGTAGAGGGAGGAAATTTAGCTTCTCAAAAGAAAAAAAACAGTTGTATGTCCTCTTTATGAGCTAGGATGCTCGGCTACCTAGCAGACTCATCCCAAAAATATCTCCAGGTGATGAGGAAACAGAGTCAGAATACAACTGAAAGTGCTTTTTAATATTCTTAGAGATTTTTCAGTTTCTTATGCCAGACAAAGTAAAGAATGATTGATTGTGGAAACCTCTATTAGGGTCTGTGAATTTTCTCTAGGATGCATTTCTGGAAGGGTAAGTATCAATTTCCAGCCTTTGCTTGCAGTTCTGGAGGTGTGGGGCAAGGATGGTCTTGAGCTTTGTCAGAGTTTGGGGCTGGAGCCAGTGCTGGAGTCTGAGCTGCTCTTGGGCACTCGGATTAACTGTGCTCCACTGTGGCACAGGGGTGACACGGAGTGGGAGGCAGAGAAAAGCTTAAGTGTGCCGCGGGGACTTGGAAAGGCAGAGTACAGCAAGCCTGTTCAGATCAAGAGAAGCTGAATTGCACATGGGCCCAGCACGTGAGACACAAATAAATATAGCAGCCTGGTGAGTGCCCAGCTGGGGCGAGTTTTATTTTGCTTTTTAAAGGAATGCTGTCAATTCCTATTTGGCTGATGAATTTTTGCTTTGTTTAAAAAGGGGGGGAAAAAAATGAAAAGGTGGTGATTGTTTGGGGTTTTTATTCCCCCCAGACAAGCCAAGAGCAAGTAATTCCCATTAAGTAGTTCACTTTTTGTAAAAGTTACAGTGCAAAGGGTTGTCTTGAAACAAAAACTGTTTCCCTGTCACCTGATGCTTGAATTCACTGGAGAGAAAAAGGAAAGTGACTGCATTGATTTTCATTGTCCAGCCCAAGAGGAGCACAAAAAGCTATCAGTGAGAGGGCAAAAGACAGACATATTCGAGGATACTTCTCCTGACAATATTCTGAGGAGTTGTTTGCGTTATGAATAAGGGAATACGTCCCTTTAAAAAACATTGTTGCTTTTTAAGTGGCTAGTTCTGCTGTAAACAAATCTTGGAAAGCGCCTGTGGAATTAGATGTATTTCAATTAAGGAACTCAAAGGAAATAGGTTTTTACCTACAGCAGAGTATGGAAATGAGGATGGGAGCATAAAACATTTTACAAAGCAAAACGTAAGTTCCTTTGAGTAAACAGGGAAGTAACAGCTGTGAAATGTTGCTAGCAGAAATTAAATGTTGTGGCCAAAAGGTTTGTTTTTCTTTTTGCGTGTTTGCTATGGAATAATTGTTCAGGTACAAACAGTCGATCAATCTGCAAGTGTAAAGAAAGGGTCAAAGTGTCCATTTCATCAAAACAGACCAGTACATTACTTACATGCCAGATTAAATTGTCCAGAGGAAGGAATCATGTCAAAACGTCATGGAGTTGTTTTCCTGTAGACAGTGATTTTTTGAATGTCTGGTTGTGGTTGTTAGAAGTGCATCTTTCAGAAATGGGCAGTGGTTGCCCACCAGGCAGGCAAAATTAAGAGTTTTTTGGAAGATGTACCAGGGTGTTTAGTAAGAGCTCTTATTTTGTCAGAGCTCATACAACAAGATATGTTGGGTTCCCTTTTCCCTTACATATTTATTGGCTATTAGATGCATAGAAGGGAGGTTTAAGTGCAGTGTCCAGAGGTTTCTGTACCCATATATGTGTGTAATTTGTATGAAGTTTGTGAATCCTTAGTGGCATCTGAAGAACTATGTGTGACTCAAGCTACACATGTGCATAACTAGGGACAGATGCAAGTCATGGTAATCATTACATTCAAGTTGATGAAGCCTATGCAAGGTTTAGTTTTTTTATGTGGGGCCCATACGTCTCCTGGTACTCTGTATAATCTAATTCATGAGCAGCTTAAGAGCCTTGTTTGCTCCTGTCACTTTTCCACTCTGGATACCTTTGGATTTCTGCCCATTGACTGTGCTGCTCCCTCACCCTGCCCTGCACACTTGCAGCTTGAGCATCTCAACTAGTTCCTTATTTTTTAAACAACTTTTCCATGTGTATTGCCAAGAACCAACGTGTCTTCAAGACTTACAGAATGCCTGTCAGGGACAGACGGGAGATACGCAGCTCTTTGCCACATGATGTTCTTTGCTACAGCAAATGCACTTGATTTCTGTCTTTTTAATGATTTTTTAAAAAGATTTGTTAATTGGCCACCTGCAGAAATTTGAAAACAGCAATTGGTATGAAAAAATGAAAGATTTAAAACTTGCAGGGATGGGTACTTTTTTTACTTTTGTGGAGGCATGTCCATAGGAACAAACTAAATGGCTGGATTGTATTTTATATTGAATCCAGTGCAAATAGGAGGTTTGTGCAAATAGGAGGTTTATACAAATAGAAAAAAATACTAGGTTCCACATATAATTGGGGCCAAAACTTTAACCTCTAGAAATAAAAAACAAAGTCAAAGTAAAGGAAAGTCTAAATCTGCTTTAGTACACTGTAGAAAGAATTTTGTGTTTTCTGTATGCAGCAATTTGCTACTTCCAGAGCAAGTGGAAAGTGTGAAAGTGTTTTGATGATTTTCCATGTCTTCAATGGGAAAGTCTTCTGTGTTTTAGGAGATTTTAGTTTTGTTTAAAAACAGAAAAACTCCTTGATCGTGTGATTTCCAGATAGCATTGGCTAGCAGAATACCAACTACATAAACACTTAGTTTATTACAGCTAACTGCATTGGTTGTTTACAACCTTGTGACTTGCACCTTATTTTCTGCAACTGTTGCCTATGCATATGTTTTCAAAGAGATTTGAATCTCAAGTAATTTAAAGAGATGAAAAAACCATCTTTTATGGTGAGGGCTTGTTTTGCTTTGTTTTCTCAAGTGAAAGAAGCTAAGGAAACATTTAGTCTGGCAAAGGTTCAGTCTTGCATTTCCTACCTCTTTGAATTACAGGTCCAAATTCTTCAAATTGCAGTGAGGAGGAGGGAAGAGGGGGAAACAATCTTTTTAGCTTCAGTACAAAACCCTGCAATTATGAGCTCAAGTTAGAGGAATGCATATGAAGAGTTATTTAAGTCAGAGCTGAGAGTGGAAACTGATTACAGCCTCAACTGTGCAGAGATTCTGACCCTTCATAATAGAACTGCATTTCTTGAAGTTTTTTGCCCTTCCATATCTACCACTTTAAATACCTTTGACCAATGCATGAAGACTGTGAGGAAGGGTGTTCAGAAATCAGAGATTTCCATCCTCAGTTGCTTTAGAGATGTCAATTTCTGAAAATTTCACCCTTGAATTTTCGCCTGAATCCTCTTGCTTGAGGGCACAGACAAAGGGGGAGGACAGCTTTTTTGCTGGTAACAGTAGGGAGTATTTAAAGGCAAAAACCTGGAGCCCTTCTGGACCTTCACCCTGTTAATGCTGTGGATGTGGTTTCTTGGTTCAGTTCTAAGGGAAGGGGTCTCTCCCCAGTACACCCCATCACACCTGTGAATGATCTCTACACTAGGACCCCTGTCCTTTGCATCTCAGGCTGGTGTTTCAGCTCTGTTGCTGCTCTGTCCATGAGACCAACTGGTCACACTGTTTACAGATGGGTTTTTTAGCCAGCAAATACAGTGACACAGGAAGGTAAAAGGGGATCCCCCAGCCCTGGTCTCACAGCAGCTGGGAGGTTGTAATGGAAGGATGGGCACAGAGCAGACACAAGCAGAAACAGTTTTTACTGTACATTGTGTGGCAAAGGAAACAGGTTTGGTCAGACTTGATTCCTGGCAGCTTGCAGGCAGTGACTGTTTGTCCTGGTCCAGCTGAGGAGCTGTACATAGTGAACGTAGTTGATATATAGTGTTTCTTCCTGCACGTTCCTTGTTTCCAGCAGCAGAAATGCAGGAAGGACAGGAGGAGTGGGCCCTCATCTGCTCAGCAGGGGACTCATCTCAGAGGGACTTCAGCCAAATGCTGCCCTGCAAACCCTTAGGTGACTCCATGTAATGTTTTGCTTTCTCTTGACATCCAGATGTGGATGTTGACTGTCTCTCTTTGCTTTCTCTCTTGCTGTCTATAGAAAAAGCTACTTTATGGACTAAACCCAGGCTGGGCAGTGGTTCCCCACTCTAGTCTGACTGGGAGTAGATCCATGGGAAAGAACTTTCCTGATGGTTCTCTCCTTTCTGCTGTGTGACCAGCAGTGCTGGAGGAGGGGGATCCTGTCACTCAGCTTGGGGAAATGATGCTATTTTGTTACAGGTTTTTTAAACTAATTTGCCTATCTTATTTGATGTGGCCTCACAATCACTTGTATCGGTGCAACTGAACAGATGCAAATAGCATTCAGACAAGAGGACAGCGTGATGGGAGGTTCTTATGCTGACTTCAAAGCACAAGAAAATGCATCTGGCACCCCAGTCTTGGTCCTTTCAGTATGTCTGACTTTGGGAGTCTGATAACTCAGAGTTGGCCACTGGTTCCTCATTTTATCAGGAATGAGCAACAGAGAAGAGATTAAGGCAATAACAACAGCTGTCAGAATATAGCCTTTTTAGTGGTATATTGGAAAGGAAGTTTGGCCTGTGTTAGTCTCAACTGAGAATGCATCAGTGAATGCTGGGAAAGATGAAGAAATGAGTGTGCAGCAGTGTCTGTTCCCTAGTTTGCTGTAAACCATATGTCTATTGGTAGCATACACAAATACTGAGTAGGTGAATAGGTGACTCATATTTAGTTGGCCAGATATTATGATTACCAACACTACTCAGTCATGCAAGCTCTGCCAAATAACTTTCAAGCACTTAGTACCTGTGGATGCTGTTCCTGTCATGCCAATCATGCCAGAACTGACTGCCATCTGAATAACAGCAGCTCCAGCCCCTTGGTGTTGTCTGTGTCTTGCAGAGCCAAGCTTAATGCACACAGGAATTGTTTTACCTACAAATGAAGTAGAGCCACTCTGCTTGGTATTGCTGTGTGTTCCTGGTACTATACAACAGTGCAGGCAATAAGAGACAATTTCTCATTGAACTGCAGGTAGCACAAATGCAATTAGCTGTATTGGTATTTGGCCAGTGAAAATACAGGAACGTTCTTGGAAGCCAGAGAGTTAATGATGTTAAATCTTCATGAGCGGCCAAAGTCTGTCCTCTCCTACCACTTTCTTTTTGCCTGCCTTAATGTATAACTTTATACCTTTGAATTGTAGGTAATTAAGCTGGACTCCTCCGTGCGGAAATGTCACACTTACCACCTATAGGCTTCCTATCTCCAGCTTTAAAAGGAATTATTCTTTCTGCAGCTCCTGCTGCTCCCATGTTCCACTCTTATTAACCTTGTGGCCACAAAGAACAGGCTCTCCTGTGTTTTCATTAGATCTGCCTTCTAAAGAAATGCGACCTGAAACCAAAGGAAAATATTCCAAGTAAAGATTTTACTTCTTTCACTTGTGGAGTGAGGTGAGAATTGGGAAAGGATCCCTCTACCTCTGGTGGTCCCCTCTGACCTGGTCCTTCTGTTGGATCTGTTACAGCCATGTTTTCCTGATTTGTCTCTCAGCAAGGAAGCAATTGCAGATATACACTCCTGTCATCACTCAGTCTCACATTTCATAGCAGCTCTGATTTGATACAGACATGGAACTAAACAGTATTTTCACCTAGCTTGGGACCTGGAAGGTTTTGCATCGTAGCAGTGTACTTCTTTGTGGTTTAATCTTAATTACAAATTGAAGGCACCCTGTGTGGTGGCACTGGACAGCACGGACAGTGCTCATCTGTGAGTTCAGGTCCTGGAGCTGAGCTAGAGAAACTATTACATCCCTTTGAGCAAGAGAATCCATCAAAACACAGTGCAATACATTATACATTCAGATCCCTTCACGCATTGCAGCACTTTGCTGGCGCTTCTGCATTGCTCAGTGCCCATTCTGCAAGATGTGCAGATGTGCTGTGGTAAAGCTACGAAAGCATTGGAACCACAGTGGGTGCCAGCAGGAGACTGATTAAGCATGGTGACGTGGTCAGATATTCCAGCTATCTGGGTACAGCATGGATGCTCCTGGCCTGACCTTTTTGATTTTCAGAAAAAAATAATGCTATTAGAGAGAGGAAAAAGGAGGGTATATGTAAACTGAAGCTGTTTTTGGAGCCACTAGAAGTTGTTCTTGAAGAGTTTACACAAGCAAGATTTTCAGATCACTTAAATAAGCTGTAGCCATTTTTGCTTGAATTGAGTATTTAAATCATTACCAAATCAGAAAGAGATTGTTTGGTAGCTGCTTTGCCCAGATTTAGAAATTATATTTCCGGATGCCGGGTGATAAGAACCAGTGCCCAAAGCATTCAGTAAAGGGCCTGTTTGCTCTTACCTCATGAGTTATGTTTCTGGAGGAACAGGAACATCCTTTCCCTTGGCAGGGCACAGGGCACAAAACAGCAAATACTTGGGGGCTGGATGTTCTTGCCTGCTGGTCCAGGCTATGTAACCAAGCACTGCTGAGAGCTGCAAAGGGCAAGACCTCACTCACAAGGGAGATTAAGTTATAACTGGGTAGCACAAATTTTGGTATGGAGCTTGTTACCGCAGTTTTGTCCCCCACAGCTTGAGCGGTGGGAGATCTCTGGGCTAGGATGATTGCAAGAACTTGTCCTCTCCTCTCATAGTGCAGCTGCCCAGCATTCCCTACCACCTGCAGCCAGCGTGCTCCTTCCACCATGCTTGCACAGGGCAAATGCTGCACCCAGCATGCAAGGCAGAGGCACGAGGAGCTGTTTAGTTCCCTGCCTTCTGATGTTAAAAGCTTCTTCCCTGGAAAATGTTTTCTCTTCCCTTGGGGCCCTCCTTTCATCAACTGAGAACAGGAGTTACAAAGGCACATGACTGATTTTTAGATCTTAATAATAAACAGTTAGCAAGGCTTTGGTATGTACTGTGCTCAGAGCCCTGGGATGTGTAGAGATACTGTGTTTCATCACCAATTCCACCAGATAATGAAGTCCCAATTCCCCTTTATAGCAGTGAGGACATGCAATCTTTCTGGTTTGCTTGGATTGTCCAAGAGATGAAGAGAGCCAGCAGTAGGGCACAGCTGCAGGCAGCATCTCAACCCAGGAAGCCTTTCTCCCAGCACTGACTCATCTGCTGTTTTTTTCTGTGCGGTAGAGGTGTTTCAGGCATTGTGGGTATGGGACATGGTGGAACCTAGAAGGATGAGATGAGGAGGGCAGGAAGGTGTCATCCACACTGTTGCAGTTCTGCATCACTTATTGTGGCTTCACTGTTGCTATAGGCACACAACCAGCCCCAGATTGCCTATGTCTTGTGCTGAGATCCTTGAATATGAGGAGCTCTTATAATTGCTTCCTCCCCCTGTGAGCTGCAGGATGAATCTGCTCCAGAGAATTTGGCTCTGTCTGAAGTGGGATTTTTCCTTGTAGGTACTCTCTAGTCATGAGTAGGGAACACCACATGTTACCCACCCAGCTTACATGTCCTCATCCAGTTCCACAGCCAGCTGTGGCCATTCAATGTCAGTGACAGGCTGTGGTTAAGCTGTTCAACACAGGAAGCCCAGCATGGGCAGGGGTTAAGCAATATTCGTCCTCTAACCTTCAGAGACCTGAGGAGGAAGGAACTCAGTGGAAGGTTTAAGGTGGGCTAGGGGTTTGGTAAGAAAGAATTTTAGCAGTAATAATTTATGGTAGAGAAAAGGAGACTGAGGGAGTGGTTGTGAAGATCTAATAAGGGAATTTGGTGATCAAGGTTCAGGTAGAGAGAGTGTCTGTTATTTTAGTGAGAGAAAAACAAGGATGAAGTTATTTTTAGGAACAACATGTCCAGGCAAGTGAATGACAGTCGTACCTCACAGCAGAAATTCTCATGCTGAAGTGCAAATGCTGCTGAGCTTGTGCTGCCAGCCTAATGAGCAGAGAAACATGATGAGCCAACTACAGTAAAATAGGGATTTAAATAGCATGGTTCCCGGGGGATTTGAATGGGAAAGAGGAGATGTTCAGAGTGGATGGCAGAAAGAGTGCGTTTTTTGTGGGTGAATCCCTTACACCGCTTTCCCCATAGAGGGCAGCAGTGCCAATAACAGCTGGAAAGGGACGTAAATAGTGGTGGCCATTCGGTGTTTTCTCATGGGAAAGATGAGCCAAAGCCCTGTCTTTGTCCCATTTAAGAGCTGCCTAATCAAACTTCGTGAGGGAAGTGCCGGTCCTGTTTCTTTTATCTGAGAAGCAGCTCTGGAGCTATCGTTGCTTCTGTTTATATCATTCTGCCAGGGCCAGCCTGTCTGGGGTCAACATTCAATCCCTACTCCCACTAGAAGGAAAAGCAGAGCTTTGAAGGCTTGGATTTTGTCTCCTTGCAGACTTTCCCCCTTCATTCTCTGTCCTTTGCTTTGGATCACGAAAAATAATGAACCAAAAAGAAAATAGCAAAAAACAAAAAGCCCATCACACTTCCCTAGTCTGAACTTTGTAAAGACTCTCCAGAAAAACATAGCTGTGTCAGTCTGGGCAAGCCTTCCAAAGCGAGCTCAGCTCCAGAAACTCTGAGGTAGGGGAACTATGCTATGGTCCTGCCTCCCTGAGGGATGTGCTGGCAAATGCTGTGGTAATTGTGCTTGTTATCTGCAGTGTCTAGATTCATTACATTAGATACAGGTAACAGGTGAATGCAACTTCACCATGTCATTTAAGATGCTCCATGAATCTTCCTCCCTTTTCCTCGCCCTGCTATCAGCACACATGGCTGTAGGAGCCCTCTGCAGTAGCATTGCGTGAGATTCTGGCTCTTGGGTTTCAGAGGGCCTGTTCTGAAATGCAAACATGAGCAGTCAAGATCTCCAGACTTGAGGAATTCACAGGCAGGCAATGGGAAAGAGCTGTGTGTGAGTCCACATTTATCAAAAGCCTAACTCAAAGGGAGAGGTATAAGTTGAATGATCAGCTTAGCCATGAGGGGTTGTTTCTCCACTGACTTTAGGCTGGCAGGCCAAACTTTGGCTCCTTTGAGATGACAGTGAATAGCCTAACAGTTTCATATTTAAGCACTTTAATGAATATTGTGATCTTCTGAGTTCCCTGCTGCTGTCAGATGGGATCCCAAGGCTTGTCAACATGACTGATCACCGTGTTATGTCTCTCTCTGCTTATGAGTAAGATGCCGTGTGCTCATCTGGATGATCTTCACTGCACAGCCCTGCCTGAGGTAATGGCGTGGCCGAGAAGGCAGGTCAAGAAGGTTGGGAGCAATGAAGCTGTCAAATGACTTATTACTCACATGCTATGGTGACAGGGCCTGTGGGACATCAGAGTTCAGGCAGTTGTTGCCAGAAAAAAGTAGGGCTGGTCTTGGCCCTTCTCCCGTGATGACAGCTAACCCAGTGAGACCAGGTGGTCTGGCAATGACACAGGTCCAAGTATGGCTCCTGCAGCCATGTGGTATCATGTTGTGATACCTGTGAGACAGTTCTGTGATCATTGGTGGTGGCTATTGTGGGCAATAAAGGAGTAAGTCTTCCCTTGCCAGTGGAATGAATGTCCTGTGTCTTATCCTGGAGAGGCTTTTCTGTTCTCCCACGCTGCCACATCTCTTGATTTGGCCCTGCATGTGGGCTTTTCACTGGTTTTAACTGGGTTGACTTAGGAACAGAGTTAATTCTGGAATTAATTCTGGAACAGGTTGGTGGAGTCTCTTGGTTTGGGTCGAGGAGCCCCATGTTGATGTCATCTCTGTACATCAAACTGGTATCAGAACCTCTTTCATCCAAAGTACGAGCAGATGAGCAAGGAGTCAAATCAAATTTAGCAGATTGTTTTAGAAAATGATTTTATTAAATCGGTACAGTTCCTGTGTGTGCGTTGAACCAGAGATGAAGGGGTTGTTAAAATCGCTATTGTTAAACTCATATAAATTTGAGTGCAGCAGGTTTTTACAAATTCATTTCTGTGGATCAATTATGATGTTGATCCAACAGAAGCACTTTGCAGAGCACAAAAAATAAGTTAATATGCTAGATGTTGGTTATGGGCCAGTATTCAATGGGCTCACCTGTTGGTAAGGGCCATAAGCAGGCATGTGGTGTGGGATACTGCCATTTGTTACCCTTGGGGACACTCAGGTCTGCATTTAACCAGCCCTTCAGCATCAGCAGGTCTTTTTGCCGAGGCATTAGCCCTGTCCCATCTGTAGTTGAAAGTGATTCAAATGGGATTTTTTCCCGAAGCTGACCCTGTGTGAGTGACTCTACTGGGACACTGGGATGGTCCTCTTTCTAGGGAAGAAGTCCAAGACATTCAAAGGCCAGTCTCACAGCTGACAGCTTTCACAAGCTCAAAATAATAAGGACAGTTTCCGTACCAACTCCAAAATACCAACCTTTTCCTAAAGGAGACTCCAGCGGGAGTGCAAATGAGGCTGTAGCTCATCTTTAATAATGCTACTTTTAAAAATAAATCATGTTTTATGGATCTAAACTTAGCCTCTCCAGATAAGCGAGTCCCGGGGCCGCTGGTGATTAATATGCAGCACTGGAGCGTGGCCCAGCGGGGCCCTGATTAATAGCGATGACATCATGACTTTTAAACATTCTGTTAATGCCGGCCCCCGTGACAAATGGGGACGAGCGGCATCGCTTCGCGTGGCATTTGCATCGCCGGAGCGAGGGTCGGGAGCAGCGCCCTGTGTCTTCCCCGGGGCAAGGCAGGGGGAGTCCGGTCCTGGAGCCCGGCGCTGGAGCCCGGGGTTAGGAATTACGGTCCTGGGAGCAGTGTCCCGGGACCCGGCACTGCGACGATCCCGCCCCGTCCTCGTTCAGAGGCTTGTGTGAGTCACTGGGGGGAGAAGCGGGTATGCTGGAGCTTTTTAAGTGTATTATCCACCTGCAGCGTTCTCTGCCACGCTACATTCAAGGCAGCTCCCCATGTAAATGCTTGTGCTCCCTGCTACGGTCCTCCCTGAGTTTTAGGGGGCTGGTGTCCTGCAACCTTGACATAGCACATGCCCCTTAGCAGGTGTGAAGCATGTTTCTCAGCTGTCTGAGATTTTGCTAAGAATTTTTGCCTGGTTTCCAAATAAATTCTCTTCCGCCATCCCACCAGCACCAGTGAGAAGGATGCTGTTTGAAGCACTGTCTTTGCATTCAAATGATAACCCCATGAATCCAGATTGCATTTAGTATCCAAAAGTAATCACAGAAGGGTTTTAGACAGTTTGATTCTCTAGACTACAATTTCACCTTTGCAGTGATCTCTATGCCATACTAATACGTAGCATGAGGACCTAATATGTGAGAAGTTCTGAACTGGGAAAAATCTGATGAGATTCACTGGTTGTGCTGGGATAGGGGCTTTGTCAGGCACTGCCCTGTGGCCCCATAGTTGATGAAAGCTTCACAGAAGCTAGTCGCTGGAGTTTGTTGTATTAAAGTTATATTTGGCCTACTGCTGTCTCTTTGAACCTTCCTATATCAAATGACTGTGCTGCATTTTTAAGAGCTTTTCTTGTCGAGTAGACAGGTTGCTTTGGACTCGTTCAGTGTGTGGGAAGGGTTTTTATTCCTAAACACCTCCCTCTAAAACCCAAGACAGCTAACTGTAATGCTGTGCCATACAGAGCACATGTTTTATGATCTTAGAGGTCTGAGAATATAAAAAGTGTTGTAAATACATAACCTCTGAGCTAGTCAGCATCAGCCAGGAAAATATCCCCCCTCCCCTTTGGCATGATTAGGAGAATGCAGACACGCTCCCTGTCAGAGAAATCTTTGCTTGGTGGCATCATCTGTTCTGCAGTGTTTTCACCCTTGCAGCAAATCCTCTCACCCCTTCTCCAGTCAGTCTCGTTCTTTGCACTTTCAGAGCCTTTGCCACCTCACCTTTAATGCATGCTCCTTGTGCAGTGATAAAGCACATCTTGGAGTGAAGGATGGGATCAGGGGCATCTGTTTTCATGTCTCAGCCACAGACTTGTGTGTACTTGGTTTCTCTGTGCTTGCTCCTCACCATCAGGAACAAATTGGTATTTGTCATAAGCTCTTTTGATCCTTGAAGAAAATGAAGGGCCATTTAACATTTTTCAAGTAATAATAATAATGGGGGAAAAGGATGTATTCTGGTATCTGAGAATAGTAAGCTATTTGTTTAAGAGCATACTTTAGAACAACAGCAAAAAGGACCTTTAATCTCAGAATTTCAAGGCACCTTGTAAACTATAAACATTGATTCTCATTCTTCTTGCTATTCCTTGTGGGCATTTTACCTCTATAAAATAGAGAAACATTCCTACTCTGATGATCTTGCAGCAAGAACAAACGTTAGAGAGAACTAAGGCCAAATACAAGGGGGATTCGGGTGGCAAACACAACTGGGGAGTGTGCTGGGAATGGGTGGTTTATGTTCAGGATATCTCACCCATGGGGCCATGCATTCTGGGTAAGTCAGCCTCATGGACACCTGTGAAAAGAAATTTATCCTGCCGTGGGGAAGCTGAGTAGTGGGGCATGTAAATGAGATTGGTCACTCTATAAATTTCTGAGAAATGTAGCTTTTAACCTGACAAGGAGGTGAGTGGGTGAGTGTTGTTGAATCATGGAGGGGACAAGCAGCAGCCGGGGAGTTTTCCATTGGTTCCATTAGCTAAAGATTTCCTGCTGGAAGAGGGTTCTAGATTTGCCTCCATAAGTGTGTGCCTGCTGTGACATCTGCACACTGATAATGTTAAGCCTCCTTTTCTTTTTTCTTTTATTTTCTTCTTCCAGTTTCTATAAAATAAGCCCTGAAAATCAATCTGAGCTGTACTGAAATTTTGGGTTCTTTTGTTTCTCTGCATTTTGATTGGATTATGTCCCTGACATTATTGCCAAGAAGTTAAATAATACATCTAGAGATGGAGAAAACTGAATAATGCAGCTCTGCAGCTTATAGCTTTTCTAGTGCTGTGCCAGAGAGCTTTTTGAGTGGAGAATTGTGACTGGCAGGAAAATTTAGACAAAAATGTTTTGGAAATTATTTTTTTTCTCTTCTCTATTTTTATCTGATAAGGACCAAAATGTACTGCTGAAAGCTGTAATATTCATGGCAAAATAACCACAGAGATTCGGAAAAAGTAAGAGCAGATAACTAGGAAAGCTGTTTTCTTACCAAGTGCCTTCAGTTGCAGACCATGGGTTATTCAGAAAACATGGGCTGCATCACTCCATAGGAAATGAGCTGGACATGCCTGACTCAGCTGAAGCCTTGTGCAAGATCAGATGATAAAGGAAATTCAGACTGAGCTTCAGGACTGATAGAGGACTCCCTCAGAACCTATGGAAAGGATGGCAGGACTTCCATTGCCACGGATGGATTTTGACAGCCAGACCAAATCAAATTTGGTAACTCCATCTCCAGCCCCTTGCTCTCAGTTTGCAAGTCCTGCAACCTTTTTCCAGTCTGGTCTTCTCTGCAGCACCATGTTTGCAGTGAACACTGGGATCTGGGTTTAGACTACCTGTGTTTTGACTTGTCCTCTCTCGGTCCCTGAGTGGTATGTGGAGTCAAGGACAACTGAGTTTGGTTCTTGGATGCCTCAGGGAACTGTGTGACGGCATGGATGTCCTTCTTAACCTTTTCATCACCCATGGGTCCCCTCTTTATTGCCTGCTGCACCATCCCCAAGCTTGTTCAGAAAACTGCTTGCCAAATCTCTGTCAGAGTAATCAGGAAAACTCATCCTTGCTCTTTTGCCTATGGGAAGAGAAACAGCTAATAAAGTCGCTCCAAAGCAGAATGAACAGAAGCCATTATTTTATGTCCAGGCCTTGCTGGGTAATAATGATCTGCCTTTAACCACCCACTCGTGCCTCTGCTTAATCCCCTGCTTGTTCATGACCTTCGCTCATTGTATCCTGTTGATTTGAGCTTGTATATTCCTGACACACAGGAGCTGCATCTTCATTCATTTGTGGTAAATGCCTGAGACACTCAGGGCACTTGAAATTAAATAATCAGCCGTGAAACAAAAGACCCCAAATGGGCACACAGACACATTGTTTTATTTGCAGATAAGCTATGTCTAAAAGCCAGCAATGTGTGATGCTTCTTCCTTATTTTTTAGTTTAAAGCAGATGTTATATACATTATTAGAAACTAAATCCTTGCAGTCCGTGATGTAATGAAGGCAGGAAGCAAGAATTGAGGACCTAGGATATACCCTGCTTTATTTTAGATGAGGCTTTGGAGAAGGGAAAAGTGTGGTGTGAGGGCTTTATGTTCAAGGAAAATGTCCTGTGCTTTTGTGCCTTTTGAAGCTGGGTGTTTGTCAGGTTGAGGGTAGTATGTGGAAGGGAGGTAGGGAGGGGAAGAAATAAAGGTTTTAGTTCTCTGTGTTGGATCTACACAGCATGGGTTAGCAGAAGTGTGAGGTGTGCTAGGCTCTGGAGGGAGGCATGTCTGTGCTGGAGGTGATAGAAGAGTCTATGGGTTTTATGATGATGCTTGATGTTCAAAGTAGCCAATATTGTCCTATCAGGTATATGAAAAACTGCAAAAGATACAGGCATATATTTGTACCCAGGACAGATTCAAAGGGGTCCCCTCTCTGTTCTTCCATTGGATTTTGGGAAGAAACCCCTGGAAAGATGCATTTGCTATTCCTGCTGAAAAAAAGCCATCTGAGAAAAGCCCCGTGAAGCACCCTGACCATGGGTGGGGCATCTTTGAGAGGGGAGTGTGTAGCAGCGCAGTGAACCCCTCCCATTTTATTTCTCTTCTTGGGAGCAGATAAATGCATTTGATTTAGAATTTTGAAAAGATGGGAAGTACTGTGGGCTTGCATGCATGCACCTGAATCTCCCCTCAGATCACTGTAAGCAGCAGTTAGGCATGTGCAGCTGGAAGATAACACGCTCATCTCCTCCACTGAGGACAGGTGGTGGCAGCCAGGCTGGCAAGCCGAGGTTATCTGTTACCAGCACAGCACTTGCTGCGTCTCTCGTCTCTTCCCACCTAGTTGCAGCTAATTCCATGTGAAACCCACTATGTACACACTTGCAGCTGTAGTTTAGTCCATCAGCCCCTTTGAGCCTGCAGGATCTGGCCATGGAGCAGAGGGAATCACATGCAATGGCAGATAGCAGAACAAATTATCCAAGCCTGCCAAATAGAGCGAGGTCTGGCAGTGTCCAGCAGTCCCCCAAAACGTCCAGTTTTCTATGGAGAAACTTTCAAGTTTCTGGTTACCTGGCAGAAATGGCAGCCAGGACTTTTTGTTCCCTTCCTTTATTTGCCACTCCTGAAAGATTTGTGGAAGCCCTTCAGGAGGTCTGTGAACATGTCCCAGGATGCTCGGTGTGTCAGGGTGTACACCTCAACAGAAAGCACAGCTGTGCTTATTTGGCAGGGGAAACATGGAAACCTGTGTTCTTAAGTAGCAAAGGGAGGGGAGGTATTTATCTGCATGGGGGCGGTTGGGATTACTTCTGGGATAATTTTCCATTACAATTTAGATATCAAAGGGGGCTGGTGAATAACATTCAGTTCCTCATGTTGAAGACTATGCAAGTTGTTACTGTGTGGAGTAGCACCTTTCCAAGGGGAGAAGTGGTTGGTCTGCTTCAGGTATGGTCTTAGCGCATTCATCTCTCGCCATGGAAAAGATTATACTTGCAACACACAAGGAAACATAAATAAATAGAAAGGCAGGTTGGAGCTTCACTCCCACAAAGAAGACCAGAAGCTTTTTATGTGGGTAGGGAGCAGGAAATTCACTCCTTCTAGCTCTGTCCATAGCATCAAAGAACACTTTTTGTTGAAATTGCCAAGTAAATAAATGGGAGTTGTCCATGTAAACCCCTCAGGCAGCCTTGTAAATCTCAACTATAGGCTCCAAAAATGTCAGTTTTTTCATCTTATCAGCATTTTAGTTGGGTTTTCATTGTTTGTTTTTGTTTTTGTTTTGAAGAAAGGAAAAAGAAGGAATTGAGTAAGAGGGGGAAGGAGGGAAGAAAAAGAAGAGGAAGGAAGGAAAAGAAAGGAGGGAGAAGGAAGGGAGAAAGACAAAGAGGAATAAAGGAATAAGGAAGGAAAGAGCAAACTACACTAGGAGAATATTAAGGTTTGATAAGGCACAGATAAGTCGTGGAGCTGAGGAATCTTGCCTCACTCATTCTGTATGCTGCATAAGTTATGAGAAAAGTGAGTGACACAATATATCTTGTTATTTAAGGAAGAAGATGAAGGCTGTGCCATATAGTTCTAGCATTCCTTGCATTAGCATACTTGTGCAGCTATCACATATTCAGTGCATCCGTTTAGTGGGATTTTTTTTCCTTTTTTTATGAATTTTGCAGGTTGCATCCTTTCTTAGTAAAGATATTCTGTATTCCTTAACTTTTTATGAAAACTGCTGCATAATTCCAAATTTCAGCAAAGCAGAGCCCTGAAATGATGAATGAATTACAGAACAGTTGGGTTTGGAAGGGACTTCTTGAGACCATCAAGTCTGACCCTGTTGTTTAAGCAGGGTTAGCTAGAGCAAGCTGCCCAGGACCACGTCCAGTTGGCTTTTGAATATCTCCACAGATGAAGACTCTACAGCCTGTCTTGGGCAACCTGTTCCAGTGTTTGACCACTCTAGTTAAAAAGTGTCTTCCTATGTTCAGGTGGAATTTCTGAGACTTTAGTTAGTGTTTTTAAATTAAGAAGGTACAGCTGAAGGGCCCCACCTTCCTGATTCCTTCTGAGAGGAATGGAAGAAATAGCAGTATCTTTGAAATGAAAGGTGGAAAGACAACCCAGAAGGATTCCTTTACACACTTATTTTAGCTTAGAAAAGTGATGGGAGAGACCATCTGGAGAAAGCAGGAACTAATTTGTCGGGATGGAACATGGCTTCATCTGAAAAAGTTTGATCCACAGTTAGCTTTTAAGTGCCTTGAAGCTTGTGTTGTAATCAGAGCTTTGCATTTCATTTGTGATGAAGGCAAACAGGTGCCAGCTGTAAAATTTATTCCTGGATCTGGACCCAAGAGTTTTTATCCTCCTCAAGTTTTCAGAAGTTTTGATTCAGATTTTATTTTTACTTTTCCTCTTTCCCTCACTGGCCAAGCTGAAATGTCTGAGCCTTGATTTGGGGTGTCTGAGAAGCCTGGAAAGGAGAAATGAATATGCATACGCCTCTGAGGACTGGCATCTCTATGTGTGTGTCCATTAAATGTGAGTTCCTTACCTTCCTGGGGCTGCTGATAAAAATTACCAGATGAAGGACATAGAGCAAAATGACACAGTGACCCAAGATGACCCACAGAGCTGGTGTTTGGAAGAAAAGGCTGCTGCCCTGGTTCCTGAACATGCCCAGTGGCATCTGCAGGAAAGCAGCCATGGATGTCACCTCTCCTGAGCCTAATCCTGTAAGTTGATAAGCACCTCTTGAAAGATAATGAGGATCTTCAATTGCCTGCTTGGTGCAGTATGGAGTGGGATCTGCACCAGCAGGGATCACCTGAGTGATCACCAGGGTGGATGCAGCTCAGGAGGAACCACAGAGCTTTGGTGCACCATAGGGAAGGATCCAGGCTTCTGGAGACCTTGTTCAAGCTGAACCTTTAAGCGGGGTGATTGCCCATCAATAAAGAAGAGACCATAGAGAACCACCACCTGGTTCTTGACAGTGTGATGGAATATTCATGACAGTATAATAGAATTTTTGTGAAATGCGATATTTTACTCTTGTTACTGGAATACAGCAGGGGCCCTTTAAATCAGAAAAATTGATTTTAGAATAGGGTTTGTTAGAACCTTTCAGTCCCACAATCGATGTAAATGGGCAAATATCATTCTCTTTAAATCCAGTTTCCTGAGGCATAGCTGTGTTGGACACACATTGGAGAAGCAAGGAGAACACCCCTGTGGACTGTTAAAGCAGAGAAAACCAGACAAATTCTTCATGCAAGGAAAGAGCTCTGAGGGAAGGCTGAGAGATACAACTGTGAATGGCCCAAATTACACCCTCACCCCTGGTGTAATGCCATTGAAGTCTGGAGAAGAGGAGGCGGAAGAGAGCTGTGAGGCCTGCCAGCTGATACATGAAGGAATATGTTGCAAAGGGGGGGGACCAATTATTCTCGCGAGCCAACAGGGGAAGTGCAGAGAATATTTAGGTCCAGCATTAGGGTAAAGTTTCTAGTGGGTGAGTTATTAATCATCTAAGGCAAGGTGTGCATTGGAAAATGAGCTCTGCACTTCTAGGCTGGGAAACAAATGAGTGTTTTATGTCCGGAATAATAGGGAACTGGGGATGTTGGGGTGTGAGGCTTAAATCTTGTCCCCACCTCTGACACTGAGTCATAGCAGTCCTGTGGAGGGATACAATTTGCAGTCTCTGCAGGCAAATCTAAACTATTCATAGTCTAAACTGGTCTGCAAGCAAAGACAAGACATATATGTGTAAAGACTGGAGCAATATACCTTGGTAGCTGCTCAGCCAGTGGCTCAGAAAACTGCTAGGTAAGGTACACCAGCCCAGATTTGGGATTGTCTCCACTGAGGGATTACTTGTGCTGTCTGCATTGTGTGTCTGGGGAGAAGGCATTAATTTCTCTGTTCGCTGAAAACTAGATGGAAATTTGTAAAATTGCCAAAAAATATATCCTTGCGAAAATTCTAAGTGATTGAAAACCAGTTTTTCATCTTTGTAAAATCTAAGATTTCAAAATTTTTGTCATCTGACCTGAGGAAAGATGTTGGTGAAAGTTATAATGTTGGAAGCATCCATAAAGAATTTAAAATGTTTTGCTTCAAACTTATCAAAGTGTTTAGTTTCCTTTGTGTTATATTCATATAATGCAAAAGCAACTTTTTTTTCAACCTTATCCAAATGAGATGCTGTCATGAAATCTTTTCCTTGAAGATTTCAGCACAATTGATATTTTCCTGCAAAATATGCCATTTCTGTTCAACTTGAATTTTCTCCCAGAAAATGTTCCTTTCAAAAATCTTGGGCCAAGACAAATTACCATGATGCAGCTGCCGTTGCTGCAGTAGGTCCTTTCAAACACAGCCAGTGAGCATGCTAGTTTGTAATCTCTACTTTGTGACGCAAAAGAACATAGCAAAAACACCCCTTAGCTGCGACTCAGATGGACTGGGGATTTTGCAGTTGTAACTTCTAAGAGCCTTGTCTCTTACTCTCACAGTGAGACTGTACCTGTTTCTCTATCTGGGAAGCAAGGAGGGTGATCACCACGAAGCACGGGCACGCTTACCAGCCTCTCTTTAGCATCATGTCAGAGAGGGATACGAATGTTTCCTTTGAGGGCCCTGTGGGTACCTATTTCAGTGTTTCAAATGTCTTCTCAGATTTAGCTTTCTTACTGTTGAGGTTGGTTGTGGGTTCAGTCATATACAAAGCATTGGAAGGGTAGCCAGCTATGCAAAAAATATCACCTCTTACTCCAGTCAAGAGCTCAGAGCAGGGAACTCAAGGGCTGTGATTTCAAGCTGGGCTGTGATTTCAAGCCAGGCTGATGGCATGGCTTAGACATGTGGATGTGCACACCCCAAGGTCTGCTTTTGTTGTGTGTGTGAAGATAAATAAATAGCATAAATGTTCTCTGTCACACACACGTTTTTCCTTTGTCTCAACCCTTACATGGTTGTGTTCCTGGGTTTGTATTATCAGTGTACAAACAGTGTTTCTTGCTTCTCTGTAAAACACATCACAACAAAATGAGCTTTTACCTTGTCTCCCCCTCCATCACATGTACAAGTACATACATATTACACAGCTCCAATCCCTGTGAATGAGCCAACATGGACCTCCTTAATAGGTTTACTTATGAGGAGCCTGATTTTTTCTGGAGGAGTTGTAGTCATGAGGCTTTAAAATCAAAGGCTGGCCTTAATGCCAGCCATGCAACTGCAGGACATGTGGCTCACTGGCTGTGAGCCTGATGAAAAAGATCAGAGAGGGATTTGTTTGGATGCAGGTGGGCAGGAAGGCTACATCTTTTGAGCAGATTTGACACTGGCATTAAGGTCACTCACAAAGCCACTGACAAGGTAGCATCATGCCCTCACCAGTTCGTGCCAGGGCATGGTGGTGTGCTTTGTGTTGACAGTGCTCTGTCCCCAGAGCTGCCTGGGAGACTCAATGAAGTGGAAAGTCGAAGTAAACGCAGGAGTGAGGGAGGCTCAGCTACACAGCAAGGCAATTTCCACTCTGCTTTCCCTGGGTGCATGGGCAGTAAGAAGAGGATCTAACAGGGATTGCAGCTATGGACAAGGTGTAAGAGATCCATTCAGTTTCTCTCCAGGCAGGTGTAGTGCTTTTATTTGATCATCACACTGTTAGGATTTAGTGAGGTGACATTAAGTGGATTCATAACCACAGCTAAGCCTGACACACCAGCAAGCCCCAGCATGTTGTGGTGCCATTATTTGGTCTAATGAGGGGAATAAATACACCTGGAAGCAGAGAGTCCTCTCCCATCCTGGAAATTTGGCTGGATGGATGTGAAGCCTTATCAGCCCAGATCCATGCAGGAGATAGAGGGTGATTTTTAGTCCCTTCAGCGGATGGTAAGTGATACTTGAGCCCTGTCGCCTCCCAGTCGCCACCACCCTCCATTACCCTCCCATCTCCTCCCACTGCCCCCTCCTTGTATTGCCACCCACTCTCATAATAGCTACCGCACTAGCACACCACTGCTGCAATAACAAATACCGCCTCGTTTCAGCATGATGAATGAAGAGTTTTAATGAAACTGGCCTAAGCCGTTCCTGGCAAGCTGCCTGGTTTTTGTTTGTTTTAAGCAAGAGTGATCCATCACCCTTCCGACTTCTCTCCATCGCAGCATCCCCAATCAATGTGCTGCACCAGCCTCCCTCCTGTATCCCTTAGTAGCAACCCCATCCCTTGTTTCCTGCAGTTACCTCATCTCACTGTGACCCCAACCCCCTTCCAGGTTTCCTCTCTGCGACAGAAATTTCGTTTGGGTATCTCTCCTTTTGCTGGGTGTCAGCAGCTATGGCTGTGGGCTAACAGGGTGCTCAGGGCTGTACTGAAGTGGATCTCACCTCTGGCTGTTCATCTGCAG
The DNA here is from genome assembly GCA_013396755.1 of Sclerurus mexicanus. NCBI lineage: Eukaryota > Metazoa > Chordata > Aves > Passeriformes > Furnariidae > Sclerurus > Sclerurus mexicanus. The sequence continues at coordinate 956,590 of VWZF01003098.1, forward strand.
CTGACAGTGCTCACGCACGCACACACACACACACACACACACACACACACACACACACACACATATTGCTCGCTAATAGTACAGTTGAATGTCTGGTAGGTATTAATTAACCTTGCAGCCTTCTCTTTCATTAGGGTCTCCTGTCTCTCCTGAGACAGCCTGTAAATCAAAGTGTGACTCACAGCTTTCAGAACACAAAAACATAAACAAGAAAGCCCCGAAGAAGGGAAGAAATAAAACAGAGCTCCACCCAACCTCTTGGGGGAAAAAGGAAAAGGCAATCTCAAAAGCAGGAAGCACTTTAATTAAGTGAGTGGGTGCCAGCCTCCAGCTCCACACTCTGGAGCCATTTGGGAAGGGGGGCTAGACAGTTCTCTGTATGCATTGCTTTGTCCTCTCATGCAGTTTTTCATTATTACAAGACAGGGAAAAGGAACAATGTTGGTCTTTTTCATCTTTGAAGGAATTAAGCAGACAGGTGTACGTGTGAGTGGTGGAATGAGGCAGGACAGAAGAAGGGAGCAAGCCAACTCAAATACAGAGCACAGTGTGACATCAGACATGGGACTCCTGGAAGAAAGAGCAAGAGAGCAATACCAGTGTAGCTTGCTTTTCTAACCTTTCTCCAGCTGTCCTTAGTACTTACGTTTTTCAGAGCATCCTGATGACCTGTGCTAAATAAATGCCATTTTCAAGCACTTCTCTGAATTTTTGACATATTTCCCCGCTGAAGTTTATTTCTGTCTGAGAAGTACCTGGAAAATGAAATTTGGGGGGTTTTAAGCAAAACACGGGGTGCATAAGAGGCAAACGGGAGAATCCATGAGAGTTAGAAGAATGCATCTGAAGAAACTTATTCACCAGAATTTTCAATGGAAAAGCTTGAAAAACTCCTGGATAAAGCATATTATGGCATTTTCATCTCTAAAAGCTGTTCTATGTGGCCAGATTCTTGTGACTTTCCAAAGCACAATGAACTAAAGAATTTGGAGCAAAGTAGCCCTTAGTGTTAAGTCACTAAGAGTGTTTTCAGCATGGGGAGGTGATGTGATGTTCTTCCTGTTTTCTGCTCCTGATTTTTTTTGTCGAAGTAGTCTCAGAGCAGAATCAAGACCTTGCAAATGCCATGAAGGGATTTATATTTCTTTCCAGCCATTGATGCCGAATTGCTTTACAACCTTTCCCAGTAGGGAGCTTTTAGAATGCAGGTTTCTCTGTGCAAGGTTATATCCATGTTTGCAGTTTGATACAAAATGGAGTAGGAAAGAATATTGTTGGACAGAAGCTCTGGAGGAGAGGGCCTCTCTTCTAAAATTTTCTTGAAAGCTCTAATGTTTTAGATAAAAAACATGTTTTGTATAAAAAGTGTTTTGTAAAAAATCTTTTGTATAAAAATAATTCCTGGACAGTCTGACTGTGAAGCAGATCATTGCTTAGGGGTATCCATGCTAAATCTGTGCAACTTTTCCATCCTTGCGGCTTTACAACTTTCCAAACTTCAGCTTGTTACAAAGGAAGAAAACTTTTTTTCCTTTCTTGCCTACCTATTATCTCACCTCATGATGGTAAAGCCTGCTGAGGGCGTTGAGGTAACCTTGCAAGCCCAGTAGGGACAGAGAAATTTTCTTCTTTTGCCCTTTGAGTTATAAAAACTTGGCTGCACCTTTTAAAACACATTCAGAATTACACAAAGTTTATCCAAGCTTGTTCTTTTGATCCCAGGATTTGTTCATACAAAGAAATTGTATCCCATACAACTTGCTAACTGAAGTGTCCCTGTTTTCTTGCAGGAGCCTGACAACAGATGCACCCTTTTTAGGGGACCTGCAATGTCTCTTTGGCATTTGTGGGTATTTATTTTCACCTCTGCTCACTTGCTGTGAAAATAACAGCTGACATTGAAGAGTACAGTATGATCCTACATCCCACCACTGTTAGGCTTTTGAAATCAGGGTAACCCTCAAATCTAAATACCTCTTTTACCACCTCTTCTTCCCGAAACTTGGTCAATTTTTATTGAAAACAGAGTTTAAAGTAAGTGTACTAAGATACCTCATTACCAGGAGTACAAGCAAGGATTCAGTTAGTTGACTGCTCTACTGCACAGGGAGATAGAAAAAGCATATGGAGCCTGGGCTATCTAATCTAATCTCACTCTGTCTATATAATCTGGGTAAATGGCTAATCTATCACAAAGAGATAATAATAATTAAGGCTGCAACCAGGTTCCATTAGCAAAATTGATGTGGCTTGATCCCTATTGGGTTCACATTGAAAGCAAGAGGGAATTTTTTTTCCCATATAGCTCAAAGAAAATTAGTCAAAGTGGCTTTTTTTTTTTTTGAGTTACAAGACATTAACAAATTAACCCAGATTTGAAACTTTGGCTCCTATCTATCATTTGTTTTTTTCATCTTCTAGCTAAACATAGTTTTGTCAATGTCCTGTATTCCAGATTCCTGTATGGTGAAAGACACTTGAGAATTCACTGCTGGATGTATTAGTGGAAAATAGGTTGTAAATCAGCAGAATCATTAACTCTTGTTTTATGCAAGAGCAGTGATTGCTCTGTATTCTGGAAAGAGGTGTTTGCCACCTATTAGCCCCTCCTAATCCAAAGAGAATATAAACAGTCATTTTTCAGGATGCTTAGGAAGGAGATTTTCTTTTACACAGATTCTTCTGAGTATTTGCTGTACCAGTAGTGGTGGTAGCAGAATAGCCCAGATTTTTTTATCTATTTTGAAAAACTCTAGGGTCCACCTTTAATACTGAAGACTCAGTGTGAGGAGGTTCATGAGTATGGGAAGATAGAGGGGTACTTGTTGCTGACATTTTAAGTGTGCGATTTTTATTTTATTTGTTTACACACCTTGTTACAAAAGCAAAAAACTTCACAAGTTGTTTACTCCCTCCTGTCTTTGCTGTTGGTTTGGGGGCATTAGGTACAAACTGATCTAGTTGGAAGAAGAAGGTGGTTTAAACCAACCCAGGTATTTGGAGTTGTGCTTCTAAGGAGTCCTCTGAGCATCCTCTGTCAGGAGAACTAGGGATGTTTAAATTATGGCAGCCTGCTGTCTGGCTTGTTATGAACTGTCCTGCAGCACAATATTGGCACACCACTGAAATGTTCTGTCAACTCTCCATTTTGTACTTACCAGCCCTTTTCCCTATCCAGCCAATATCTTTCTGGCAAGACAAGGAAGAGAGAACATATAGTGGCAAAGGGAGCATCTCTGCCTGTGATCTGCCCCGGGACAGGTTTTCTTTGTGGCTGTCCTGCAGCTACAGAGCAGATTGCCAGGATCAGAGCTGAATCTCACTGATTGCTATAGATTTGATGGGACCAGCTGCATCATCAAGGTTGGTCTCTAAATCATGCAGCATCTTTAATTCAGTAAGATCCACAGAAAAAAAAAAAGGAACAACTAATCCAAAGATCCGTATACATATGCACAAGATGTGTTAAAAGCCCATAGTGCCCCATAGGAAGGGCAGACTTTGTTTAGATGTGGTTGTTTTTTTTTTCCTTCTCTGCTGAACAGGGGTTTGTAAGCTCTGCTGTGTAATGAAGAATTACTTGAAAGATGTTGTACTACCTGCCAGGATAAATGGCAGAGCACTATCTGCTGTTGGCTCTGGGTGAGTGTAATGGTGAAACCTCAGCAGATAAGGGTTTGGCTTGAACTAACATAGGCTTTTAGGTACAGAGCTCTGGTCTGCTGAGCGGCACATGCAGAAATTCCCTAGTGTCTGGAAAAATAGATGATACAGTATTTTATAGATGTCCATTTACTCAAGAGGATTTATAACCCGGAGGGAGTGTGAATATTTGCATTGAGACCAGAGACAGAAATGCTTAGCAGATTCTTTATTTCTCCCCACCACAGTGTTTGGCCAGTGTCTCATGGATGATAAGACACCTTTTGCTATGAGCAGTTAGCTGTCAGGTAGGTTTAGGGGTCTGCACCCAAGGGTCTGGTATTTCCTGCTTGGCTTGGTCTGCAGTGTTGGTAAGACAGGATGCAAAGGCTACATGCAAGACAGACAATGGTTTGTAAAGAGAGAGACAGTGGTTTCACGTCTGTGAAGCATTAGGCAGGTGCTTAAATTGGTCATATACAGTACAGGCAGAATTCAGTTGGTGAACTGGTGCTCTTTCTCTGTGCCTTCTGGCTCCTGCCATCTTCACTGGCTTATTCAAATAAACAGCTTGCCTAAGCTGCTCTTCTGAACCCAGAAAATATTCAGTACCCAAAGGGGATGGGGGCTGTGCTGCAAGAATTTCTGTTGTTTTTCTAACTCCAGTGTCATGATGTTTATGGAAGCAAGGAGCTGAAAGCAAAGGCTGGAGTTGGATGCTGCGTAGTTGGGAACCACACGAAGCCCCTTCAAAGCAGCGGATCTCTCTTTTTGTCAGTATCCAGACCAGGTTTCCCTACACCAGGTCTGCCAGTGCCTCCTCCTGCTCCTCAGCTGAGGCTCCCCTCACCATCTCTATCAGTGTGATACCTCTGACTGCATTCCTGGGCTTGACGGAGAGTTCTGCCCATGCTTTCCATGTCTGTCCCACAGCTTCCCTAACTTCTCAAGGGTTGGGCTTTCCTTTTTATAGACACATGAAGCCTTTATGCAGGCAGAGGACATATCCTGTTCCCTGCTGCCCTAAGCTTCAGAGCCTTGGAAATAAATATTCAAGAGTATAGCAGAGCAGAAATTGCTCCAGTTATGTAGAAAGCTCCAGTAGTTTGGACCTGCATCCTAGGAACTATGAAGGGATTTCTAAGTCACCTCCCTGCTTCTATTTTCCTTTCCTTCATTCCCTCCTGTTTCCACCCTATCCCATATGGTATCTGTCAGATACTGTACTCCTTCCCCCAGAACTCTTAATAAGACAGAGATGAAAGTGTTTCTTTATTAATAATCACGAAAAATGTTGTGTGTGGAATTCAGAAATGGGAGAGTAAAAGAAAGACGGTAATTAGCTTGTTTCTGTATCTCTGCTCACTGAGGCATTTTGGATGCAGTGAGAAAATTCTTGACAGATTTTCTTTTCTTTTTGTTCTCCCCTTCCACCTCCCCTTTCTTTCTTTTCTTTTGAAGTATCATGCAAAGTTCTTAGGTTTGGGTTTTCTATTTTTTAATGATAAATTTTATAATCTGTGTACAATTTTTTTTCTTCCCTCTGACTTGTCAGAGGTATCAGCTTGCAACATATCCCTTTGTTTGCGTGTTTTTCTAGGCAGTTCTACATTTGGTCTCCTAGAAGGAAGTAAACATGCCAATTTTCCATTGACTAGCAATGTTTAAGATGAAGGGGTGATTTCATTAGAGGGGTCCAGAAAACCACTATTCACCCACTTTGTTTCTCCCTTTGTGAGGAACAAAGGAAGGGAATTTAATATTCTCCATTTATTGTTTTTTGTGTCCTATCCTAACATATGCTGGAAGGACAACGCAAATAGTTTTCATTTGGTTTTAATCCCTCACCTGAATACATGCCATCTTCCTTCATAGAAAGGATTTCTTGTACACAGCCAAATTGCGAGCAACCATCTCCAAGCCCTCACTCCCAAGCAACATGTTTTTGCCTCTTCAGAAATATTCCTTCCCAGTAGCTTGAGCTGCACATGAGGGCTTAACACCTTTGGATGAGGGTGGCTGAGCTGAGTCTTCTGAGGACTGATGCAAATGGTGTTTGTTCCCTAACAAGTGGTGCATTGGAAGAGACCACAGTGTGCTATGTATGGAGCAGCAAAGCCTCCTCTGCCAATCTTCAGGACAGCAGCACCCTTCTGTTTTCAAAAGCCCTTAAGCTCAGCTGTGCCGCAGTAGCACCCAGAGACCCCAGTGGTGACCAGGGACCCGTCACACTTGGCACTGCAGGGGACAGGAGTGTGGTACAGCCCTTGCTGGTGGCATTGGGGACCCAAACAGAAGACAGAATGGGGCCAGTGAAAGGCCTTCCCCAGAAGCATCTGTTGGATGCAGGACTAAAAAATTCATCTTTCGACTCAAGGCCCAGGGGCCTTACAACTACCACAGCCTGTCTCTGTGTCACCATACACATCTTCTGGAGAAAGAGCAAGTGTGGTTAATTTGGTTAATTTCTGTCCAGTAACCAAAAATGCTAGATCAAAAAAAAAAAAAAAAAAGCTTATTCTTTATATCAGTTCTTAGCGCATTAATTAAAAGCTCCTATGAGACAACAAGGATGAGTGGGATGCAATAAAGATGCTAAGAAAGAATAAGAACATTATTATAATGAAAGCAGATTAATGGGGCTTCACATAGTGGTGCTAATGGATGTTTTTGAACTTAGAAAGGAAGCGATGAGACAATTGAGTAATGAATTTTGTCATCAGAAAATCACAGCTGAGCCAACATCACCATATAAAAAGGGAACTGATTTATTGATTATAATGGAAAAGACTAATAGATGGATTTAGTGAAGACACAACACTATTTTTTTTTCTACAGGAATGCCCTGAAAAGGCCATTCACTTACATATCACTCCCCAAACCAGAGGAGTAGTAATTACATCTTTTGTTTATACAGTTCCTGAGTGCACACCACATTAGCACCAAACGTGGGGCACATGAAGGGAAGGCTTAAATAAAAACTGCAAAGTCTGAGGTGGCAACAGGAAAGACATAGACTGCCAGAGCACTACTGAGTTACTGCAAGGTCCCACCTGCAAAGCAGAGAGGACCAGGGACTGTGGGGACAGTTTTGCAACCTATTAATATGGATCAATCCCAAATGCTCAGTGCTGGCACCTCAGTTGCAAAAAATGTGTGCAGGACTGGCCATGCTGTCTCAGAAGAGAGATGGATGAGAGCTGGGTAATGGGAATAATGATGTGCCTGGGAAGATTTTCATGCAAGGAAAAAATTCTTATCTGGGACCCAAAGAGCTTGTATGTTGCTAAGAAGGGATATGTAAAAGTATATGTTCACAAGAGAGAGCCCCAGTTTTCAGAGGAAAGAACAAGGAGATGTTTGATAACACTATGAGATGAAAAAGGGGGACTATTTTTTTTCTTGTAACAGGCAGGTTGGCTGGAGAAATCATTGTCATGTAACATCATCAACAGTCAGCTTTCAGCAGGACTCAAAAATAAAGAGATCCAGTATCCATTGAGAGTATTCAGAGTTGTCCTAAGCAAGAATACATTCTGGGAAGGATAGCCAGCCACAGGCAGTCAGTAAGGTTTAAGACTTCTCTAAATCTCAAATCCCAGGACAAGGCCTAATACAGAGGGACAAGCTGTGCCACATCTGTCTGTATGGTGTACTTGTACCCTCCCTGAAGCATCTGGTACTGACTGCTGTCCAGATTAAGGGACTGGATGAACGCCATGACCAGTACAGTCAGGCACTTACCGTACTGCTCAGTGGAGCCTCTTCTTGAGCTTCCTCAGCAATGAATCAAGGAGTGAGTGTGCACAAGTGGGTTGGAAAATCAGCCTGCGTTATGACCATAGCTTAACATTTTACCTGTGATGAGTACCAGCTCTCAGTTGCACCAGACTGCAAAGTACTGCACCCTCCTGCATTCTGCACACAGTCTTTTAGGGACTAATTATCATCTCATCCTGAAATCACTTTAACCACCAGAGGGAGGGAGATGACATCTGCTTAACATCTGCACAGCGGCAGGCTGCCTGTGAGCTCAAGACATGCAACACAGATGAAAACATCCATTTGAAAGTGCAAAGAGTGATAACTGTAGCTGGCCATTACTGTAGAACAGGCATGCCTCTTGGGCACTGAGCTGTGTACCAGGATGGTTTCCTCTGATATGTTTTCTAGCAGCAAGGATCCAGTTAGATGCATCAGGAGACATTCCACAACCTCCTGCCATACCTTGGTGTCAGGAAGTTTTTCTCAGGTTTGGACTGCATTTGGTTTTTTCCCTTTGTCATGTTCATATTGATATCCTGTCTCCTATTCACAGCCACAACAGGCATATTTGACCCTTTCATTCTTTGACCGCTCTAATTATCTGACTCTTTTGTTCCTCTGCTCTGCTCTTGTTTATTTTTCTCAATGTATTTTGCATAATAAGGTGTTCAGAAGAGTGTCCTGCCTGTGCTCACATGAGAGCTCCACACAGAGAAAACTGATTCCCTCTCCACTCCAGACAACACTACATCCACAAAAAAAGGGGCTGAGGGAAGGTTACAGGATGATTAAAGTCTCTATCTTTGGACACCTACAGGCACAAGATGGGAAAGAGAGTTGTGATGGTCATCTGCTCTTGGTAGAAATTTTCAAGTCCTGCTCTTTACTGTGGTGAGCTTTTAGGCCACCAGGGCCTATATACACCTGCTATCCATACCACAGGCAGCAAAGCGCATCAGTCATCTAAATGATCACAGAATTACAGAATATGCTGAGTTGGAAGGGACCCACAAGGATCATTGAGTCCAACTCCTGGCCCTGCACAGGACCCTCCCCAAGAGTCACACCATGTGCCCATGAGCATTGCCCAAATGCTTCTTGAACTCAGACAGGTTTGGTGCTCTGACCACTTCCCTTGGGAACCTGTTCCAGTGTCCTACCATCCTCTGGGTGGAAAACCTTTTTCTAATATCCAACCTACACTTCCCCTAACACAGCTTCAGGCCATTCCCTCAGTTCCTGTCAAGGTCCCCACAGAGAAGAGATCCAGTGCCTGCCCCTCTTCTTCGCCTTGTGAGGAAGTTGTAGACTGCAATGAGGTCTCAGCCTCCTCCAGGCTGAACAGACAGAGTGCCCTCAGCTGCTCCTCATACGGCTTCCCCTCAAGGCTCTTCACCATCCTCACTGGTCTCCTTTGGATGCTCTCTAATAGCTTAGTGTCTTTCTTATATTGCAGTGCCCAAAGCTGCACACAATATTCAAGGTGAGGCTGATGATGTCTGCAGTTCCAAGTATTTGGAGGTTTTTGAAGACTGCAGCCCCTCCAAACACATGCTGCTTTAATACTGAGTCTTATCCAACAGTACTGAGCCAAAACACTCTCTTTTTAAGGCTTTTTATGAAATAAGGAAAGAGCTTCATGATGATGTCACATCCTAAATAGTGACATGTGCAATGTAGAAAGTCCACAGTGATGAAGGCATGGAGAAAGAGAATTTTTCAGTGAAGTAGTTCCCTTCTTCATTTCAAATCAGAATCCCAAAGTCAGATTTGCTCTCTGTAGAGGAATCTGATCTGGCCAAATATCAGCATTTCTCATGAAAAGAAAAACTGTGAAATGAGGGCAGTCTGCTACCTTGGGCTTGTGGACTCTTGGCTGTGACACAGAGAATCTGGGAAAAACCTGGTCTATCTTGAAGCTTTTCAGGTATCCTGGTACCTTGTGCACAGACAAGTCAGAACCTAGCAACAACTGCAGTTTAGGAACTTCACAGTATAGGTTCAGGCAGCCCTGGAGTGAGATGGGAGAGGTAGATAATGCCATTGTCGTTTTCATTATAGCATATAGCAGGTTCAAATTGTTGACAACTGCATAGGGTCACCCACATGCACATCCAGGTCCTACAGTTCTTTCTGCTGTTCTTAGTGTTTTCATTCAGAGTGCTTGATTTTGCTGCAATTATACTTTCATTGAAATCTACTGCTTTGAATCGGCATGATTAGTCATAAGTCTCTAAAAAATCTCATCCTTGGTGCTAATCGTGACTTTATATTATGCAAGCTATTAAGCAGGGTTGGTCTTTCCAGCAGGGATTGAGGTAAAATGTGAGGCATGTTGGTGGAGTGGTGGACATATTACAGCTTCTACTTTGGTAGCCCAAGTCTTCTTGTTGCCAGTGTTGTAAATGATTTGGGATCAAAGCTGGGTCTTGCTGAACTTTTTGGTAGCACTGCTGTGGGGTTAAACTAGGTCCTCTTCTTGCTGTGGATGAGAACAGAGAGTTGCAGTACCAAAATCCACCCTGACTACAGTTCTGGAGTAGTTCTGCTGATGATAGTTGGAATTACTCTGGACTTAAAGAGCTGAGATTGGGAAAATAATTTGGCAGGGTAATCTCCAGAGCTGTTGAACTGGCACCTCTCACCAGAGCTATGTTTAGTTAACATTTACAATGGGAAAGCAAACGAGGCATGATTCTCCAAACCTTGAACCCTGTTGAGGGCTGATTGATCTTGAATGCTGGCAATCCTGTTTTCCCCAAACACAAATAGGTCTGTAGATGGATGTGAGCAGAATTTTTCTTCATACTCTTAAAGAATGCAACACAACTTTAATAACAGAGGAATGATGTAAGGTCTCCCTCCAGCTGTGTCTGTATAGACTCTGTGCCCTTGCTTTGGGAGGGGATTTGATTATCTAGTGAAATATCTATCCAATGTGTCTTACATCTGGACTGAATGGTGTTTAATGTTGAGGCTTTCAGTGGTATTTGTCACAAGATGGTGGCTAACTGGGATGCAAGTCACGCCGTGCAGTCCTGGGCTGGTTCTTTGTCAAGGAAGCAGAGGGTGCAAGGCCATGATGAGAGAGGCAAGAGAGAGAGCCCCTCAGAGTTTGGAGAGATCCCCCTAGTGGGTGGCAATGAGCTGTTTCGCTAACCAGGGCTGAGACCAATTGGTACTATTAATCCAGGACTCAAATGACAGGGAGTTAATGTTCTGCAAGGTGATTATTGCAAACATTGTGCCTTAATTGTTTACCTCTGTTTCATGGAGCCAGCTGACAATCAGCTCAATAGATTTCAGGTAGGTTTACTGGTGGGTTAATACTTGTTTTTCAGATGAGGTTTAGGAAGCAGAGTGGAAGTGAAATTGGTTGTGGCATGCTGTCTGTTGTTACAGGGAATAATGGAAAAAAGTCTGGGAATCAAGAAAAGATGACAAATGAAAATGTAGATGTCATTAGAGCTGCAAGATGGGAGAGACAGCAATTAGACAGGAATGGATTTACACAAGAATGGGAATAACAGAGGGGGCTTTTGTGCATGATCGGGGTGTGTTAGTGGGACTGTGGAGGGGCCAGGTTTCGAATGGAGTGCGGTTGCAGGGTGCAGCTGAGGTCCCCAAGTAGAGCTGTGCAAATGACCCTGTGAGAGGATAAGGAATAGCAGGGAATGCTGCAGAGGGATTGCCAGAGCTGGGTGTGAAGAGTCCCAGACTGGCACACCGTGGAGGCCAAGTGGTCAGGAACAGAATGTGGATGGGTGTGGGAGCCCCTTTTATTGCATTTCATCAAATCTATTGTCTTAAGAATGAAATAGCAGTGGTAAAAAAATAGAAAAGTATTTATCCAGACTGTGAGAGTTCAATGGGCAGCAGTCCTGAGCCTTGCCCTGCAATAAAACCTGCCAGGAGCAACTGGAACAAGCTGTAGTCACCCCTAGCTCTTCCTCCAGCACAGCACTGCCTATACCACCTGAGAGACTCTAGGAATTCTCCAAGGGATTTTGTTATCGCTATTGATTTTACATGGGAGATTCTTAGATACTGAAGTTATGGGTCGGTTGCACAAAGCCTAAAGATAGAGCAATCTTCAGAGTGCTGCCATAGCTGCAGGCAACTCCAGTGTTGTTCTACCAGCCTCTCAGCACCTCTTGCTGGGAGAAGTTGAGAAGGGAATAGCTACTTTACACTGATCAAGGGATAGGGAGAAAGTAGAATTCAGTTTCTTCCTTATTAAAACATGCTTTGCACAGCACAAAACAATCTAATGTATGTATTTAGAATATACTGCAGAGCTATTTTTCCATGCATTTTTTTTACAATGCACACTTTTATAATAATAATAAAAATGCAATTTATATACAGTATCTTCATATCCCAAATATTTATAAACATAGTTATCTTTGGTTGACTGATTCCAGGAAGTTTGCCAGCACATCAAAGCAATGACATTTTACAACTCATATTCTTTTCACTGTAAGGAATGAGATGCTTCTCCGTTTCGTAACTGATTTTTCAGATTTTCTTTTAAGACTGGTGCAATTGGGCAAAAACCTACAGTTTCCAGAAGAGGCAGAAAATTCTGTGAGACTTAATAAACACTGTGCTTGGCTTGATGTTGCAGTAGCGTATTGAAAAGAAATATTATTGACCATTAGTTTGTCACACAGACACATCTATAAGTTGCTGTCATTGACATAAGGCTGTAGCTATAATTGGTTACAGATTACTTTCTTGGAGACTGGCCTGAGAGCAGAAACAACGCCTAGAGCTGAAATCCTCTCTGTTCATCCCACTCTTTGCTTCTGAAGTAGGACAGGGGAAACAAGTGACCAGTGGTACATTGGTAGAGTATGTCACAGTGCCAGCCTTCAAGTCAGGCTGTTAGGTATAAAAATGACATGCTTTTGTGCAGTAGCTGTAGATGTAAATCAGGGACACTTTGAAATGATTGTCCCTTTATTTTCATAATGTCTTTTCACCAAGACCTAGTAAATTGTGTTTGTTATGGATTTTACTTGGGACTTGCTCACTCTGTGAAATCCATAAAGGAAATGCTATGGCATTCTTGGGGTGCTCTAGTGGATATTCTCTCCAGATGTTTTTAAAGGTCCATCTTCTAATTCAATCCCCAAGAGGCTTTTCAGAAACTGAAGTGAGCAATTGGAGGCAGCTGTATAATATCTCAAATGACCTACTCAGTCCTTCCTTTTTTGATTTTTTTCCCCATGTAGGTTATCCATTTGCAACTGAAATCATAGTGCCAAAGGCATTTTTGCATTGTGTAGAAGCCATTCGTGTACATCACTTTAACAACAGGGGGGCAAGACCTGTTGAGTACTGGGCTAACCAGTCATATAAGTAAAAGCTTTAAATGAGAAGGAAAGAATGATGGATGCAGTATACAGGGGTCTGGAAGACAAATGAGCACTATGCAATGGATATGGTCTGCACAGATTTGAATAATATTCAGTGTTCAGTTCACCATCAGGGTACCATCAAATGGGGCTTCTTGTAACGTGTAATGTGACATCATCATTTTCCTCAATCTCCACTCCCTCAGGTACTCTTCATCACAGCTGGTCCAGCTTACTTTATAAGGTGGCTTCTATTGTTGGAGCATCCACTAGGCAAGGAACTTGTATCAATCTATATTTTATATATAAAAAAATATAAAATAGGTGGGCAGGTATGTGCTCACATGCATGTGTGTTTGTCTGTCTGCTCATAACAAAATCTTTCAGATGAAAAAGCAGGAGGTATTCAGGCAGCAAATGGTGTTCAGAAAAGAAAATAAAGCCAGTCCCCAACCTTTCATGACTGGACATGACACAGGTAAGAGGCAGGAAGCTGAATTAATGCTGTCTCCACTCGGTTCCAAAGTCACAATGTGTTGGAGGAAGCTCCAGGAAGAGTGACAAAAATGCTGAGAAGTTTAGAAAGTGTAGTGTAAATGAGAAGATTAAGGAGGCTGGTATACATTGAGGAGGAAAGATGTGTGAAGGGAGATATAATCACTGTCTGCAAATCCATAAAGAGATGCTAGTGAGAGGACAGGGATCCATTTTTCTCAGTGGTTGGTACAAACAGGCCTAAGACATAATGGTCCTGAGGTGCAGCAGGGAACAGTTAGTAAAAAAATATGAGGGAAAACTTTATAACCCTAGGAACAGTTTGGTGACGGAGCAGGCTGCCAAGACAGGGTATAGAGCCACCAGCACTGGAGATATTCAAGGCAGAGATGAGTCACCCATCTGTCAGGGATGGTTTAGGTGTAATCAGATCTGCCACAATGTGCTGCAATGGCCTGGATGATGCACCAGAGGTCTTTTCTCACCCAAATGAGTCTGTGATTTGTCATTTGTGTCTATTTCAGTGTGTGCTACTGTGTGTGTGAGTGCGCTCAATTCCTAATGTTCCCCTGCATACCTGGAGCCTGGATGTCTCCTGGCCTACACTGCCAGTTAGTTCAAATGCTTTCTTTCTTGATCCACTCCTCTTACAATTCCACATTTACCTGATGATTGCTGACCTCTTGTCTCTGTCTTCCTTTCATGTACACTTGTGTGTGCTTTCATGCTAATGCACCTGTGCACACACACATCTCCCAGTGCTCCCTGCACTTTCCTTCTCCTGTCTGTCCTCCAGTGAGAGTTGCTGGCGGAGAAGGGCAGGCAGGAGGAGGATTTTATCTTCCATAATGAGAACTTCTGAGAATCACATGGTTTGGGTTTGAAAGCTTTAGATGTGTACTCACTTCAGTCCATGGTTTTGGTAATACACTGGTTCGATGGGTATATGATACCTGACAACAGCTGGAGCATTAACTCTGCTATATGGTTGCCAGATCTGTTTCACATCTGATGGTCTAGGGCTGTGCACACGACAAGCTTGAGTTGGCCTGCACCCCTCTTTGTGACTTACCTTGCACCCCACTTCTCTGCAAGCCCCACATAAAAACTGAACAAGCCATCACAGCCATCTGACAGCAACAACAGAAATAACTCACTGACAGTGACACAAACCTTGCTGATGGTGATGTGCTGCATCTTCATGAACCTGCAAACAACATTAGGAGTGCTTTATGAAATTAGTATGAGTTAAGTACTTGTGCTGAGTGCCAGGTGGATTTTAGAGGGCAAAACCAGGAAAGGTTTCCTCCATCAGCAGTGAGTATACTTGGACAGTCACTAGAGCCCAGTGACTTGTACTTGCTGTTATTGTGACAGAGAGGATCATTAAGGTGCTTTTATTTTGAGTGTATGAGTGTGTGCACATGTGTGTACAGGAATCTGTGCATTGCCTGAATGCATTTCATAAAATAAATCAGTTTATACAAGGATGTGTTCAGCTCTACATCACTTGCAGCTTTCAAATCATCATCAAATGTCTTTCTAAAAGATTTTCTTTTCTTCTCTCATAAGTCTTTGAGTCAGAAGTGGGGAATTTATGGGTGAAATGTCTCACTGCATTTCTCAGGCAGAAGTCCTGGGTGATCTAAGCTCTTCCTTTCTAATCTTTAATATCAGCAAAGCTATCTGTTGTATCAAGAAATTTAAACTTCAGTGTGCTTAAGTCAGGAAATAGCTAAGCTACTGCATGGAAACAAAGGAGTCTGTGGTAAATACATTAATAGTGATAATGAATGTGCATGTTTACTCAGAAATCATCCGGAGCTACTTTATAATGGCTACACTAAAATTGCTTTACAAAATTACAACTGAACTATTAGTCTTACTGGTAGTCTCCTACAGGCAAGTGTTACCCGCCTTTCAGTATGTGGCTACATAGAAGTTTTCACAAAACACAACATTGCTTTCACATTTTTTCTTCAACCTTAATCACTGTTGTGTATCATCTTTTGTGTGTCTGTGCTTTTCCATATATGGCAGATAAGTAGAAGCTATGAAAGTAATTTGTACCAAAAAAACCCCCCCAAACCAAAACAAAAAAGCATAGTAAATTGTGTTAGACAGCATGCTACAGATCAACACTGGCAACAAAAGTAATAGTGAAGATGTGCTGACATATAGAAGGGTTTATAATTAAATTGCAACATTAGCAATTTCATTGTTGGTGTTTCTTTAATATATCTTATGAAAAATGCTCTATTACTGCTTAAAGTAATTACTTCGTACTTGAAAACATGCATATATTTTAATGTCAACTGATGGTAAAAACCTCACTTTTCAATTTACTTGTACTCGTCCATTTAGAAATATATTGATAACTTTCAGATCAGTAGTTTTGTAGGATAAATTCTTTACTCAAGCTCTCACTCATTAAAAAAACCCCAGAATTTAACAGTAGTTTATAGAAAGCAGATTGATTACTGAAAGTAATATTTGAACTTTATTAAGACAGTCAAAAATAAATCACAGGCAAACTACAAAATAGTTAGATTGATACGTAAGAGACCTAGTCAAACAAATCATCAGTTATCGTCATGAAAACTCTACACTGTTAATACAAGTCTCTATGCATATTTCTCAAAGAAACAGCTTTGGAGATAGTAGCATAATGAATTACTGTGAAGAGGTGTATCTGTCTGCAGCAGAGAAAATCTATCTTATTTTAAATGTGCATGGGTGTTGAGGAAATTATTAACATACAAACCTGGCACCAAGGAGAATATGGCATTAAAAGAATCTTAGAGGTCATTTGCTGTGATGAACCAAGTCCTAGCAACACCTATTAAAACAGAATTAAGACAGGGGTAGAGAAAGAAGGTGTGCTTAGCAGAAATTCAGAAGCTTTAAGCCCTCAATGCTAAAATTGTATGGGTCAACTATAACAATTATATCTTTCTCATGGGTAGCGTTTTTTGATAAAGGAGAACCAGTGGCAAAGAAGAACGGCAAGGGGTGACAAGAAATTTGGGTATAATTTCTGTCTTATCCCAAGCATGGATGATCTACATACCAAGCTGATTCCTGGTACAAAGGAGAGGGGCAGAGCTCCTTCCATGTTCCAGTGCTCGTGTCCTTGTCTGACCACACTCATCTGAGCATCATTTGTTAGGACCGCTAGCCCATTACTCACTGAGTGACTCAGGGGTATAATGTGGGTTGTGATCAAACGTACATGCTGCTGGACTCTAGCAGTAACCTTTTCAGGCAAGATCTGGGCAAAAGTAAGTCATGAAGCATTCTGGAGAGATCAGAGTATTCTCAGCTGTGGGCTATAGGGAGATAACATCCTAATTAAAGTAATGAGAGGAAAGAAGATGGCCTCAGAATGTGAGTTTGGAAACCCCTAAGCTCAAAGATACCACCCTGCTCATTTATATGAGTTTACTTTCATTTTGCTTCTGTTATTCTCTTTGAGTGTGAATCTCATATGAGGGAAGATACCTTGATGTGTGTAACTGATCATGCCTAAAGACTCGAGTCCAGTCCAGACCCTCTTCTCCTAATTTTTGAGTAGGACATAATAGGAAAAAGGCCTCATTTTGAATATATGGCCAAGCAACAACAACTCACAACCCATTTTGTAGGTAAAGAATCAAGACAAAGAAAGAAGAGCCCCACCCAAGGCCATACAGGAGGTATGTCATAGCTGGTATTTGAACTGAAAGGGTCCTCCATTGCCTTAAAGAAAAAAAAAATCCCAGAAGTAGATTTTTTGCTTAATAGAAAGGGAGTAGAAGATCAACGTAGTCATCTCCCTGTCCAACTCAAGCACATTGCCTGGTGCCTTGTCAAGTCTAGATGCTTTCAGTGAAGGACTCCATTTTGTCATGTTGTGGCATAACTGAGTTGGTCTGAAGTAGGGAGGAAATGTCTACTCAGAAGTTCTCATTACCAACAGCTAATCTTGCAACACATATCAGAAAACAGGTGCTCCAGACACTTGGTGATAAAGCTGGTCACCAGCTTTGCACCCTTGTGCTCTCTGCTGGCTGCTCTACCCCTCAAGTTTGTTGCTTTTCCCCTCAGAGGTGCTGCTCTCAGCGGAACA
Source organism: Sclerurus mexicanus (assembly GCA_013396755.1). Taxonomy (NCBI): domain Eukaryota; kingdom Metazoa; phylum Chordata; class Aves; order Passeriformes; family Furnariidae; genus Sclerurus; species Sclerurus mexicanus. Next base: position 973,960 of record VWZF01003098.1, read on the forward strand.
GTCTGGAGGATGTCAGTCTGAATCTGCATTCAAACTCAATCATTTCAAGATGAATCAAGAAGCTGAAGTGACCTATTAGCACAGCCAGCAATCTTTGTATTTTTCTGATTATGTTTTATATATTTCTTTACCCTTTGTTCAATTATGGCAGGATCCCTTTCTTCTTGTCCGCTCATGTTCTCTCTCAGTGCTAAGTGCCAGCTGTCACTGCCTGCTGGATAATTACCATTTTACAAACAGTGTTTAGGGAAATGCCATCAGTTTCTGAATATATGGCTGTCAGGCCTTATTTGAGGGGCTTTCCTATGTTAACTACCTCTTCTCTTTTCAGGCAGGAGGGCAGGGGAGGGGAAGGAAGCTGCAAGATCTGTCTTGTCTCCAGGCATTTGAAGAAAAATTGCGTTTCATCTTTTTCGCATTTTGACTGTCAATGCTTATTCCTTCCCCCACCCTCTCTCCCAGTTTACACACTCCTCTCACTTTTTCTTTATGACAGGCTGCTGTGTCCTTCTTTGCAGCTCCAGTGGCCTGCAAGTGACTGGTGGCAGCAAAGAATATAGAGCTGCTTATCATGGGGGGTTACTAATGGGAAGGAGGGCATATTCTCAGAAATAGTCATGGCCCCTCATTACTGTAATATGCTACTTAAAGCTACACGGGTCTGGCTGAGGTTAAGAAGGGAATCTGCAAAAAAAGCTTATACTCTGATTGCCTTACTGTAAGAAGAAGTAGCCTGAGTACAGCCAAGGAGGGATGAATTCTAGATGTTGCTGAGAGAGGCTGAAATCCTGGATGTCAAAGCCAGACTCCAGAGAGGAACATCATCTGCTAAGATTTGGTTTTTCCAGGGTGAAAACTACACAGATGGTCCTATCTGGGAGGGTGTCAGGGAAGAAGGTAGGATGACCACAGCATTTGATTGTGGTTTAATTTACCTTTGCAAAAAAAAAAAAAAAANCTTTAATTTCCTATGAAAAAAAAAAAAAAAAAAAAAGTGAGAGATGCATAAAAAGAAAAAAATTACGTTCACCTGGAGGAGCTAGAGCAAACTTAAGTTCTCTTCAGCTCCAAAACTTTCTGCTGCCATGTAAAGAACCTTCTTCCCCTTAGTAACAATGGCAGCAGTTTCTTAATCATTTCTGTAGAGCCTTTGGCAGAAGTCAGCATGAAAACCAGGGCAATGTGTACAGCTAGATGAGCTGGTCCCAATAGTACTCACATCTCTGAAGAAAAGCTCTCCTCAAGTTGTCAATATTTTGGCTAATGATTTTTGCCACTTACCTACTTTGGGGACACTCAGGAGAAGACAATGGAAGCTACTTCTCAGGCACAGCACCAACTCTGAATTTCTTGTCACGTTCTGAATAAAGGAAATGGGGTGGGGGAGGTTCTCAGGGTGATGTATCTTAGACTCCATTGCAGCCAGGGACTCTTCGTGACAGAGAAAGGTAACTTGAGCTCTAGAAGAAACCAAGGAGTCATCTGTGAGGTTACAAGAGCTCATGCAAAGTGCGCAGGAAAACCGCTGAGCCGTGCCTGAGCTGGTTGCATAAGCTTCCCCCAGTTACCACCACAGGCTGGATTTCCTCACCAGTCCACCTGGGCGGCTCTCAGGGACTCAGGGATGAGGCAGCTGGTCTGTTGTCTTTAATGTTAGTGGTTGGAGTTAATGCTGTTAGAAGTGTCATGACAGATAAGAGTTTCTGCAGCAAGGCTTAAATACCAGTGTAAAGAATAAAGACCTCAGTGCAGCTGTGATTTGGGCTCTTGGACCAATGTGGTGTTGCAATTAAATGATAAAGACGCTAACGTCTGGTGGGCTCCAGGGGCTCCATATACAGGCCTCTCTCTGCCTCAGCAGTGGCACAGATGGACGTCACTCCCACATGCTTCTCTTGCTTAATGCTGCTGTCACCAGCCAAGGCAGAAACAACTATCCCTTATTTGCAGAGCCATCTCCCATATTTTCTCCCGTTGCCCCTCATTTTCCACGATGGGCCTGATCTTGTTGCCATGGTGATGCACATGCGATGTGTCTGACTTTCTTGCATACTGCTTCTGAAGGCTGAGGGATACGGTACTCCAGTCCATAGCTTGGTCTGACCTGAGGCCACAGGAAGGAGGAGAGGAAAGGTGTCCTACGTCAGGAGAGAGATCTGTAGGAGATGAGTCTGTGCTTCCCACAGCTGGCATGAAAACAACTGTGAGATCAGCGTGATGCCTGCTAAGCTGTCAATCTGAAGCATCCATATCCAGGAAACTCTCTCAGGGTAGAAAATATCTCTAGGAGATTTAAAGACCTTATTGATATTCACACACCGAGTGGCGCTTCCCCACAGAGGCCACTTAAGTGGAGACACTGAATGCACATTGCTTCCAGGGGCAGCAGCAGCCTGGACCAGCAGCGTCCTGTTTATTCTTTCCAAGGGCCCTCTCTCAGCTTCCACCCACTCTAATTCAAGACTCTGCCCTGAACTAGCTGCAAGGGAAAGGGCTGATGGACATGGAAATGGAAGGGGAATTAGGAAGGAGAAGGGTGGCATAACTACTCAAGTCCCTTATTCAGAAGTAAGGACCTAACTCTCAATATCTGTGTTTTTCCCTCATCTGTCCTGTGAAAAGGATGTGTTCCAGCCAAACACCTGCTCGTGCTTTCCCTTCTTCTGTACACCCATTGTTAGTTATGCACCTTAAAGCAGAATAGGAGACTGAATTTGTGATAGGGGGGGAAATGGTTGGACCCCTAGAAATTAGTATTTACAAGGTATGCTGCATCCTCTCCTCTCCATAGCCAGGCTGGAGAGTGCACCAGCCCCTTCTTCACTGAAACAGACAACTAGGTTGCTCAAAAAAAAATGGAATGTGCTTTCAAAATCATGTCTTATTTTGAAAAGTATTATGTCAGCCTGCTGTTCACAGTCAACATGTAATGAAACACGTTCATTAGCCATTTGGGTCATCACTTCTCATGCTTTTCCGTATTTGAGCTGCTCAGCAGCAGATTGCAAGGCATTTTTCTAACCATGCTTCCCAACCCTCTGATAGTGATAAGCAATATGTTTTGTACTGTTAGCATCATAGTTATAAATGACCGCCGTACCACATGCTACCCAAATTTAACATGCTCAGACAGTTCTGTCACTGGCAGCTACTCTATTCTTTAATATCTGTCCCCAGAGTGAAACTGCTTTTAAAGGATAGAATGGCTGCTGCCTCCTCCTGTCACACTGGGTATGAGGCAAGGCTGTCCTCCTGCAGTGAAATTTGCTTCTCACCTCTTTGTTTCAACACCACTTGCTGAATTATTTCAGTGACATCATCATGCTCAGTGAGTTATTGTGATTCTTTTTTAGTTATTGGCATCCTGAAAGATTCAAATCACTCTGCATGCCATTACCTTCTAGCACAGTTGTACCCACTCAGCCATGTAAGTCCTTGCCTGGGTAGTGTCAAAGTACCCCACAGACTTGAATGCAGTCATTTCTGACTTGCCAAGACATGGAAGAGTTAACAAGCAGAAGTCTTAGACTGGAAACTGAGCCCTGGTAGGGTCAGGCAGGTTGTTCAAAGTCAAAGCATGAAGTCTGTGGCAGCTCTAAGAGCTAAGCCAGTGCCTGTCATTTCCCAGCCCAGAGCCTTCACCACAGAGCTGTGCTTCCTTCCTCTGGAAGCAGCTGGTTTTCTTCTATAACTTCTGTCTCTTAATTTCCTTCTCTCTGTGCTGTTTTTTATCACTTAGCCTGCAGAGCAATTGTGATCCTGTTTACTTGAGAGATGCTATACAAAATACAGTTGTATTGTATTTCATTTCATCCGCAAGCCGGCATTCTCTGAGGGAGGCCAGTTGCCAGTGAGGACAAATAACCAACAAAACAAAGGGCAGGAGTGTTCAGCACTTTCTTGAATGTGATCTGTTTCTTCCTTTAACATACACACACACACACACACACACACAGAGTCAGACAAAACTATTTTACTTTATGGAAAAGGCCTACAGTTAAATCTGAGTACAGTGCAAGCAGAGTAATTATCTAACGAAAGGAAGCTTATTGACTCCCTCCTCTCAATTTAAAATCACCTCTTCTCCAGTCTTTCAAGGGTAAAGCTGTTAAACAAAACTTGAAACAAATCTGGGCTATGTTCATCAAGGAAATTGCCATGCCAGGCAGGGTAGAAAGCCTTACATTTGCACTGGGGGGACTGGTGTATCCCCATAACTGCATACGATGCTGGGATAGTTTGAGTCTGAGAAATCAAAATCACCACCTTGGTACAGTGGTAGTGACCCAGATAGTCCAGTCAGTGAAGCCAGGACCAGAGAGTCTGGATCAGAGGAGTCTGGATTAGAGGGAGGGTTGAACCATGTGAGTTGTCAGTGTGGTTTGAGCTGATCGCTTATGCAGACAGCTCTTTCCTAAGTTGGCTGTTCTGTCAAAACCGCTTTGCTTGCTGTTTGAGCTGTTCTTTCTCTAAGCTGGTACTTTTTTTTTCTTATGTGAGCACATTTTTGGATCAGATAAAAATACAAATGGAAACACCCTTTCTGGTTTCAGCTCTCTCCACCAGGCTCCCAGCTCTGATCTTCTTTCCTATCTGTCTACTTTCTGTGTCCCTCTCGGTTTCTCAGTGCCCCTTTTCCTGCTGCTCACTGTCTCACTCTCTCTCCCCAATTTTTCCTTTGCCTGCCACTTTGTCTCCAGTGCACATCTAAATGAGCTGCTCTCCATTTCTCCCACCTGGCCTCCATTCCCATTTTCTCTTGCTCTTCTCAATGCATCTCCTTCCTGTGCAGCCCAAAGGCCTCCTAAAAAAAAGACTGCCAAGCAGCAGCTCTCGATGGTGAGCTGTGCAAGAAATATCAAGTCACCAAAGGCAGAGTGAGCACTGGAGATGAGGTGCTGGGGGTTGTAGAAAGAGCTTGAGGAGACTCCATTGTTGGAGATTATAATTTCACAGTACGTTTCATCAATACATGTCTGTTCGTCTGTGTAACTGAAAGTCAGCTGAGGTGAAAACAACACACATGGTGCCTGGTGCCTGCCAGGGCTACTGCTGTTGAAGGGCTGCCCTCCAGAGCCATGCCTTTGGCAGGGTCAAGGATCATTCAAGCTAGAGGAACCCCCAGGTGGTTATCTAGCCCAATCTCTTACTTGTCACAGATGCATTGGAATGTTGCCCTTCTCTGTTGGGGTGCTGTAGGGTGTGTGGACTTGTTCTCATAGAGGGATGGATCTGTAGCAGCACTAAGAGAATGAGCACTGAAGTGTACAGGTGGGCCCTGTTATAAGAAGAAGTTCACTTCTACCACTGGTTGCTTAACCAGAAGTGGTTTTACGCTCATATCAGTTTTAGGCTAATACCCTTCTCAAAGTCTTCCTTTCCCAAAGTCTTGCTTTCACCTCCAGGCCTCTGCTCTCAATGTGTGAACTCTTTATGGGCAATATATGACGTTTCTCTACTTCTGTTGTCTTTCCCCAAACTTCTCTTCCTATCCTTCCTTTCCTCTTTCCTTGCTTAGCCTTTGACTCCTGCATGCCTTCTGTGGAGAGTATGACATATTTCTTTGCTAGTTTTATAGAAAGTCTACAACTCAATAATTTCTGTTGCTGCCCAACCTAAGCGTGAAGTAGATACATTTCTTTCCCAAGACAGGAAAAGCAGGCAGGTGTCAGGCTGTCATCTGGGGCCTGAATTACAAGGTCCTGAATGGACTATCCAGAATTTTCTGCATGTGAACATGGGCAAAAGAGCAATAATGTAACATGGAGGTTTAATGCCAGTCATTGAAAAAGCCTGGCAGCATAGCTGAGATTGATAGCTAGGGCACAGGGTTCAGCCCTGGGTGCCTGAGGGACCCAAGCAGACAGACTGTGCTGCACAGTTGGGCACTCGTGTACCTTTCTAGCTAGTAAATGCTATCCAGACTAAAAAGGATCTACCCTGGATTGTGGCAATAGATCAACATTTGTGATAGTTCCCTGGAAACTAACTCTCCTGTAAACAGCTCATATTCTTTGAGTCTTTCTCAGAGGACCTTTGTAAGAAACATTGAGATCAGTTACTGTGTTGTGGAGATAGAAAGTCTGTTTTCAAGGTCTAGGAGTAAGTAGGGGAGGCCTGCCTGCCTCTCCCTGCCTCCCTTTCACCCTGCCTTCCTCTCCCTTCTTGCCTGCTTCCCTCCATCCCAAGATCCCGAGGCTTGTCCTCATCATCCTTCAGTTATATCACAGAGGAAGACTAGGGTAAAGGTTCTTTGTTGTCTTACATGCCTTATGGATGAGGATGGAGATCAGTGCTGAAGTGACTTGGTACCTAATAGCTCTGGTTTGTGAGCAAAGGCCAAGGAATCCAATGGAACTGGATCTTCTCTGCCATACTTTTTCAAGCAAGGTGGCAAAATGATTGATCAAATTGACATGATTGAATGGTTTGACCCTGGAGAAAGAGTACTCATGTATACTCAACTTACGAGACAGCAGTAAATCCAGGTGAGGATATAGGCTGTTGATTCAATACCACAGTTCTATCAAATAAGTTTCATTGTATGCCTTGAAATTGTTTGTGGTTGTAGTGGTATTGAAATGATGCCTAAAGGTTTGGTGTGTATTTTGTAGATTTTAGAGTTTTAGAAGTATGGGTTTTCTTGCTCACATATTTGCAGTAGCAAAAGACGTGACTAAGACCTGAAAGAATTTCCCACATAGGTTTTATTTCATATTTACTATACATAAATCTTCATGAGTGTCCAATACTGCATTTTTTCTTGTGCTAATCATGTTACTGAAGCTAAGAATACACATGGGTCAAAGCTATTGGACTCCAGTATTGAATTTGTTGAAACATGGTGTATGTTCGTATTGAAATGTATGCATAATATGTATAGTATATGTTGAAAAATGCATATACACAACATGCCATGTATCAGGGCTTACCAGTGCAATATTCCTTTATGATCCATCTAGCTGCAGATGTGTCCACTGTCTGCCTGTGAAAGCTGCCATTTTACTTTGCACTCTTTTCCATTGGGAAGTGTAGCCTGCAAAGAATATGGCAGGTTTTAAATGAAGCTTTCAGAGCTGTTCACAAACATGGATGAATTAAACCTCACAGCTCCTCTGTGCAATCCAGGAGACATCCTCACCTCATTCTGTAAGGCAGCCACCTGTGGAAGGCAGCAGCTGTTTAATAGTGCATGGTTACATTTTACAACTGTTGGGTACAACAAGTGGTGACAGAAAATATCCAAATTAAACTAGTGGGAATTAGGCCCAGAGAACATAATTGCTCAAATTAAAATATGTGTAGTTTAAGTTAACGCCTATACAGTGTGCAGACTGCCACCAGTTCCATAATGAACTCTTTTGGTTAGGGTTAAAGCTGTGCAAATATTTTTCTCTTTGGCTTCTGAAACAAAACATTTGGAGATAGAAAAATTCGCTTATGTTGAAGCAAATTCTCTTTGTGTTCGTCGTTTTGGTCTTGTTCAGTCGCTCTCCTTTTTCATATAGGAGGGGAAAAAGAAAAAGATGGAAAACATCATTTCACTTGACACAAATTATTTCATTTGGCCCAAAGCAAAACCTTTCAGAGCAGCAACTTGTGAGAAAAGGCCAGGGAAGGCCAGCTTTGTAGAGCTGCTCTTATTGCTGCAAATGTAAAAGGCAGTACCACCAGCAATACACCAGGTCCTGAGGGTATTCACCTCACTGTCAGTGGACTGAGCTGCCAATATCCTGCCTACCCAGAGAGCCTGAGTCCAGTGCTGCAAGCTTTGGGAGAGGTATAAGAATTAAAGTGCAAGGAAATATTGTTATGCCTGTGGGGGAGACAGATAGAGTGACTTCCCCATGGAGCAGGGAAAGGAGTGTGCCATAGTTGAGCCCTTTAGCCAGTGCTACCATTTAAAAGGAATATTTACTTGGGAGGAATATATACTTGGCTGAACTGAGCTCCTTGCTCAGTTGGCAACAACAAGAGTATTTGTCCAGCGTGGGCTCCAATTTCCACTCTTAATGGAACAGAATGGCTAATTTAGAAGGAAATCAAAGCAAAACAGACTCACTGCATCTCAGTATTGTTTTTGTGTGGTTTAACCTATCATGTGGAACCATTTCAATAACCTGTATTATCGGCTGAGATTTCTTTTTCCCTTCTTTTTGGTCGCTGCCCAAAAGCTAGGCAAATGCATATCCAGTTTTATTTAAATTCACACTCTCATGGTTAGAAATTCACAATATTGCTTTCTCCTCCAATGCCAGCCTTGCGGAGGCCTCCTTATGATGAAAGATCTTATTAGAGTTAGCGCTCTGTATCAAGGAGAGACAATCAATTCCTTTTGGAGATTTAATTTTAATCACGCAGACTGGCTTCTGTTGCCCTGTGTTCCATAAAACTTCCACCGTTCCCTAGTCCTTCATATTAGTTTCTGTGGATGGCAGGCTTCAGAGCTCGTCCCGGTAATCGGAAACAGGAGGTTACATTAGTCCCAGGTTGTGTTGCACACAGCAATTCTATTTGCAGAGTCTGTTTGCTGCACGGCTAACGGCTGCTTCAAACAGCGCACAAGTAATTTCCAAATGACATATCTCTTCCCCGTCTGCAGCTATTTTAAACTTGGTTTGCCACATGTGGTGTGGCCGTGACTCTGGAGGGAGTAATTCCCCCCTCAGTCCCTCCCCTTACGGAGCTGATGTGCTGTTGCCCTAAGCTGAATGCTGAATATTGAAGCCTTTCAACAGATGAACTTCAGGCCAATTATTATTCAAAGAATAGTTTTAGGAGCTCATAAAACTAAACCAGCAATCCACAATTTCCAGATAATTTCTACACAGAAAAAAGAGACAACACCCATTCCATGAGCCACGGTGAAATTAGTCTCAAAGTTCTTGTTCTCAAGGAGAAATTCAAAGCAGGCGCAGAGAGCACTATCACACTGACTTCTGTGAAATTTTTTTCACTTCAGCTAGTAATCATTCCTGTCCTTTAACCTGCAGACTCTGGGGCTGCTAGGAGGTATGTGAGAATAACTGAGAGTATCCTGCACATTCCTATTGTCATATAACCTGGGCCCATATCCCACTGGTACTGCCGTTTTTCAGCAGCATGACTGATTTATATCATGGCGGGATGGAGGCAATCAAACTCTTTTGTTTTGGCCATTATCCAAATATGCCTTCTAGGAGCACTCTTCTCATTTGCATTCCTAACATTGACTTTAGTGTTGGGACTCAGTATATCCACTCTTGGGGTTTCTTTGGCTCTAAAGCCAGATGTGACTTTGGGGTTGACCTTTTCTTCGAACATGATCCAACTAGTATTTCAGATCTAAATGGTAGCACATCACATAGCTCTGAATTTCTAATTGTGGCCCCCCACCTACATCTTTATGCAGAGCTCAACATCATCTTCATTCTTTCCACTTGTCTACTTGCATTGTCCTTGCTCTTACTATAGGATAGATATAATGGGGCTGGGAGACTGTCTCAGCTAATGGAAATAATTTGAATCTTTTCCTTTGGATTGTTCTCCTGTAAATCTCTATGCCTAGGGTTTAAAGCTAGGACTGCTTTCTGCTTCATCTTGGACTTCTGCCTTTGATTCTCTTCATTATTGCTCAGTCCATTCTTGTTCTTTGACACATAGTGGTCCCATCAGGCTGGCAAAGAGTAGTCTTCATGTTGGTATTATAAACCTGACTATTGGACTGACCTAATTCTGTAGGCAAAACCTACTGTTTTGTTTTCAGTAGTCTTTATCAATAAAGGATAATTTTATCTCATTCAAAAGAAGTAGTGCTGGGATTATTGGAGGCCTTTGAGGAAGCGGCTGGGCAATGACAGGAGTCTTAAGAATGCTTGAATGAAAACACCTACCTTGATCAATGCCAAGCCTTGGTGATTGCTGAATTCATAACTGCTACTCCACATCTGTGTGCACAGCACCGTAACGAATGAGTGGTAAAATAAAAAATACACAGGATTTAACAGCTGCCAAAACAATCTCAGCTGAAGTGAGGTTTACTTGGCTATTCATTAATCACAACTAAAGGAAGTAAAGGTCATGAGCAGGCCTAACTCAGTGAGAAGACCCTGGGCAGACACAGACAGATCCACGGCGTCTTCTGCTCAGACAGGCTTGTTTAGTTGTTACCAAAATGAGGTTTTGCATCATCATTATTAGTGCCGGCCAATAACAGAATTTTTTGTTGGAAGAGCTGGCTGGAAGCGTTTAGGTTAGTTGGCGACTCTTAATTAATTTAGTTTAGTTTATTTGGGATATGCCAATTTATTGAAGTTGAGGCTGTATCTATGTAAGCATACCACCAGGTAGATAATTTTTCATTCTAGATTTTAGGAATATCACATATCAAGCAGCTAGCACCTGCATGTGGTACTAGCTTGTGCTACTGGAGATTTGAGAAATGCAGTTTAGATCCTGTATTGCCATGGTCACAGCAGGGATGCAGATTTGGCTTTCCCATAGCCAGACAGGCATGAGAACCACCTCTCAGTCCTGGAATTGGCCTCTCTTTTTAGTTTTCTGTGGAGTTTCATCAGTTTCATGTGTTTGTCTATATGTGAAACAGTTCTAAAATGTTAGGGTTTTTTGCATATGTAAAGGAATATTGGTATGTTTTGGGTTTTTTTCACTGACTAACATTTCTTTATGACCAGCTTTTTGCTGAAAAGTTGAATTGATAAGTGGTAACTAAAGGGAAAGCTCAGGGAAAGTAGCACAGCACCCATGTCAAGAGTATCCCAAGGGATCTCAGAAAATGGAACAGGTTTACAGCTGTGGGTGACTGAAGCCCCAACCTTAGTGACATGATTGCTTTGCCAAGGCTGAGGAAAAGTGAGCTCAGAGGGAATAGTAACTTGTTATGGAGTCCAGGCAGGGGGCCAGGCTGCGGTTGTGCCCCTGAGAAAGAAGAGAGGCATGCACAGGCACACAGGCAGCACACACATGCATACACACACCTGCCTTTGATGTTTTTTTATATCTCTTTTTTGAAGGTCCTGAATCCTGGAGCAATATCCTTAGGTCCTTTTTCCTTTTTACTGAATGGAAATTTTCAGGGCTTGGATTCTAGAAACAAGGGATGAAAAAAGATCTATCTGATCTTTATTAAATCTTTCTTCTATTTTAAGATTGCTTTTAATTTTTTTTTATTTTTTTTTTCAATAATGATACATAGATCCTGTCGACAGTTTCCAAATACTGATATTGGGTACAGTTAAAAAACAAATTTCAATCTTGAAAAAGAAAAAAATGGAAACCACATTTTTCTTTTCCCTTTCTTTCATCTGCTACTTCAGATGAAGCCTTTATAGCCTAACTGCATTTTGCAAAGAGATTGTCTGCTTGCCACAGAATATGATATCTGTGTAGTATTTAGCAAATCTGCACAAATGCTTAGGGCAGCAAATGAAGATGGGAAATGTGCAGTGGGAACGGATGTAGCTGTGATGGGCCATTGCACACTCCCCATACCCATCACAGCTGTTCTTCCAACAGCCTCTCTGCTTGGCAGTGGAGAGGACTTTTAAGGAGTAGTTTTAAGGAGTAACAATCCCCTTAGTCCATATGCCCCTGAAAATCTGCCTCTATGTCCATAAAATCCTGCACAGTTATCAGACTGCTCTGCAGTCCACTGATGAGCAATCACTTGATTCTTTACCTTCTGCTTTCATTTCTGGAAGTCTCTGTTTCAAGCCTATTGTGTCAGTCAAAACATATAATTTTTAATTGTTGAGCACACTAGGATTTTCCCACTCTACAGACAGAGAAGGTGCTACTGAGACTTTTAAGAAGTGTAAAGACCTGAATGTGTTTCTGGGCACATTTAAGATCAGCAGCCTCTACTAGGAGAGTCACCTTTCTGTTGTGCCAGGACAATACTATGCAGTGCCTGCAATGTCTAGGATTTTCCAAAAAGTCTCTCATTTCAGCAGTGAGAGCATTGCCTCTTACCTACGAAATGCCACCCCTACTTGAGCTGTCATCCAAGATACAAGTAGGGTCCTTCTATTGCTGGTGCCTCATTCTCCTGAACTGAGAACATGTGTGGGGCTTCCTCTCCAGGTCTTCTACTTGTGCTGGCCAAAGCACAGAAGTGGTAAAGGTGTTGTGCAAGGATGATCTGAAAACAAGCCTGCACATTGTACATGTGTTTCCCTGAGTCTGGAGTGGCAAATCCCTGTACTCATCCATCCTTGTACAAGCATGGTGCTTATAACACCAAAGATGTGGGTTTGATGCCTGTATAGGCCATTCATTTATGAGATGGACTTAGATGATCCTTGTGGGTCCCTTCCAACTCAGAATATTCTGTGATTCTGTGATTAAATCCCATTAGCTTTTCTCTGCCAAGTTTGGTAGCAGTCATATTTGATCCTTAGACTCATGTTAGCAGAGCTGCTTCTCTTGTGGACTCAGTGCTTTGCCTAAGGCGACACCAAGTGATCTTCCAGATCCCTCTATTCAGCTCTCATTCCACTCCTTGCTCATCTTTTATTGAGCCTAGACAGACTTCAGCCCTGTGCACATTCCTCCTTTGTTAAAGGACCTGCTCTGCCCCAACCGAGTCTAACATGAACTCCAGTAAATATAGTTATAAATATTTTAGGTTAGAGCTTTAGTACAGTTTGTTCAATATGGCAGAAATCTGCAGCAGGCCCATAGCTCACTTTGTTCCCCACAGTAAGCCATTTTTAATCCTTAACGTTATAAATGATGTTCCCTCTCATGCAGCTTTTTCACTGAAGCCTGGAAAATGTATTCATCCTCCCCCCACCTATTAAAAAAGTTTCTCTTGGAGAAGATCTAGATTTATGACACTGAGGACTGAAGAGATGTGTCTGGACAAACCTGGAGAATACCCTGTCAGTGCAGGGGTCTTTTACTGCACCAACAAGTTCACCCAGTCTGCTGCTGTGCCAGGAAGTGACCTCTGCCATCCACTCACCTTCACTGTGCTGCTTCAGCCATAGCAGAGGAGAGGTTTTTGTTGGGGTATAGTACCACCAGCCCACAATTTACCTGGCAAAGCTGGGTTTGACAGAGAATTGCCTGGATTGGCAACATATATTGTCCATCCACGGCACTCCATGAACTACCTTCTCCACTTACTTTGAAACAGAAGCCAAAGGGACTCAAATCTGTCCAAAGCAATCTAAGACTTCCTAGAATAGCAGTTTCTGTGAAATTATCTTTACTTCTTTAAATAAAGATAAAAGACTGATGGGGAAATATGACTTATTTAGTTGCAGCTAGATTTCCAGTTGGGTCCAATTTTTGTGGCTTCAGAGACTATGAGGATGGATTTTCAACTTTGTACCAGAGGAAATCAGTTTATGGAAAGGAGTTAAATGATAATAAAGGTGAAGATTTCTTTCTTCGGGAAAGGGTTGTATTGTGCACAGACAAGCATTTCAGGCTGGTTGTCTTCTAAATTGCTGTGCAAAATGATAAGGATAATTTTGTCTATGAAAATGTGTGCTTTTTTTTTATTTTAAATGACATCTTTGAAAGGTTATACTCATATGTGGGTTTAGAATCAGTCAGGGAAGCATAGACAGAGCACAAGCAGAGGCAGACAGCACAAAGTACAAGTGAGAGCACATGCAAAGACAGTGCAAAGGTCCTGATGTTTTTCTGCTGAACTTGATACCAAAGAGAGATGTTGCAGAGGACAGACAGATGCAGCCATGTCAGACACCTGCCAAGAGCTACAAGCTACTGCCCTAACAGAGAGGTAATGCAGCACCAAGTAAAAGAGACTTCTATATGCATTGTTGGAAATCAAATATATTTTTTCCTTCTCCTAACCCTTTTAAGCCTTTAATCTTAATCCTATTCATCATCATTAACTTCAGCAATTGGCCAAAATATTTAAATGAGGTGAAATGAAAAGATTTAAGGGTCTAGTGAAGTCTCATCAAATCACAAAAGAATAATCTCCAAAGATTAAGAAAGCTGGTATGACCCAACCTGTAAGGAATGAGAGGAGGAGGAGGAGGGAGGGGGGCTTCTGAGATGAAAAGAAGTTTCCAATTAGATCCTTTTACTAACAGTATTGAGTCTTTTTCCCCCTTACAATAGCCAAGTGCAGAAAAAAATTACAGAAGATGAATTAAGAGTTTAAATCCAGTAAATGGAAAAAAAAAAAAAAAGAGCAGGTAATATTTTAATAAGACTTAAATGAGTCTTTCAAAGGCACTGAAGAGCTCTTGGACCTGCTTTCTCCCCATTTCTGGGTGTAAAATAGGCTTTTAAGAATCGCTGCACTAGGAAGTGCTTTGATGTTTATTCCACGGATTTTTGTGCCTGACGCCATTCGGTGTTGGTGGGTGTGTCTCCTGCGTGCATCCCCCCGAGGCACCCACTGTCACTTCGTGTCTGTTACGCTTTAGTTAATGGGCACTTAAAATAAAGTGGTACCCATTCCGCTTTAATTTCGAGAAAGGGGTAAAGGCCGTTCCCTTCCCATTTCCAGATGAAAGAAGCAACGCTGCAGCTCCGTAATGAACCTCAAATGAATTGGAAAGCTGATAAATTTAACGATCTCGTCAGCATACAAATATATGTGTCTGTGTGCCTGTGGTGGTTTTTTTTTTTTTATGCGCACACACAGTTTGTATGTAAAGCTCGAACTTGAGGGATATAGGGGACCTACACATGACAGATTTCAACGGGGAAAGGGAGCAGGTCAGTTTTTGCAGAGCTGTGTTTCAGCCCTTCATTCTGCATTAGTGACTGCCATGTGGCTGCCCTATGTCCCTGCTGCAGGTGGGAAGGCAGCACAGCATGAAGGGCGCTATTTCAGCCCATGTTACGTAATCATAATGTTCTGTACACCTGAATCCTCCTGCTCTTGCCCCAGCGAAGAGTGGAGTTGCTGTAAGATCTGATGTAGCTGCTAGTCCCACATGGCTCTCTTGGAGACTGGAACATTTCATATGAGGACTGTTGTGAGGCCACTGAATTGTGCCCTTGAATTCCTGCTGTGTCAGGACTCTCCTCTAGGGCAGAGTCCCGTTTCTTTCTGTTTTCATACCTGCAAAAGCATGGATGGACGTGCAGTAGGATGCAAAAATCTGTGAAATCCAACTGGGTTGTCAGCAGGCTGTATCTTAGTTTAGAAGCTTGCGGATGCCCAAACTCTCTTTTGCAGATATTGGAGATCCAGCCCCAGGAAAATGTTATATCTGTGTGTGCTCTGCTACTTCCAGTAGATGTTTTGACTCCACTATTATTTTATGTGTAGCGGCTCCTGATTTTTCTCCTCCGCGTGGCCTGGGTTTGTAATGCCAAAAGCAGACAAGAAAATACTGTAACTCCCAGTCTTACCCTCTCTGATAGCAACACAAGTAATGTGTAGCCCCTGCCCTGCAGAAAGTGAATGATTAAAGTAGACTCATTTTTGGAAAACTTTGCTACAGCCCTTGATTATGCATTTGAAGCTCTTGAATTTTCTCATGGAAATCATATTTTAGGTTGAACCTATCCCATGCAGCTTAAAGACAGCCCTTTCTTCCTCTCAGGGAATGTCCTTTTGATGGCAGTGTCAGGGCAGGACTCAATGTGAGTCCCTATAGGAGACGTTCAGCTTGAGTTGGGGAAATTTGGCATGGCCTGCATGTAAAAACGTACCAGCTTGTGGCATCTATACAATCCGTATCTTCATTCCCGCTGTGCAACCCTCCAAAAAACCTCATATCTCCAGCTCTACTTAAAATCTATCTTCAGCATCCACTGTGCCTTCAGAAAGATAAAGTGGTACGGACTGACTACAAAACTCTGCCATGAGAGTTTCCCCTGCTCCTGCCTGAGCACTGTGGTACTCATTTCTCCATCCTCTGACTGGCCTATTTTATCCCAGTCCTGGTCATCAACTCCATTCGAGCAAACGGGAGCCTCCGGCTTCTCCTACCCATTTATACAGCAGGCCACCACAGGGTAAAATATCACCTCCGTCAGCACTGACATCCATCACTTTAATGAACAGCAAAAATCAATCCCTAATTGACAAAAACATTTTTAATCAAAGTATGAGGCATTTAGAGCACAGAAGCAGCCTTTCATCTTCTGTCAGTGTTTTCCTTTACAAGCGGAAGCACCATAGGTTTGTAGCTGGCCAAAGAGGCCAAGTGGTATCTGTGAAGAAAAACAGGGACAGTGCTTTCAGGTGATGGTATTAGAAAAAATCCTCTTCTCTGCTCTTAGCCTACCATAGCTTGATTTTGGTTTGTGGGTCAATGAAGAATATACAGCAATGGTAGGAAGAGAGTGGGAAGCGCATAAAATTTAAATTAGCATAAGCTCTTTAAGACATCACTTAGGGCATGATTTCTTTTTTCTTCTTTATACATGTACCCAACTCCTAGGCATTTGCCATTTATGAGCTGTTAGTGGGTGCACTGGGCCACTGAAACACACTGTGCCACCAAAACCCATCACAATATACAAGCAGGTGAAGAGGGTCAATTTAGCAGCGCTGGTTTGTGTCATAGCATTTAGGGGTATTGCCTGTGTACATCTGGGGTTTTCATCAGGGCAGCTCTGCTGGTAGTGAAGATAGAAGAGATAGCAGTAATTATTGTTAGAGCAGTTGCTTATAGACTTGTAGATAGCTGTGAATTACATATGAGTAAGAGAAACTACCTGCCAGCAGCACTGAAGTATTCTCTTTTTTTGTCTGATTAGGGAGTCCCTCAAAGATTTGTTAGGCTACTCTGGGCAGCTCGGTATCCTTGCCAAGGAGCCATAAAGGGCAAGGGAAAGTTATTAGAGTACCATCTGGCTACTTGGGTATTTTTGCCATTTCTTGCAAGAAGGTATTATATTATTACAAAGCATCTTTATTGATGTCTGGAACAATGTGAGTACCTTGGCATCACTGCTGGTACTTGCAATGGAAAGGGTAAGGATGAGCATATCACTAGTGATGCTGTTGTAGCACCTTTGCCAGTGCTTGAGAGGGAAGCAGTTTGGAAGATGCAGCGATATTTGGCACTGTGAGGGCCCACTGGCAGCTTGTTTGTGAGAAGAGCACTAGGGAGCTGCAGAAGTGCCTGATGTTGCTGAGGAAAGTTGGCACACCTTGTTGGATTTATGAACGGAGCAATGGGGAGGGAGGGAGCATCCTTACCCATCACAGTTGCCAATGTATGCAAGGGAATCAGTCCAGGGGGCTGCAGTGGTACCTGAGCACCATCTGGCCACTCTGGCACTCTTGCTGGTGTTTGTAAGGTTGGCTTTGGATAATGTCTTTTTCTGATCAAAGGCCAGCATTTTGGATGCAAGCCTGGAGTATGTGTTACATAAACAGTTTGCTCTCCTGTCCAAATGGCGCCCACATCCACAGAATCTTAAGAGCTTCAGAGGAACTTCAAATTGTGGCCCCTTGCAAAGAAACCACATTTACTGACCAGTGGGATATTAACTCATCCCATCTTCCCCAGGTCTTGGTCAGAGAGGATTTCTTTGGAGAGTGGACCCTTATTTTTTCTGGTTTTGAATTTAAGCAGAAGGTGCCAGTAGAATTCCCTTGACTGAGTTCACCACAGCTGCTCTGTGGAATCATAAGCTGTGCGTGTTGATGTTCAGCTGGAAATAGGCTGGCATGACTTGCTCTGGGTTGACATTCTTTATGCTCAATCAGACCATAATGTTTCAAAGAAGATAGCAATATTTGATGTGTGTCTTATTTGTTCAACAGCCAAATACACCAGTGCTGTTATTTTCAGCTTTCCTTGTCTTTAAGCATTCCTTGTACTCCCAGAGCAGCGAGGTGTAACCACAGTGAAAGAGATGGCTTTGGAACAGCATCCTGAAACAGTCTGTAACAACAGCGAGCGTGAAGAGGTCCAAAGTGGGTCAGAGGAGCAAGGACTTGGCTTTGCAAGTGGATGTGGGACATGGATTGAAAAAGGAGATGCAAAATGAAATGGAGATGCCCCAGGAGCTGCAGAGGGCATGAGTTCAAGGCATGCTTCACTGAGCCCTGTCCGTCCAGCACATGCTGAATGGTTACAAGAAGGCAGCATGAGGAGCATACTAGCTAGTGGCTTGCCTAGACCAGCATATGAACATTTGCCTTCTTCCATAAATGAAGGCAGAACTGTGAATCACTGCAGTTGTGGAGATACCAGGAAGTACAGGGGAAAGCAGAAGAATGAAACACAGTGATATTCTCCTCTCTCAGAAATACTTGTCTCTGCTGTGCAAGTCAGCACCCTCAAGACCACTTTGGTGGGCTTTGTTTTTCCACTGGCTGAAGTAACTTGGATGCTGACATTCATAAAACATGCAGAGTGCCTGGCCAGGTTGCTGGATTCTCCTGCTGCATGTCTTTCCTAGGCTGTGGTGAAATATATGGATGTCCTTCACTTATAAAGATGGATGAGTTCTCTAGATTGCAGGTTCCCCATGTGTCATGCCAGATGTCACACTCAGTCCTGAAATACGGTGAAGAGGGAGGAGGGTAGAAGTGAGCTCTGATTTAAGCAGAACCACTTTAGATAATTTTTCCTTCAAAGGTGAAATGGAAAGCCATTGTGTAGCAGTATAGCTTGCCAATTTGAATCCTGCCCAGCTCAGCAAACTTGGAAGCTGTTACCACGCAGCAGCCTATGGGATACAAAATGAGTTGGTCATTTCCATCCAATTCTGGTGGGCAGGCATTCACATCAGGAGACCCAGCATTTCAAACTGACCCTCTTTTGTTGTCAGACTCTGCAGGGGGACTATGGGCTGAGTGGGACATTGAGAGTAAGTTAACCTGTAACCTCTAGGCCACAGTGCCTCCAGGATGGGATCCAGGAAAGTCAGATAAGCTGATCATAAGGTTAAAAATCCATAAGGATTGTGAAAGCCTTGGAAACATATTTCCCCAGCATTTTCTGTGGAATAGGCATGCCTTTCAGAATATATGGAAGCTGTGAAAAATTTCAACAGTCCATTGGCTCCAATACTGAAATTTCAGAAAAATTGAGATCTGTTCCTTTTTTTTTTTCTGTTTTCCTAAATAACTTGGCATATTCCAGAGACAGATGAAGAACCCTTTTATAAGCAGTAATCTAAAACTTCATATTCTCTACTCCTCCTTACTTAATAGGATGGATGCCTGAGGGATTCAATTTAAATTTGTGTGTGTGTGAGTGCACACATATGTGTGTATGTTTCTGGTCTCAGCCATGGTAGCCATATCAATCCTCTCTCTGTACTAATTCAGCTCCCTCTTGGCCAGTTTGACTAACAAAAATTTACCAACCAAGCAACAGAGCGGAGCGAACATATTAAGAAAAACAGCATCGAACTCAGCCTTGCGAAGAGCCTTTGGCATCAGTCATCCCACAATAATCTGTACCACATGCCTCTTCTCTGTAAGGCCAGAGACAGCCTTTCGCAGCCTGCAACCCTTCCATAACATTAAATGTAATCACTTTCTCCCTTCTCCATCACAGCAGATAGGAATTCTGTCCAAGACTTCTCTTTAGAAAACTTTCTTCCTTTAAAAATTTGGATTTAACTTTGTAAAAATATATTCTAAGCTTGAAAAATAGCTCTTATATCCAGACTGTTTGCTGTTTCTTCCTTCCATAACAGGATAGCCCCAGGTATTGCTGCCAGATGAGTGAATTATCCTGTCCAGTTTAAGGTGGAATTATCAACACATCCACTGGGAGCATACATAACTACCCAGTAGACTGAGATCTTTTCTGTTCTTTGAGCTGAATATAATTTCAGCCTGTCACTCCTTATCATATCCCCTTTAATCATGCAAAACATTTCCTCCCCTTTTCTCTCTCATCCTGCTCACAGACTTATCATTTTCCCCTTTAGCCTTCATTTAGTTGCAATATTCACATTGTATTATACACTCTCTATACAATTAAGTAGGGAAATTGTCACCATGGGTTGTCTGGGAGGCCAGAAGTAAGAATGGGTTCAAAAAAGGATTAGGGAGTGCATGGAATAGTCCATCAAGGGCTATTAAACTCAAATATATAGGTAAACATTGGCTCAGGAGGTCCCTAAGCTTTACACTGCTGTATGCTGGGAGAATATACTAGGGAGAAACATTGCTTTATTTTTGTCAGGTTCTTTATAGCCCTTTCATAGGGCATTTGTTCATGGCCAGTGTTAGAGATGGACTGGGAGCTGGCAGGACCTTTTCACCTAACACCACTGGATTTGTGTTATAAGAAGTTTAGGATGGGATGCTTTATCAAATTATACATAGAACACCTTGCTCTGTTGTTATGATTATTACACAATATAACTTTAAGATCTGCATCCTGAGATTTATAGCATTGTAGAGTCTTCCTGGACTTCTCCACAGATCTTCTTGATTTGTCAGACTGCAATTATTCTTGCTCCTTGCTGGTTGGGCATAAATGCTTAAAACAATTAATCTTCAAGTGAATTAATCTTTTTGTGCTAGGGGCTGTACAAATCCAGATCTGAAACAATCTGGATGTATTAGGATGTATGTTTTCCTGGTTGGATCTTAGTTTGTTATCCAAGTTAGAAGTCTTGGGGGAATGGAGAGAAGAAAAAATTGTGAGGGGGATTTTTATGATTATAAAATGTGTTGCATAGCAGTCCTTTTTCTTCTCATGCTTTTGACTTGTTTTATAAAGAATCTGTTATGACAGTATCCTGAAAATGCACATTTCTGCTTCATTTTTTGCCATTAGAAATATTAATATTTTGAAGTGTTCCATTTCAAAATTTGAGTCAAATTTTAGTGTGGGGAAAAGCAGACTCAATCTTCTCCCTGTATCATGCTCTCTTTCCCCTCCCCCTTCACTCTAGTAAAAAAAAATAAAAATAAGGAATATTTAACAGAGTGTAAGGAACCAGACTTTCTCCATTTGGGAACCTCTCAGTTTGATATTGAAATTTCTCCTGACTTAACCAGACTTTGACCCTGCACTTCCCAACTGGGAAGAAGCTGTTGCTCCAGTTTCAGTCTATAGCCCTCCCCCCTGCACCCTCTCTTTCCCACTTGCCTCCCCATGAATACAAGCTTTCTGATTTGATGTTCTGTTTTGCTTTGGGGATCATACATAGTTGCCAGCTGGTGGAGAAGGCATTAAAAATCTGAGGAGTCAATCAGTGAGGAATTACCCTGGTATGATGAGAAGTCGGTAGGAAGTTGTGATACTGGTTTTCTGATATCTTGTTTGCACTAAAAGAAAGGAAGCTGTAATTTAGGTACCTCTATAACCTACTATTTTGACTTGAAATAAAGCATCAAGCACAAAGGCAATCACATGTGAATTAGGTGCATGTCTAATAACAGTAGTATTAGGATGCTGAGGCCACTGTAAGTCAAAGACTGACTGAGTTGGTCCATAGTGTATTTTGCCCTTCTGTCTCTCTCTTTCTTTCTGCTGGTTTGAAACAGTGAGCACAGGCTGTCAGCATTTACCTATACAGCGAACTGAGAGAAAAACTCCATACCCAATTAAAATTTTGAGTCTGCCTTTATGTATCATTAAAAAAATTATAGAAGAGCACAAACACAGCTTGCTTTGTTTTGGAAGGTTTTTTGCTTTTCAGTTCACGTATAATGAAGTAATTACAGTAAAATACTCTCAAAATTCAAGACCTAATTAAAGCAAAGAATAAAACCTCAATTGATCCATTATTTAGATTGGTGAGAAGTGAGCATAAAGAAGCAATGAAAAAGTTAGTGCATTATGAGAGGAAAGAAGTACTCTTCCTCTTGGAGAATACTGATGGGAGAAAGACCTTGGGACAGTAATAGCCAGTCAGGGATGTGCTTAAATTGTTTACAGAGAGTTCATCTTCAAACAGAGAAGAATGGGGCAAAAGCAAACGTATCAGTGAAAAAGATACTTCTCCCTGACAAAAACAGGTGTTGCTGACTGTGTCTGAATCAGAAGCTGTCTAGCCTAATATCCTCCTTTTGGCAGACTAGCCCCTCAACTACACAGTAAAAAACAAGCTCTTAGCTCCCCAGTTCAGTTTTCTGTCTCTGAATAGGTATAAATTGGCTTGCAATCTACTTCGCTACCTGCATCTGCTTCTTATGAGTGCAGAGTATACCAACACTTTTGGGTCTTGCTTTGCAGATCAGATGGAGCAAGAGGGATTTATGGTGGCAGGAGCTTGGCTGCACCAAAAAGCACTCAGTTGTTTGGATGGAGCACGCTGTCATTATCGTAGTCATTGTCGTAGTTCACCCTCTCTTCAGCAGGAGCTGGCCAGAAGGAGCTGAGCTGTAGGGCAGATCTGACCCACCCAGACCATCCTACTTTGATGGCTCTAAAGAGCATCTTTCATTTCCAACAGTCTCTGTAAATCTGCTGGCAAAGCTTTAACCAAATTTCTTTCCCTGCCCTTCTTCAGCATTTCCTGTGAAAACTGGAATGACAAAAAATTTCTCTTTACATTAAGATGGTTTTAAGCTATAAAACCAGACATTTTCTGATTTGGTTGTTTGGTTTTATGAAGACCAACTAAATTATAATAAAGAATTCTTTTATTCTGAATTTCCTAGATGCCAACACAGACTGATTCAAAACTCATTGCATATTGTCTTACTAAGGCATCTCTATTGTTCCTGGACGTGCTGATGTTAAAGTCTTGGGTAACTGCCTTCCTGGGTCCAACATCCCTCCACCTGCCTTATTATTCCTATTGCATTTACACCTGAATGATACTATAAGGGGCAGTTGCTGTGAGAACTCAATACCTGAAATTCATCTCTCTGCACTATGTGCTTAATTTCAGGTGAATCCTTTTCAAACCACTACTCTTTTTGTTTAGACTTATATTGGAGAACAGGGATTGCAAGGGATCTCAAGGAACAGCCTCATCTGAGCAAATAGAATTCAGGTCATTTCTACTTGAATTTCTCTTTCGGGGTTGTAAAATACAACTGCAAGAAAGTTACAGTGAGATGTGTGTGTCGTGTTGGAGTTTAGTCAGTGAGTAAATCTCTGCTGCCTTTCCTCTGCAGACCTTTGCCAGGGGACAAAGCGATTACAGCTCTGTGTGTAGATGGAGTCCCAAAATGCTTGAGATGGTTTCTTCCCACATCAATACATGAAACAGATTGCCAGTTCCCTCTATGAAAGGCACAATGCTCAGGTTGTGTTTCCCTAATGCCACCTGGGGAGGCAGAGCGGTCCTGAGTTGCTCCCTGTACCTAGTTATAGGGGAAATGCTACAATTTAATCCTTGTAATGCCAAACCACTAGTAATTGCTTGGAGCAAGAGTAGGAGAAATTCTGCTTCCTCCAGCCAGCTGTTGATGCTTCAGGTCAAGAAGCAGTTTCTCACAATTCTGCTTAGTAAATATGCCTTTAGAAATGTGCATGAAAGGCAAAATAAACACCGGCCCTAAATCTGCTTTGTGAAAATGGACTGTTACGGCCTCAGCTGGGTTTGTATCTGAATGCATATGGAATAAAGCAGGGTAATAAATGCTGACTACATGGCAGCTTTTGTGTAGCAGTAGCATTTTGTGTCTATTTCGACAGCTCTCAAAGTAGTATCCCCAAATTCCTCCAAAATCAAAATGTTTCATTTTCCCATTTAAAAAAAAAAAAAAAGTAATTCTTGGGTTTGTGTCAATTGGAAACAACTTCTTTTTAAAATAAAGCCTCTAATCATTTTTAATTAAATGCCTGAAATAGAAAAAATTATTTGGTTTAGTTTGAAACAAAACTTTTGCTGACGTTCCAAAATCACCAGCAAACCGAAACATCGGCCTTGAGTGTGCACTGTTTAACTGTATCAGTGTAGCTAAGGACAAATGACATTCAACACCATGCCAGCAGCAGTGGTTAAACTCCATAATTGTTTCTTTTATTATCCCCCTTTGCACAGATTTTAAATCCCTTGTTCCGCAATTAACTTTTCTTTTCTGCTAAAGGCTCCTGTCTCTCTTGACAGGCTCTCTGATTACAAAATGTCTGCTGCAAACTCAAGAGTGGCAGCAGATCCGAGGATAGGAAATCTGTTTCGTCCGGCCATTACCTGAGCAGATTGGAGTATCTGTGAGCTGTAATGGGCAGAGAAAGAGGGTGCATGGCCAGAGGTCCTGCAAATATCAAGATTCCCAGTGACGATCAGTGACCTCTGCGTTCTTCACCACTTCAAATTCCTTCCCTCCTTCCTCTGAAATGCATTTTCTGGAGGAGGATGGGGCAGGTGCCAGTGGTGGAGGGAGCAGTGTTTTCACTGGGGAAGTCTGATCAGCTCTTTACTGTAGCTGGTGGCAGTTTTCCTTCTGCTCACTTCTATCTTGGAGATAAGCCCCTTGCTCTGCTTTTCATTGTCAGCCATGAAATCAGCTACCATTCCAGGGCACCTCTCAGTAGTTTCCAAATGCCTTTGACGTGTTTTGCCTAAACAGGAGACTGCTGAGAATAGCTGCTAAATCTTTAAATCTGGTTTCACACTTAGTCGTCTTAGTGACTTTAAGTTTGTTGTTAGCATAGCTGGTGTTCCAGGTCACTGAGAGCCTGGGATTAATACCCAAAGACTTGGTATTAATATGTAAGACTAGCAGTTTTATTGAGCGTCTCCACCCTGGCTGGGGATCTAAACTAACTAATTCCCTGAAGACTTGCCCCAGAGTGCTCTGTGTCTTTTTTAAGGGATGGATTGGGAAGGGGAGGGGTGAGCATGTCTTTCCCTAGGCCCCTCCAAAGGATCAGGGAGAAAGGTAAAGTCAGGATGGTCCTGCACCACTGTTTCTTTCTTGGTAGGAGACCAGCAATACTGTTCATCAGGACAGGGCAAAGGTCTTTGTTTCCACTAAGCGATACAAACTCACTGCCATGTTGTTAGTGTCTAAAAACTCTTGATTCTCATTTCTACACACTTTCCTTCCTCCTTGCAGCCTAATGAAACCGTGCATTCAACTGGCTTTTATCCCTCCTCCCCTTCATCTCCATCTGTCTGCTCCAGGTGGTAGCTCATCTGGGTGGTAGTGTACCTTCAGTATCGTGGCTCGTGCATCAATGATAGTTCCTATGCACAGCTACCATTGGATGTGTTGCGGATTAATTATTCTGAATTTTGGAAAACACACAGTTAAGATGGGCAGGAAGAAAAATATTTGGATTTGACCAGCTATTTAACAACTCTAACAGTATGTGATGCTCTAAAAAAACTTTTCTGTGTTTAGGCACAGATTCATTTAATGAAATCATCTCCCTGAGCAATTTACAAGTTGGAAATGACGGTTGTGTATTTTGTGGCAGACTATGTGCTGAACTGCAGCCACTTTCTGCAACTTCTCAGTTGTCATGGGCTCTGAAATTGGGTCAGTTAGCAGAATTTGGCATAAAACATAAGGGATCAAATTGTCTGGGGATAACCATCCATTTCCATGGTGGGAACAGCAAATGAAATGTTGCCAGAGCCAGCAAATACTTGTGACACTTGTTTTCTGTGGAGCAACATTCTTCCTCCATATCCTAAGTCCTCTTGGTTCTCTCTGTCTGGCTCACCCTCTGTTAGTTAAACATCTCTGTCTCTCACAAGTTCCAGACACCTTTCTCATCTTTTCTATCTATTCCTTACAACTGTGACACAAAAGCACCTCTCCTGAATGCTTCTCCGAGCATCCTGTCAGAGTTCCCACTGAACATGATTATAAAGCCCAATTTGAAACCAGTATTGATTCTGCTGTTGAGCGAAAGGCTAGGTTGCATGTCTTCTTTTGGTCTTGGCCTGGCAAATAGAGTCTAGGAATATCAGGCTTCCTTCCTTCCTCTAGATGCAGTCCCTGGATGCTGTGTGGAGGGGAGAAGTATTTCCTATTCCCTTCGCTTTTCCTTCTTTCCTTATCTGTGATTGTTGCTGTTGTGCATGGCCATAGTCAGTTTTGTCATCTCAAAAGCTCAAACTTTGGTCCAGCTCTTGAAGCCATTATTGTCCTGCAGAACTCATTCTCTTACTGGCTTTACCTTCTTGCACTTTGGCAGGGCAGAAGACTCAAATAGCTAAATGATTGCCAATTTTTTTTCAGATGTTACTGTCCTTCCAGGGCTTTGTGATTTTCAGATGCTGCTCCCCCTGGCTTGGTCACTGTTCGGTTACAGTGGGCTTGGTTTATTTCTTATTTTTTTTTGTTGGGAATAAGAAGTTAGAGATCTGCCAGCAGATCTTCCTGATGCTCTTCACCAGTTGTCTCCATAGATGCTGTGTTCTTATCCACTGTTTCTACTGGCATCTTTGCTTAGTCAGGCAAGTTGGCTTTATTTTACTCTATTTCTTGAATATCATCCCTTTTCACCCCCTTGCACCTCTCTAATCCCTTGCAACTTCTCTTTAAATCTCTCCTGGTCTGTCTGAAATCTGGGTTTCTATAGTGCTATGCTCTGTCCTTTACTTGTGGTCACACCTGTTCATCCACACATTTGCCATCTCTGCAGATCTGCAAGCCTCTCTTAGGTGTGAGAAAACTGTGTGCATGGCTGCATTTCCCCAGGACCCACTGCTCCCTCTGAAGCACAGCACCGAGCTGCTCAGTCACTGGAAGAGCCAAGGCACTCCACATCACCTGCTTGTGGAGGTTTGTCTGCAGTGTCTGCTCTCTCTAACTGCTGGCTAAGTGTGTGGGGAGAGGAGTGGCAGGAGAGGATTATATTCATTACAATATTAAATAAATCAGGTGGAATTAGCTCTGAGCAGAAAGCAGCAGCTGGCTTTCACAGTGTTGTGACAGGCTCCACCAATTATGCAATGCAAATAGAAACTGTCTGACTTCTGCAGCTCCTAGGCCATGACAGGCTGGAAAGACTGGCAGCTTCTTATGATCTTCCCCAGTAAATCTGTCCTCTGCCTGAGCCTGTGAGAGCCTCTTGCCTCCACTGAAGAGCACCCATTCTTCAAGTCTGGTCTCTATCAAAGCTGTGTCAAGGGGGACCTCCAGAACCTCCAGACTCATCTGTACACCCTAATGGCCCAACATGGGAGCAAGGATGAACCTGGTTAGTTTTATTCTTATTGATACAGTAGGCTGCTGATTTTAACTGGTAGCTGTGCTGCAGTATTTTAATGCTTTGAGCAGCAAAATGAGGCCATGATATCAACACCATGGCACTTGCCCTAATTACTCTGCAAGGTTAATTTGCTGAGGCTGTGCGGGTATGTGTGCCTGACAGATTGATTCCTTTGTATTATATTAGCTAAGGGAGGACACTGAGTTTCATATGTATATGGGGGAGGGTGAACAATTAGACGAAGGAGAACTGCTCTGGTAGCATAGGCGGGTCAAGGTTATGCTGAAATGAAATTATAGCTGAAATACAAAGAGTAAAACCCCTGCTAAGAGACACCAAGATGGATCAGAATGAAAGCTCTTGAGAAAGAGGTGGATCCTTTGAATTCAGATTATAATGGACTTGTAGGGTGTTCAATCTTGACAGGAGAACGTGGGGAGAATGGTGTTATATATTTGCATGTGAATGCACGGAGAAAATTTTATTTTAATCTTGTTTGACAGAGTCTGGATGTGACTGAAAGTTTAGAAGATTACTATCCAGGGCTAAGAGCTATGGTATGGACCTCTGTACCATGGACACAGGTCTCTGCAGATAGCAAAAAGATAATGATTTATGCTTAGATCACAGCTGATCAGACTTCTCAAGAGAACTCCTTTTCTTTTTACCAAAAATCATCATACTTCCAAATAGGGAGCTCCTGTTTCAAGGATATTGTCTTGCTAACCTTTAAGAAAGTGAGATGGCACCTTTTGCTGTAGAAGAGGCTACTCACCAGGCAGAGATGCCGAGAGGCACATCTCAGCAGAGACAGTAGAGATATCTCAGGAGAGCATATCTGAGCAGAGCAAGAAAGAATGTAGTGAAGTAACTGTGAAAAGATAAGGTGGTCGTTCCAAAAGCACTTGTGAAACCAGAGCCAGAAGATGAGGATAACTTGAGAAGACCATGACACAGCAGTAAATGTTTCCTAGAAGTAACCAGATGAGTATATTCGCCTCCCAGTAATGTCCTTATGTCTAGTCAAAAGAGCAAGTGCCTGCTTATCCATAAACTGTCAGTCTAGGAAACTCCACTCCAGTGACAATGGGGAGCAATGCCACAAGTTTAAGTGCATCTCCAGGTATATAGATTTTATTCTGGCCAGAGCACAGGAGCTCAGTAGAGACATAACTTGCTCAGGATTTGTATTTTCAGCCTTCCGTGGAAGGCTTAGCTTTGAGTAGAAGGCTGTTGATGAGTTAGCAGGGGGAGCTCTTCTCTTACCTTTACCATTACCTCTTCCCCTGCACAACATGAGTGAATTCTCCCTTGCTATGATTTCAGACATAAATCTAAAATTCTACCAGCTTAAAGGTGCCATAGTACTTGTCATAAGAGTAAGGGGAGTAAGGCAAAGTTCCACTCTTGGGTAATTACATTCTGCCTCCATAACTTCTCCATCAGCTGCAGTATAGAATGGAATTTTTCTCTGCAGCCACAAGCACACAGAACAAGAGGTCTACTGGTAAGAGGTTTATCTTGGATTTGGTCCCATCCAGTATGTTATGTGATACCAAATTTCAAAAACAGACTCAGAATTGCATGAAACTGATTGGTAAGTCTGCACCTGCAAAGACCTGCCCTGTCTGTGGCAATGATCTTTCACCCAGACCATGTCAATCAGAGCGTGGAAAGAAAAGGAAAAGCATATTTTGACTTGCATTAATCTAGATGCAGTTTGTAGAGGGGATCTAAGTGAGGTGAATGGGAGGATGAAAACTTCCCTGGTGCATTTTGTGATTTAAAAATAATAATAATAAAAGAAACCCTTTGTGTTCTGAAACCTCTGTTAAAAGGAATGTACTTACTGCAGAAGAACAGCATGGAAGCCGAGTAAGGGCTTCAGCAAGGCAAATCTGAAAAAAAAAAATTGTATTTGGGGCCAGCTTTGGGGAGTGGAGCTGGGAGCTGAAGGAAACAAATGGCTTTGCAGTATCTGAAGCAAACCAAGCCAGCTCAATATATATTTAGTTGGAGAAGGCAGTTTCCTTATACTGAGTGTTGGGGAGGCTGAGAAGGAAACAATGTTCCCTTGCCGACCAAGTGGCAGAAAGAAGCAGCTTTTGCCTGGCCCACTGAGGCTCGTGTGCCATGATGGGCTAGTAGTATGAAAGAGCCAGACTCCTCAAGAAGTGTTTTCTAAGAAGCTCACAAAAATCATCCCCAGTTGTAGAGGAAATTACCTGAGCTTCAAGGACCACTGGTTTACAAATATGTGTGAGCTAGTGCCGTCCCCTCTTCTCAGCTTGGGTCAGGAGAAGTTGTTTGGAGACCCCGAAAGCAAAGGGGCATTTTAAAACAGATGTGGTGTTTGTTACACAAGAAAAGAAAGAGAGGGAGATTGCTGCCTTGTGCTCTCAATAACAGTGGCAAATTTTGGAGGTAAACAGGGGAAAAGGGAAACAGAGAAACTAACATCTGAGAGCGCTAGTGGCAGGGAAATAAGAGTGGGAAGAGAAGAAATCTGAAATGGTAAAGATGAAATGTGCTCCTTGTTTGTGGAAAGGTGGAACTGTGACAAACTCAGACCTGGAGCTTATGTTTTATTATACATTTTCCCCTTGACCCCTGGAGAATACACAAATAAAATCAATTAATGGGCCTTGAAGAAGAATCACTTTAAACTGTTCAATTAAACACTGCAATGCAGAGAACAGAAAGGAGTGGGGGGGGAGAAAAAACAATAAATACATCTGAAAAAATGGACTTGTCTGAGGCGCCTGGGCCCCGACATGCACCATTACTGACGGATCGAATCACACTTCCATTAACACCATAATCTTATAGACTCCACAGGCCGTAAAAAAGGGATTTACTTTAATCAGGTTTGGTTAGGGCTGAATTTGAAAAGCGCTACAAGTGAAATAAAACACGACCTCGTCCCCCCTTTGATTTTCTTTCTTCTCACTCTGGCTCTCTAATTTACAATTTGCCAGCCACCAGTGGTTCATTTCTAATGGCTGCGATCCACTGGTGTATGTCGCACTCTCTCCCTTTTTGTGGCGGAAATGATTAGGGAGAACATACACCTTTCATTTCCATCCCCACCTCCCGCTTCCCTGGACAAATGCCCAGGATGTAGCATTTCCTTTCACACAGGCTTTCGTCTTCCACGCTTGTGTGTTCCACACCCTTTCCCCGGCTGTTCTGTGGATGATATTTGTTCACTCGGTCTGTGGCTGTGAAGACATTGGGGAGGAGGGGGAGACATGGGCTAGAGATGCACAGTTTGCCCATTGGCTTCTAAGGATGAGTATTGACCCCTGAGGAGACCAGGAAGCCACAGGGTATCAGAGTAATGGTTTCTGCTTTTCTTCCCACCTCCTTTTTCTTTGCCTCTTTTCCATGTTGCAGCCTGTTCAATTTCTCATGTGGGGCCAACTACACTGTTGTGATTCCTGTTCCTTTTTTAGTTCATCCCAATATGAGCAAATCCAACACTATGCAAAGGACTGAGCTTACAAGTGTGTTTGCTTCTGCTGCCCCAACTGTCTCACTATCGTTATTGATAAAAAATACCATGTTTTATGTGGTGTGGAGAAGTGCTTTATTGGTTTAATGTCAGCTGGCAACGCAGCACCACGCAACCACTCACTTACCAGGGCATTGGTTGCCAGTAATAAAGTTTGTTAACTCTATTATTAGTCAGTCTGCTATCTTCTACTAGGCTCTCTTGTGCTTTTCTAGAAGCCGCATTTTGACCATGGTGATGTTGGCACTCAGATGGCAGTAATGAGGAACTGTAGGAACAGAACCAAAACAAAGCACAGTCAGTTGCACAGTCACAAACAAAGAACAGTCAGTTGGAATAGCTGCTGCTGTGACCTCTGACGGGGTCTCCCCTGTGCTATGGTATAATGGACCAGCTTGGTGGGAAATGGGTTGGGTAAATCCTAGGTGCAACACAACAAAATTAACTTGTAGCATCTGTGCAGGATTCTGCTAGGTCAGCTGTGGCATAAGAGTTGCTTTGCGATAGCTGGATGCTGACAGATGTATTTTGGTTCCCAACACACTGCCTATGGAAAATCATCAGCTTGTTTCACAGAGTTGCAACTTTCTGAAATTTGCCCTCACTTACTTTACATTCCTTTCTTCTCCAACACACAACCCACATACATGACTGAAGATGTAAAATCCTTGTGTTTAGCTGGAAAATGCTACCTACTTCTCCCACACAGGTCTAGAAAGGCATACAACCAGACTGAACTTCCTCAAAGTTTTAATGAGAAAGTTTTTAAAGGCCAAATGAAAGCAGTAGGCAGGAGAACCATTTAAGCATTGCATATGAAATCTGGTTGCATAGCCACACTTGACTTCCTGAGCACTGGAAAATGGAGGAAACATTATTCCTTAGTCCAGCTGGGAAAATCTGGTACTGGAGAGCTAACAGAGAGACCAAATACTGCCCTTCTAGATCAGTAGCGCTTGATGACTCCTAAGGCAAGGGTGAAGGAATATGCTTTATAAGGAAGGAAACCCATCAGAGTGTTCATAAAAATAGATTCAGGTGCAAAATTTACACAGTCCTCCTAAAAGGGGGAAACAATTTTGAATTTGTTCAGGTTGTTCAGTACAATCAGACATGAAGAATGACAGGTGAGAGAGAGGTATACAGAGGAAGGTGAAAAAGTGAAGGGAAATGGAGAGAAGGGGAAAGTGATAAAGAGGAAAGGAATACTGGCAAAGAGTAATTTCAGATTAAGAGGAGATGCCTAATGGGAAAGAGACTGTTCCATGGACATTATGGGTGTTCATGTGTATACATGTAAGAGTGAGAGAGAAAAATGGAGAGAAACTAAAAGGATGGAAGCAAAAAAGAGTATGAATGAGAGTTTGGTATGGGAAGGCAAAGCTAATGTTACCAAGTGATAATAAAGGCAGGCAAAGGGGAAAAAAAAGCATACAATTCACTTAAAAAACTCTCCAAGTTTAAAAGCTCCCCAGAGGCTTTGTAATAGAAAAGGGCTTTTAAGTGCTATTTTTTCCCTGTTTTTCCTTTGGGGATGTCTCAGAGGAATGATTTATTGTCTAATGTATTTAAAGTGACAAGGCCAATTTTGGCAAGCTCGCTGCAGCGGTGCCAGCAGTGCTGTTCGCGGCGCTGCAGAATGTACCCTCTGCTGATGGCTCTGATGTGAGGCCGCGCTGCTGGGCTCTGGCAGTGCAGAAAGACAAGGCAGGAGACGCCCTTGCAGAGCAGTCCGGTAGGGAAACAGCATCCCAGTACATTCCTGGGTTAGCTGGTGGAAATAGAAGAAGTGAATGCAACAATACAGAGAGAAGATGGTTAGAGGCCAAGTCCAATTCTTGCACCCAAGAAAACAGAGGTTGGGTGTCCTTTGAAGACAAGAGCTCGTTCTTTATTCCCTTTCCATGCTATCTTCTGTTATAGCACTTGGCCTGTAACTCTGCCAGAGCCTTGGCTTCTGCTAAGCTGTTTGCAGGCCAGTTTGGGCTGTTCCTAATCACTGGTGAATCCTGAGAGGTTACCTTCTTCTCTCGGTCTATTTCTGTGGAGACTTGCCACTGAGGCATGACTGCAACCCTCTTTATGTCACTACAGCTGCTGGAAGCAATAAGCCTCACCTTCTCAAGGAGAGTTTGAAACAAGCTCAGGGCTAAGTTTTTTTTTTTTTCTCATCTTTTCCTTAATATTGAGGCTGTGTTTGCTTTTGCTCTATTACACTTATATTTATACCCCTTAATACAATTCTTCTACCTTCTTGGTATTTACACACTTGTAGATGGCTAATCTTACTCCTTGCCAAGCAATACATATTTAATTATTTTAATCTCTTCTCATATGTCAGTGCTTTCAGACCCTTAATCATATTTTTTTCCTGCTGCTCTTCTCTGAATTCTCTGTGCTCATCAACATCTTCTGTAAATGTGTGTTGCCCAGAATTGAGGGCAGCATTCCAGGTGCTGTCCTGCCAGATCTGTACAGAGGGCCAGTATCTCCTCACTTTCTGACATGATTTCTCTGCAGATGAAGCACAGCATTAAGTTAACTTTTTTCTTTTTTTTTTTCTGCTGCTATAGAACATTGAAGATCTGTAACTGAATTTGCTATCCACTATATCCCACAGCCCTTATTTGATCATTACCATTTTCCAAATATACCTCTCTTTTAATGTCCTGGTTTCCATTTATTTTCCCTCATATATACTAACCTGGATTATTATAAGCTGATTCTCATTTTATTTGCTGGTCCCTACTCATAACCTTTTTGGCTTATGTTGTATTTGTTTTTCTACAGCAACAGGTTATGGAAGAAGCTATTCATGTTTCTGTAGCCTTTTATTAATTTTTTGATCCTCTGCTCCCTGCATTTCCTTGTGCTTGCTTTTTCACTCCTTCCCTGGAACTGTACCCCTTTCTCACGAATGGTCAACAGCCAGGCAGCTGTGTCTTGTCTCTCTTAGGAGCCAGGGAGAATGTCCTTGACTTGAAAAGCAGCAGCAGCTACCTCATGCTCAGCTTGGCTGTGCAAACGCCAAGTGCAGCAGCAGCTTTGCATGTCCTAACTACTGTGTGATGCTTCCTCTTATAATCAGTCCAAGCATCACTGCTTCTCTCAATTGCCCCCTGCACTTAATTGACCAATAGAGCTAGACATATGGAGGATCGAATCACAAACCCAAATCAGCAGTTGTCAAAGGAGATTAATTCAAACAGGAAGCTACAAAACACTTGGGTTTTTTTTATTTCTTTCTTTTTTTTCTTCCCTTTTTTTTTTTTTATCCTCAAGCACCAATAGAAGAATTTATTACTAATATCCTCAGCTGTATACTCAGACAGATGGCAGTGATTCCAATGCACTCTCTCTACCCAACTTTCCTTGTGATTTCTATAGCATTTAGGGTATTACTGAGGGAGAGAGAGAAGAAGCTCCATTCACACCATCTGATTCAAAGTACCTAAGTTAGATTAACCTGTGCCAGAGGGATAGGCTGTCTTAATTCATTGTACAGTCAATGCAGAGAGACAGGTGCTCTCAGTTGCTCTCTGGAGGTACTTCTCACTGCTGACTCCAAAAAGGTGAACATCATAAGTCAGGTGCACGCATCTTCTCTCTTTCATCTCCTTTGTCCTCTGTATCGTGCTCAGGAGTCCTCAGCTCTGAAACACATACAACCACATGTGCTGTGGCTGTGTCCTGCTCTGACTGCCAGTCAGAGCCATGCTGTGAGATCAAGGCTCCTTTATGTTAGCTGCTACATGCTCATGTGCCACAAGGAGATTTTTCCCAGCCCTGTGTTCTAAATAAACAGCAATGAGGCAGCACAGTCTGAGGGGGATTGGCCTAAGAGTGCAAAAGGTGGGAAGTTAGGAAGATTGAGGATCTGCTTAGCACAGCAAGGCAACCTACTTTATAAAGTGCTGAGCAGAGACTTTGAAGGGGACCCTCATCTTTTCTACATCACTCAGTCAGCAAAGCAAAGCAGCTCCCTCCAAGTTTGCCCCCTTGATCACCTGCAGCTGTGGAGGAGAGATCACAGCTGAAGACAGGCCCCATTGTCGCCACTCTGAGGGTTGGAGTAGTAGTAGGAGTTGGAGTAGTCCTTGGGTGGATTAGATTAGCCTGTGCCAAAAGGACAGGCTGTCTTAATTCATACACAGTCAATGAAGAGAGACAGGGCAGTGGTGTTGGTACTTCTGATGAGATCCCCCTGTGCTCAGGATGAGGTAGCAGGTGAAAGCACTCAGGGGAAAATGAAGTAGTGGAAAGAAGAGTTGTGTCTCAAGTACAGCTATATAAAGAGGACCTGCTACCTTAGAGAGGTTTTTCCCTTTTTTGCTTGCTGTGTGCTTGTGCTGTGTCCCCTGAGGCCTGTGTTCAACCATCAAACTGAAGCTGAAGATTGTCTCCTTTGTAAGCAGTTGGTGCAGAAGGGGAAGATGCTTTGCAGGGATTTTCTAGCTGGTGAGGAAAACACAGGGGCAAAAGTCCTCGTGGGGCAGCTCCCAGCTGAGCAATAGACTGCTCTTCCAGGTCTGGAGTTGTCTTGGAGGGCAGAATATGAAGACTAGAATTAAACCATCAGTTTTCAATTTGTCAGAAGGAGGAGAGGTTTCCTCAGCCACTACTGTGGGACCAGCAGCTTTAGATCTGCCCTGTGGGGGCCAAGCAGAGAATCCATGGGATGGAGGAGCCGAGGAGCCCTGTCTCTGTTGTCCCCCTGACTGGGTTATAATATGTGTGGCTACAGCATAGAGGAAACAGTTTGGACTGGTCACTCTGCTGGTGTTTTGATTAACTGCAATCAGCAAAGAGGAAGAGGACAGAGGTCTTTGTACTGAAAGTCTCTGCTCGATACCTAGCAGCAATTTTTGGTTTTTTTCCTTTCTTCTGTCTCTCAAAAAATTAAGAAGTGTGAGGATGCATGAAGATTGGAATAGAAATCATTGACAATCTTATCATACTACCATATAAATCAATAATATGCACTTGACTGGAATAATACTGATTGCTGCATCCTAGGAAAGCTGTAGTAGATTGAGGTGGGATTTGAAACTCTGAGACTGGCCTTCTTTGAGAGATGCCCAGATAAGCTATGGGATGCTTCAGGAAATGCTGCGTGAAATTCCACAACCTGTGTTATTCAAGGAGTCAGGCATGAGCACCATAGTGGACAGAGTGTGTGAATGTCTTCAACTGCAGCCTTGGAGTTGTAGGAAAGACTTTCAACAGGACAATTCCAGCCTGATGCTGCTGTATGTGGAAGCGTGCACAAAGGTAAGAGGAATGGTGACTGGTGTAGAACAGTACTGTATGAATAATTTTATGTGTGTGGGAGATGGTAATTATCTTACTTTGGCTTAATGAAAAGAAGGCTGGAAATTGAAATCTGAGCATGTGTATTTATGTTGTGAGAGTAAAAGTTTTGGGGTGAAGTTTTCTTATTCAGAAATATGTTATTTTTGCTTGGGTGTCTTACTGGGATAGAAAGTGCAAAGAATAGGGTGGTAGTTTGAAGTGTATTCTGGTGGTAACTAACCTTCTCTTGTGGAAGGTATGAGCCAAGGTCCTCCTAGATGACTACTTCTCTGAGCTGGCTAAACAAAAGTGGCCTTAGCACAGGTGAAAGAAGTGTAACGTGGCCTCTGCTTGTTAAGATGAGCCCTCTGCTACCCCTGCCACTCCCTTCAGTAGGATCTGGCATACCTCAGAAAACCTGGGTGGGACTCTTCCAGTAATTCTGGGGGTCAACAAAGCTTTAGCTGTTGCAGGGGTTGCTGTCTTTTGCACATACAGGTACCTGATGAACTCAAGCATGGAGCTACAGGGTTAAATGTTCTATTTTTCCCTGACAGGCTAGTTGTTGCTTGAAATGGAGAAATACATATGCACACCCCTCCTAACTGGGGCAGCAGAAGTTGGTGCCACCAGAGATCTCTCAGGTTGTCAAGTGAGCAGGATTAGGGATGGCCCAGGAATTTGAGAATAAACGCTGTTCTGTTGTGCAGGATAAAAGGAGATGGTGATCAATATATCTTAGAGCTTCAGGGCTTAAGGCAAGCAGCATCTGACAGGATTAGAAAGAAACTTTTTTAACATGGGCTAGTCATCCTATAATTGCCTGCCTGGGATGCTCACACATCCTTTTCTGATACCCTAGCAGAGACAGCCACCTGAAAGAGTCAGCTTGTGTCTTGCAGTGTACCACAAGTTATGATGCAATGAAGCTTGAATTCCTTGGAGCAGGGGCGCAATGCCTGCTGCACCGTGAGTCCCACCTAAAGAGGATAGAAGGAAGGAGCTGAAAATCTGGAGGGTGGTGGTACTGCGGCTGGAGAAATGGATGGATGCAGATGTAGAGCTTGTGGGTCAGTGAAAGAACTTGCCAGCTGCTTCCTAGAGCTTGCACAGGTGTGCAGGGGCTCATTATATGATGTGACTGTCTTCATTAAGACAGTGGCAGATGTTGTGGGATGTGACTATTGTAACCACTGGGAAGAAGACAAATCTGGAGCCGAGGTCTTTGGAGTTGAACCTTGCTACAAGCATAGTAGCACCTTAAGGTATATGCAGAAGGCAAATGTGTTCTTCATGGGTCTTTCCTCTTTTTCTCCATGATATAGTTCCTGAACTCAGTGTTTACTGTTTCTTCTATCCTGACCTGCCCTATTGTAATGTCTAAAGGTAGTCTGTCCTATGAAATGCATCTATGTCAGGGACTTCTAGTAGCTATGAAGATAATCAAGGCTTCTCATCCAGTGTTTGAACACAAAGGCTGCGGAGCTTGCCTTTCTTTTCATAGGATGTATCTCATGATCTGGCTGGGGTTTCGTCATTCCTGGGCACTGAAGTCCTCTACTGTGATGTTTTTATGCAAGGAGAAATACTGTTTGTGTTCTGGCTGCCTCTTTTGCAATGGAAATAATAATGCACAGTAGCATACTCTATAAAGGACACTGCACTTGTGTGACCTATTTTGTGTGCTGTTTTTCTGACAATCGAGGTACCCACCATGTGCTCCTTGAAAAAAAAAAAAGCCTGATATAGCAGGATTATAATGGAAGAAAGGGAAGGTCAGTTCTGCTACAGCTTTGTCTATCCTTGGTAGAAACAAGGACTCAGCAGGCGCTAGGTTTGTTTGGCTGCTAAAGTCAAGACACAGAAGGAATGGAGTAGACTTCTGTAAATACACTGAGTCAAAATAGAGTAGGAAGAGAAAAAGGCTTTTTAAGTTGAAGAACAGTGTTGGCACAAGAACAGAAGGGGATGAACTAGTTTGCAACTAGTAATGGGCTTCAAAAGAAGCATGTCTGCTAAAATTGTTTGGGTTAAATACTGAGTCATTCTTAAAATGAATATTAAATTGTAAGGGGAATGATTTGGGTCACTGATGGTGACTGATGCCCTTATCTGACTTCACTTCCCTCTAACACAGTGGACTAAACCTGCGAGAGATACTGTTGTTAGGATCTCTCACTTCTGGGAACAAGTAGAGTCTAATAAGGATGTAGGTGAAATATTCTTGCAGCTATTTTGGGCTTTCTCAGGTCTCTGAAAATCAGCACAGTTGCACTTTAGAGCCTGCTTCAATGTACTCCTTCATTTGAATTCCTCTACTTAAGTATCAGCATTTCCATTTCACAGATAAAGAAATTGAGACAGAGAGGTGAAATTACTTGCTTGATGTGCTCACAGTAGAATCGGGACCAGCACACTGTGAAGGCTCAGTGCTGGCTGCATCTGCCAGTTATGCTCCTGCTCCTGTGCAGAAGGTCTGGCTAGCAAGCCTCTCTGCTGAAACCTGGTGGGCTGAAGGCTTTCTGGCAATTCTCTGAGACATAGCATGTTGCTTTATGGAAGCTTTTAAGTCTATGGAATCTGTTATTTTTGCTTTTTATGTCTTACAAAGCAGACAATAATGGAAACATAGGAAGTATTCTTTGCAACTTTAATCCCAGTATGTGCACATTGCACTTAGCACAATAACATCTGGAAGCAAGTTCTTTTGTTCATTGTGATGTTGAAAGACCCAATGATTGCTGGACTAAAGGTTAATCACAGTTGTACAATCTGGCAGATTGGGGAAGAAGAGAAAGCAAGCCCATCCTGCTCTTCTGTGCCTATCTAATAGTCATGGGTCCTTCTGGTGCCACTTTCTGACTTCTATAAACAGACCAGCTGCTGCTTTTCCCTCTTAGTGAACTGTGAGAGAGCGAGGGCTATATTTTAATAGAGCTTGGTATGCTTCTGCTCAAATAATTGGAGCAAGCAGGGTTTAGGATGTCATCTGCAGTAGTTCTCCTTGTTACCACCTGTCACATGTTGGTAGAGCATCACCTTACTACTGAAATACAGGAAGCAGAGAAATCAAACCAGTTGTGGTCTTTGTGCATGCTCCTTTGTATTCTCTCCCTGCCCATTGTTGCTCTAGGTCCTGCCAGAGATTTCAGACAGAGGCCTTTAGGAAAAAGGGATTTCTGAAAATAAGTATCCGAGTGTGGGAGATGACAGTGCTTTGATTTAATCTGACTGAGGGAGAATGTGTAATGTGAGGCCAGCTCTTTATTGAACCTCACAGAGTTTATCCAGGAGAAACCCCTGTGAGTGGCTCTACTTTGGGGGAAGCTTAACTTGGCATTCACACCTCCTCAGCCATTGAAGCTGCCCAGCCATGAGATGCACAGCTGTAGGAAAAAGGTTTTCATTAGCTCTATGGCTCTCAGAGCTACTTGTTTAATTTTGCATTTATGATTTAAGAATGTGTGTGTGTATATCAAGCACTTAACATTCATCTTCTCTCACATGCATTATATTGAATCGCATATTCTTTTACTGTTTGCTTTTGCATAAGTAATTGTGACATAAATCTGAATTATTTCATAAATTTTTGCCTGACTATGTTATACATGCTGGTCTTGCCCTTCGCTTACACAATGTAGTGGCACCAGTTTAACCTGTTCAGCTTTTGAGGGTTGCCTGTCTATCAATCTCTTTTCTTATAAGTGCAAGCAGTATTTGTTTTACATAGCTCCATATTGCACATAACACTTGGCAGTAGAGAAGTCTCATATGAAAACTTACTACACATGCATGTAAAGGGGTCTGGGGAATAAAATGTAAAATAGGAATGATATTGCTGACTGGCTGGCTTGGTGGTACAGATGCTCTTTTGTAGTAGTTCAGATACTCTTAGTAGTAAAGGTACTCTTTTGTGAACTGAGAGGGCTGGTTAAGCAAGGATTAACGTTCAAGGCACTGAGCTGGAACTAAAGAAAGCAATTCTAAGCAGTCCCAGAGACTACTTGAGTGATTGTGGATAGTTTATGGTATTTTTCTTATTCACCTTCTGTGAAGGCATGTAATACCATGATCCCTTATCATGTGTATTTATAGGTTACGTGATCTGGGCAGGAAGTATCTGCTGTGTTTGTACAACTTGGAATAAAATCAGACGCTAATCTCGGTGAAGCTTGTTGCTAGCTAAAACAAATGGTCATGGGTTTTGTAATGTGACATGGAGCAACCTCACAATTTGGAGGATTGATGGGTCAATAAATAGTGTGAGACAGTCGTACTGGAAGGAGAGAATAGGACAGGAATGGCTTCAAGTAGACAGGATTGTTTTAATTGAGAAGCAGGACTGACTATTTTGAAGGGTTTGACAGACATGGAAGCTTAGCACTTGTAAACCTTCCTCTTTACATACTAGGTGATCTTTTTACAGGGTGCAAGTGTTTGGTGGCATCGATTGTTTGGGCAACCTAAAATGTAAACCTCATTGCTCATCTCTTTTCCAGTTGCAGTGTTGGGTTAAGATTCAGAGTAAAAAATGTAATTATTTAATGTTTAAGCACAGTGCTTAAAGAATGAAAGGGATCTTCCTCCTGGATGGTCCATCAGGATATTAATTTGGGAGAAAAGTCTGCTTTGTCACCTTGAGCCCATGTGATGTCACTCATCATCAAGGTGCTCCCTGTTAGCAGGAGGGACTCAGCAATGACAAGTGCAGCCTTCTATTTCTAGAGGATTCAAAGTTTAATTACTTTGTCGCTGCCTCATGTAAAATTGCTTCAGGCACAAGGAGCGCTCGGGACTGCCGTGTGCCAGGGAAGTGGCTGCTCAACCTGAAGCGATGACACTCTGTTGAGCTGCTGGTGCTCGGTGCGCTCCCAGCAGCAGTATGCTTGCAGCGTTTATGAATTACCAGCACTGGCAGGTCTTTTGTGTGCTTCTCACAAGCAGCAGCTATAATTCTGCTTAACCCTGTGCTGCTGATTCCTTCTGGGAGCTTTTGGTAGCTTGGTGGGGCCTCCGTTTTCAGTGTTTGGCCTCTAGTTTGAGATGTCTCCGTTCTTGCAGCCGTGCTGCTTGAGACACTTTAGGAGTTGAATCTTCTCCTGCCAAGTGGGCTGCTCTGAACACATGGTGAACAAAGGGTGGGGATTGTAACTGCTTGGGTTTAGGTGTAAAGTGCTATTTAAACATCAAATGCTCAGGCAAAAACTTCCACGTAAATGGTGCCTATGGGCACCTACCTGACAAAGCTGTTTGGTCATAAATGCTTCCACATCCCATGACAAAACAAAATGATAATTTCTTCTGGACTCCAATTCAGTCTAGCCCAAACAAGATTAAGTTGTCTATGGACTCAGGCTCTCTCAAGTTACCACATGTCAGCAAATTAATGGCACCTTTTTGCCTCTGCTGCTGTACTTGCGTGGCCTCCCTTTGCAGGGAGGGCTACGCTGAGTGAAAATGCTTCCTCTAGGGCTTTCTGAATTCCCCAATGCAGGAGACTCCACAGCATGAACCCAAACCTTAATACATGCAAAAATTCACAGGAGTGAGTTGTTATAAATGCCCAAAGGGCAGGCAAGGTTTCAACTGGTGCTTTCTCTTCCTAATGCACCGAAGTCAATCAATCATGAGATGCAAATCTGTAGAAAACGAGGCTTCATTAGTTCTGCTGCTCGAAGCACTCCCTTAGGGCTTTGTTGGTATCTTCTTTCTTTTCGTTAATGTTAAATTGCATGTCTTTGAGCTGCTTGTTCTTAATGTGGTCAGGTGTGTTTCAAGAAGTTTTTTGGAGGGATAACCTTCCTCCCTTCCTGTCCTTCTGTGAGATTTGCAGTTGTTATTAAAAATGGAGGGAGAGTACTGTCCCTGTGCTATTTATAAGCATTGCCTGATGGACAAGAACTTGCAACCTTGTGTAATGCTGCCAGTGACCTGGTCACGGAAAGGAGTTGCTTTTTAATGAGATATCCCCATGGGGATGCTTTGATCTAACTTCTTGGGGAGGCACAAGGAGAACAGACAGAAAGGAGACGATGGATATAGGAATCTTAGCTCAGGCCTTTGCCCGCTGTCTTCAAGGGCCCTGTCAAATGAAGAAGGGGCTTTGTGAAAGACAGCAATTTGTTTTGCTAGGGTGGTAACTTAGAATGTCAAAAGCCCTGAGCAGCTTTTTGCAGACACTCTCTGAAGCATCAACAACAAGTCGTTATGAATGAAAGAAATGTACTGTGCCATCCAGACCTTGGAGATACTAAGCAGTAATAGGGTATCTGTAAGGAATTTTAGAACCATTTCTGCATATGAAACCCTGTATGGAAGTCATACTGAATATTAAATAAGCTATAAGTACATTTATTTTCCACCTATACTTTTTCTGAAATATTCTTGATTCCTAAAAGCCCCTCTGATACAAGGAGATGGTTAGTGTTTACTTACTGGTTTGGGTTTTTTGGTCCTATGGCAGGGGAGCAGTAAGGAGCTCTACAGAGGTCTTCTGAGAAAGTAATAGTTGATCTTGGCCTCATCTGAATTTGGAATAGAAATGCAGTTCTCCCAACAGCTAAATGTGACTGGAGGTCTGAGCCCTGAAACATTTAAGCAGATAGATGTTCATGCATTACAGAAACAGGATGCTTCTAGTAAGAGCTAACTGTGTTTCTCTCCTGATATGGATTGAATGGGAGATGAAGGGGTTTTGAATTTTAAAAATTAACAAAGAAGAATGTTTTTGAGAAGCCTGAGCTGCAGCCCTTGATTGATGTGCCTTATTCATATAAGAGCTGTTCTGAGGGCACCTCTGCTTATGCTTACCTGGACATGAATATAGTGTCCTGGGATGTAGTCTAGTTTTTTATTTGAACTCAGATACATGGTTTATCCATCATTCTGCTGTTCCAAAATTGAGCTTTTTTTGTTTTTTTCTTCTCTGAGCCTTCATTCTTGTGTTGCTATATCTTAACACTATATCTTGCCACTGTTGCTATATCTTAACACAGTCCAGCTGGATACTGCCTTCTGTAGTATCCATCTAGCTCAGCAGGAGACTGTGATTACAATCAACTACTCCCAGGCCTCTTCAGCACAGCCTGATGAGAGTGAAGAATACTTCAGGTGTGCTGCCCTCTCCCTCACTGCCAGCTCTGCAGAACTGCTGTGCATGCTTGATTCTGTGATCCTGCTGGAGAATAGCAAAGGAGGGCAGCAGCATCATCCCTGCCTGGCCACTACGCCTGTAACTTACTTGTGTCTCCTGTGCCTGAGATACGAGGACCTATTTATGTGGCCTATTTAAATTTTGCAGGGAGCTCATATTTCAGTGTTTTCCATGGAACCAGCAAATCTCGGTGTTTTTAGCCAATTTATCAGAGTGTGTTCTCACTGTTGGGGACAGCATGATATCTAGTCCCAGTGGGAACTGGCTGGCAGTGCTCTTTGTTTCACATGAAAGTTCTTGCAGTGGTAGGTGCCAGATGCTAATAGCTGTTTCAAGGCCTCTTGCTAGTGCTGCTAGATAGGCTAGGTCTGCCTACATGTGAGAGCTTACTAGCAGTGGTTTCTAATGTTGGCCACTATGAAGCTACCTTCTCCCCAGTTTGTGGCTCTTTGTGATTTGATCAGTTCTCAGCAGTGGAAACCTGAAGATGTCCAAAGTGACTGCAGCCATTTTAGTCCTCACCTGTGGTGTTTTCTTGCATCATTCTTACCCATTCTCTCATTTATCTGTCCCTTAATTGTGATGGTTTGGGGTTTTTTTGAATGCTAGGGAAAAAAAAGGATAAGCTTAACAGGGACTTTACTAAGCAAAAAGGGGATTCAGAATATGCATTTGTGAGACCCTAGATGGCAACTCGAGTATAAATTATCTCTAAAGCATGAGATTACTGGAAGTTCATGCCCTGTTAGAAATGAGCCAGGTGTCTCTGAAACACAGAAGTATTCAGAGCATCTCTGTTCATGTTAATATGCGTACCCTCTCCATAATGTGTCCGGGGTCCCAGTTGTTGTCTTGCTCTGTTAAATTTATATTTCCTGGCCAAGGAGCTGTTATCAATATACTTCTCATGCATGATAAATTTTTCCTTGATAACAAATGCTTGTATTTATATCTCTGTTTGGAATTACTGATTAAGATGACTAGAAAATTTGCATTGAAAATGTGTTCCTCTTGCCCTCACTCCTACAAAGCAGGCAGGATTCTGAGACCTTGTTTTCCAAGACCTGCTGTGATTTCTTCTGGTTGAAATGATGGTGCATTGATGGTCAAACAGCCACATTGCATCAGGGGGGACAAACTGGAGCTAGCTAATCTGGTATATAGAAGACAACAAGGAAATGAGAACAATTTAAGTCCCCCTTGAGAATGTGCAGTACCTTCTTGGAGCATGGCTGGTTTGCGGTAGGGAGGGGAAACTGGTTCAACAAATTGAAACAAAATGCTTGATTCAATAAAGGTTTAAACATTTAACTTGAATTTTCAAAAGTGTTAAATAATTTATCATGCTGAATTCAAGTTTTTAAAATGTTCCTTTTTATACGAGTCCAACTTCTGAATTTCCATCAGAATTGGAAATGGATGTAGGTACTAAAATAGTGGCATTTGATAGGGAAATATTCTTTATTTGTTCACACTTAGGCTTAGAGTATTTATATTTTGTGTGAGAGAGGGAGTAATTTTACAGGTGTGTTGTAACACTCTGAGTTGCTATATGCAGAAACTGAGGACAGCACCAGACCTCACTGAAGGCAACAAACAGCTTTGCCCTATCAGTGGCAAGACGTACATTTTGGAAATGTGACCCATGCCAGGGGAGAAAGGCCTGGAAAAGGGGCTTTTGCCAAGGCTTATTGCAGT
The DNA here is from genome assembly GCA_013396755.1 of Sclerurus mexicanus. Taxonomy (NCBI): domain Eukaryota; kingdom Metazoa; phylum Chordata; class Aves; order Passeriformes; family Furnariidae; genus Sclerurus; species Sclerurus mexicanus. The sequence goes on from VWZF01003098.1 coordinate 1,018,613, forward strand.
GCAGAGAGGGCTACGTGCTGGCTGTGGGACCTGTTGTTAAAGTGTACTGCCTTCCACAATGTACAAGGAAGGAGGCCATGTGTGGGAGTGCTAGAGGTTGGAGTCTGTCTGTGAGGTCATAAGCAGGTTGTGGGAAATGTGCATTCCAAAGGATCCAGGAAGGAATGGTTGCTCACTGCCTCCATCTCTGCCTACTGGTGTCCTCTCTAGTGGGATGAACAATGCTTTCCTCTTTTGCCCTGACCTGAGATCATTTCTGTAGTGATCATTCAGTGTTTAGGAGGGGATTGGAGTCATTACTGATGATAGCTGTAAAAGCAGACAACTAACTAAGAAATGATATGCTGTAACAACTGTTTAAGTACAGGATATTTATGCATTCATTCTGATTACTCAAATGTTGCTTGGCACTTTATTCTGTGAGTGATTAGATGATAAACTTTATATGCAAAAAAAATCTGCATCTGCGCATGCTGTCATACCGCTACATCTTAACTCAGGAGGGGAGGAGGAGGAATATGGTGGGAGACTGTGCCAGTAAGATAGAAGAAACAGCGCTTGATTTAGAAGATATAGGACCTGAGCTCTACACAGACAGATTGGTGGTTATAAGCAGTTCTCCCTGGGCTTGGATTTCTCCAGTGACAATGGCATTTGCCAAATACCTTGTAAGGAGTAGTTATACCTCTGGGAGATGAATTAGTTATATGGGTGGCAGTTTCTGGATTCCTGTTTTTTCCCCTTGGGCAGCTCACACCATAAATAAAAGATAGGTTTCCCTGGGGAAGAGCTGGAAGAAAGGGGCAGCTATTGGAGCAGGAACTGAATGTGAGTCTGTAGCAGTACACCTGTGTCTCTTGTCTATATCTTCAGAGATGTCTCTCATGTATGTGTATATCTTTAAATCTAGTGAGGAAAACACAGATGTAATGTAGAAGGCAGGAGCTGATAGCAATTTTTCAGCCAAATCAAATGCAGGTGCAATCCAAAGCTTTGATGGAAAATGTCAGCCATTGATAAGCACCTCCCACCAAGTGACACCTGTCCTGTGCTGCAGGAGGGGCCTCAGTGGCCACCTATAGATTTCTTTTACCTTTTCATGTCGCTGCAGCCTGCTTCTCTATCTAATTCTAAAATGCAAATTTTACTTGCCCTGCTGCTGCTACCTCTGCAAAGGTTACTTTCCAAGTATATGCAGATGATACTGCAGGTGCTTTCTGCAAAGGACTTCAGATGAGATTTCACTTATGTCTCAGTTTCAATTCTGACTGCATAGCATAAGCCTGCCTTAAGGAGAAGTTTCTGTACTCGTCTAGGCATCTTGAATTGTTGTGAATTTCTTTGTCTTTACTTTTTCAGAGAAATTTGTGAACACTTCACCAGACGCCTACACAGCCTTGATACCAATCATGCAGGGTGAGCTGTAGGAAAATCGATGCATCACTTGTCTTGGCAGTTCCAAAAAGGAGATAGTTACTGAAGTTAGAAATATATTAGCTGTGGGTGTATGTTGCTTTCTCAAGGTGCTGCAGACTTCTAGTGAAACGATGTGTTTGCCTCAGGGTACAGTTGCTTTACTACAGATCCAAGTCTAAAGAAGTGCCCTGTACCTGAACTGCCCTCTGATACGTCACCACTCAAGATTTGACCCTGGGTTTGAGAATTGCCATTGTAAGTGTCAGGGTTTTTCGGAGTCATCTTTGTCTGCCTACTTGTCAGCTATTAGGAATGAAGACCGGTAGAGCAAGGTCAATGTTTCAGCCTGATTAGCAAGTCATGTCTATTAAACTTGAAAGGATGGGAAGGTAATGGGCCAAAAGAAGTTGAAAATGTCCTAGGGTTAGGTTGGCTTACATTAACTCAGAAAAATGGTGGGATTATTCCAGTTTCTGCTAACAGGTAACCATCAAGGGTCATTGTATAAGGTGAAGAGTTGCTGATGTCTAGTGTGCTCTGCTCATCTTCTCCACAGTTCTCACTCGGTTGATTCAGAGCTGCTGACTTGAGACAGCTCGAAGTCCCTGCTGCAGGTAAAGCAGTCCCTTCTTGTTTCATTCTGCATTTGCAGTGTTGATCTATGACTACTTAATGTCGATTCTTGTGCTTTGATCTTCTCCTGGAAAGAATTTAAGAGTTCCTTTTATATGTGGGCAGAGTTGACAGGTTGTTGTGTTTTTTTGGTTTTGGGGTTTTCTTTTCCCCCTTTAAATATCTTTTGAAATTTTCTCTTATTGTGGTCCTTTCAAAAGTAAAATCCCAAACCCAAATGCTCAAAAGTGAGGCAACAAGTATGCTAGGTAGAAATGTGGGACTTAAATATTTAAGTTTTGAGCTTAAAACTCCAAGTAACAGTTCAGATTTGATTCCTGTTTGAGAATAAAAGGTTTAATTGTTTTTTTTTAGTTTGGTTTAGATTGACATTTCATCCAGACCAGTGTGTTTCAAACTGCTCAAAATATTCTTTTTCTTTCAGTGTAGTTTACCCTCTCTACCTCTGTTTTGCATATGGATATTAAATTCTTCAGGCAGAAACTCTTCCTATTTGTGCAGCACCTGATAGAATGGAGTCCTGCCTGTGATGGCTTCCTATACTTTTCCATGATGCACTCTCTTCTGTCATTATCAAACCATAAAGCAGGCACGTCTGTCCATGAGTCAAATGCAAAAGGGCTTTTGGCAACACCGGTGCTTGCTCAGTGAAGGTAGATATGAGTGGGGCAGATTGAAAAGAATGGATGCATGGTATGAGATTGCAGACATGCTTGATCTGACAGTAGCCTTCATCTCTGCCTAGTTCAAAGGGCTACATGTTGTATATCCAAGTGTTTGTCCCTTCTTTTCTGCCCTTACATTGCTATCAAGGACTGGCAGTGGTACTTGCCGTGTTGATCTCTCTGTGAAATGTCAACAAAAGCAATTCAACTCTTATACTGATTTGCTCCAGATAAAAAATGTCAGGAAAGCATTCATTGCCATCAAAGCTTCCCTTTGCAAGAGGAGCTGGCTGGTGAGTAGGCAAGTCATATTACTGATACAGGGATATCAGTTGAAGAACTGTAAATCAATCAAATCGTTCTGCTGCTATCATAAACCAAAAGAGCAGAGCTCGGTCCATTTAGACATCGTCAGAGCCCTGTGACTGAGTTAATACAGACTCAGTGATCAGTTGTTATCTCTCAACCTCCCTTCAACTTTCCCTCTTGCTCTCAGCTTTTCCATCTCTCCTGTTTGCCCTCTGCTTTACCACTTGCACATGCTATCTACTTTCTCTTCCCTTCCTCTTTTATCAGCCACCTCTTGCTCCCAGTTCCAGTTCAACTTCACCCCTGCAAGCCCAGCCTGATGTATAGATGACAGATGTATAACAAGGTTGGCAGATGCTTTGTGGTTTGGTGAAGAGAGCCCTCTAGTATGTTGGTTTTGATAGATTTTATTTTCTTATCATTTGGGAACATCAAGAATTTGGGTTGGGAGGTTCACATATACAGGTTTTTTCTTTTGAGAAGATTACAGCCTCTGGGTGTGTCTTACTTTATTTCATTAGAGCCATAAAGGGAATATATGTCCAGGTGATGGGCTCATAAACACTAATGCCACTTAGATCATCATGTATTTTTTCATGACGTGAACACATAGCTGTATGTGGCAGGCACATGTGACGTATGCAGTTGCATAAAAATTTATTTTACTGATGGGCAGCATGTCTTATGATGGCAAGGGGGGTTGGCCTTTTTTTTAATTCTTAATCAGAAATTCTATTACTTGACGTTTTGGGTTGACTAGCTGCATCTGCTCTTTAATGTGATTGTGAAGATAGTGCATGTGGTCGTTTTGTGAAATGGCCATGGGCATGTGTGCCTCCAGCTGTGGTGAGCCACTTCCTTGGGGAATTCACTGGTATGAAGCAGAGGCTGGGGGTTACAGTAAAAGAGGATAAGTTGACCAGTGTGTGAGAATTTGATGATGTTACCTACTCCTATGAGTGAATGGAGTAAGGAGGAGATGCCTTTTTATGGCTCTGATCTGGCATTCAGTTAAGGCTGGGTCCATTGTTGGTCCACAAAAAAAGAGAGAGAATTACCAGATCTAAGTGTTCAGGAAAAGCTGCAGCAGAACATGGTTTTTAAGAGCTCTAGTCTCTAAGTGCATTTTTGGGTGCAGTTACCCTTATGTACCTTTGGCACTTGGCTTAATTTTTTTTTTGCTGTTGTTTCTTTTTCCTCTTCCCTTCCCACAACACACGGCAGGAAAGCCCAGCTCTTTCTTTATCTGTGGGTGATATGTATTCATCAGCCTCGCTCACCACATCAGAACAATCAGCAATTGACCGTATGTTGAAAACAGACATGCTCATTAATTTTAGGAGCCAATGTTCACTAACCAAAATGGCTCATAAACTACCCCAGGGGAGCAGGAGGAAATTGGAATTTCAAGCTGTGGTGCTGTCACGGTGCAGAGGCTGCGGGACCCATTCTCATCTCAGCCTGATCAGCCCTATGGTGGTCACCTGGGAGCTGCTCTGCTGGCAGAGGAGGGCAGCTCATGCATAGCAAAGATGGGCCCTCTTCCCCCTCTCTGTGTTCCTTTGCCTGTGCTTGGTGCCATTTAAAAACGGTGGGTGGGATGTGGTTTCCTTGTCAGCAAGCTGTGGCATGAAAGGACAACTCTGTAGCCTCCTGGAAGCTGAGCTGCTCATTTTGGGATATAGGGAGCTGCCGTTCTCTAGGTCCTCTGCAAATTAAACCACAGTCCAGTTAGATCCACAGTGTAGTCCCCTGGGCAACAAACTACAGTTGCTGCCAAAGTTAAGAATATCAAGCCACAGTCACCTCAGCTTGTTTAAGCTATTCTGGTAGCTTTGAGTTAGAGATCTCTTTGGTGTTCCTAACACTGAAGACTTCTCCCACCCCCACACACTTCAGAACTTCTGTTCTCTTTCAAGTTTTCTTTTTTTTTTGTTCTTTTGTTAAAATAATTTCTCTTCCTTCAAGCCTTTCAAAGCACTTCTGAGGTTTCTCAGCCACACAAAGAAGGCTTTATGGGTTGAATTCCTCGTTGCATTCCTTGTATTTCTAGCTATTTCATGTTTCATATAATATAGGCAAGTTTTTTTGCGGTGACTAGTGATTATGGGCCGTTTTGTGAGGCTGCTTGCCTACCTTGAGACCTCTTCAAGAAGCTTAATTATCAGAAGGTGATGAGCCCTCATCCTTTAAAGATGAGATCCCTTTTAGTTGTTTCAAGGCAGACTTTGAAAAATGTACATATGAGAGCAGGGAGAGAGGAGACAAATCTCAAATAACCTGGTCATCTATAAAAATTGCATACCTATTTAAGATAGTGGGCTGTGTTTTAATCACTAGGATAGAATAAGTGTTATGCTATGATTTGTGAAATGTGTGTTTTGATGTGCAAGATAGGCTTGTACATCTGTAGGAGAAGCTTGCTGAGTAAACGGAGAATGTGCTGGCATACTGAGTATATGCATGAAGAGAAAAGGGGCATTGTCAAGTTGTATCCATGCATTTTTTATTTTTTTAATAGTCAGTAGGCTCTGACCAGGTTATTAGTGGTAATGAAATTGTATTGGGAACAGTCATGGTATGATATATTCTGTCCCCACTGTGTGCGTGGCCACTGAAATACTCTGCCTTCTCCTGTATCATCTTTCAGCCAGGACATAGATCTCTTCTAAAATATGTCTGAGCGGTATCTAATGAAATCAAGTATGTGTCTGTGTGGGGGTGGAGAGCTGTCAGCATTTATTGCAACAAAAGGAATAAGTCATCAGAGGGTTTTGTCATGAACTTCTGTTTGTCTGTCTCATACTCCAGAAAAAGAGGAGAAACAGCTTTTTATTAGCGCTTTCCCATGACTGTCCTTCCTCTAAAGGTAACTTCTGCAGAAGTAACTTTTCGTCCTCTTTTCAGGAGTGAGTAAGACATGGGGGGAAATACTGAGAGAAGATTGCAGACAAATTGGAGAAAAGAGTGCCTGAAGTTAAAACAGCTGCCCAAAATTTTTAGGTGCTCATCTAATATAAGAACCTCAAAAAACCTGAAGGCTTCAATGCATATTCAGTATCCCCTCTTGAAAACACTGTAACACTTTCAAAACATTTTAAAAAAAAAAAGAAAAAGCTAAAAACTTTAAGGGCATGCAAAAAATGGTTGAGGAATTTCACAGGTCAGTGGACTTGTCAGAGGAGGAAGAGAAAGCAAACTCAACATTTTTAACTTGTGTGCAATCAGAGTCTGTCTTGAACAAGCCATTTTCTTTTTTGGTATCATGCATTTGACTAGTTGTCAGCAGCAATAACATGCATGGAGTACTTGGTAAACAATTTATAGGTAATGGAGAGAGAAGAATATCATGACAGCTTTGAAAATATTCTTTTTTTCAAATTTGTCCATATTTGAGCCTGTTGTTTACTCAACTTCGAAGGTGGTCTGCAGTACTCAGTCAAATTCACATACTTGTTATGGTGAATATTTGAACAACTTTTAGAAAAAGCCTAGCAAATTCAGCTCTCTGTTCGTGTTTCAAAATTGCTGGTAAGCAGATCATCATCTTTTCTTGCCTTCTCTGTTTATTAGCTATTTAGGATTATTCAAAGAATTTCTGTGAATAATTTTCATCTCACTAATTTGTGAACAATTTACTTGATAATCACAGTTTGAGTGATGTACACAAGAGCTAGCTGGACACAATAAGCCATGTGCTCTTCTTCCTGCTTCCGAATTGGAAAATTAGAGTGCAGTCATGGATGTCACACAAGAGATTTCCGGAAATTGTAAAGAATATTCAGTGTCCATCACTATTTACAGCTGCAGCAATTTCTTTTATGGTAGCAGACTGGCTTCTGAAGATATTAAGCAAAAAGAAGATGCAGTAGTGCTGAAAACAAGAGTCACACTTGTGAGGTCAAAAGATCATTTTGAGTCCCAAGGATTTTTTTTTATCCCCTTCTTTCCAATCTTAGCAGAGGCAAGTGTAAAAGAGTAACTTTCTCCATCTGAAGAATAGGAAGAGCTTTATTTCATGGTCTGTTCAGCCTCACTGTGATGCCCAGGTTTGAGTGGGATACAGCCAAGTTCTGCACATTGCATTACTTCTCCTTTGCTCCTCTAACCTTCAGGGTTACTGAGAGGAGTTGGTAAGCAAGGCTGTGTGGATGGCGGCCCTTGGGAAGGCTTGTGGTGCTCTAGTTCTGGTATTTGAAATTGCGAAAGATAGGGGCAAGCACTGGCAGTTGGCTGGGTGGGAAATGCCAGTGTATTTTTTTCACACGTGTTGTCCAAGGTGTACTGCACTCTTGGCTTTGGCAAAGACAGAGGCTTACAAACTGGACAGATTTTTGCTTAGCTGAACCAGGTAGAAGCCATCTCCCATGTGCCTGGTTCATGTGAAGGTGTGCTTGGTGTCTCAAGCAGGATCTAAGATCTGCAGACATACATGCTGCACCAGGGTGGTTTCCTGCTTCTGTGGGTTGAGACAGATTGTGTAACCCCACTGCTAGATCAGATCACAGCTGATCACTTGCATTTGAAGTCCTCTTAATGAGTGCTGAAATCACTTGGCTTCCCTATTTCATCATCTTTGAGTTGTAGCTTAGTATTGTTTCTAGGGATGTTATGACTCAGGATTCAGCTTGCCTTTGAAGATGAGGCCTTAGGGAGTCCCTAAGTCATATTCCATAGCAAAGGCATCTGCCCCACTAGAATGAAAGTTAACTTTGTCCTTGGAAGCATCTGTGGCCTCATGCAGGCAGTAATTGTATTTGTCTGTTGTTCCAATCCCTGATGGCTTAGCTGTATGGTACCACAGGGGGGACAGGGACTGCTGGCTGGACCTGAATGCAGCATTGTAAATAAGAGCATACCCCTCATTTATATGGCAGTACTAGAATGTACTTGGGTGCATTCGTCAACCACGCATTTCCTTTGCTTCCCCCTCACCCTTCCCTACTGCCTGTGCATATTGATCAGGCTGTCATTGAGCTGTCCCCAGTGACACCCAGGTCTCTTCCCTGAGCGGTCACAATTAATATTGGCTGCAGCTGTTAGTGTGTGGACAGTTCAAACTGAGTTTTCTCCTGTATGTTGCCTTATATTTGTTAACAGGGACTGATCTATTATGCTGTAGGTGCATCCAGCTTGATCAGAGACCTCAAGAGTTGTCTTGTTCTGTAGTTTAAAATAGATAAATCTTATTACTTCTGAAACTTTTTTCATCTTATTACTTGTTTTTACAAGTTGTTAGCACATACAGGGAAAATTACTCTTGAGTTACCACGTACTATGCTGCACTTCAGGCATAATGGGAATGTTTGGTGTTTACTCTGTCTTGCTGATTTCTGATTAAGTGATAGTACCTTGTGCATCTAAAAGACTCCTAGATTTTGTTCTGATTGCTGTTTTAAGAACGTGAACTGGGTGATATTCTGGTCACTGGTATACACTCACTCATCAATAATTACCTTTATTTTAACTTTTCTGAATTAATGGAAAAACAGTTTTTGTTTTCTTTGTGCCCTAGAACTGGCAGTTTCAAGAAGCACTTAAACTAAAGTTTTTAAACTTCCTTCTTGCTGATCAGGTAGCTGTTAGGGTTGCATTAGACTTCTTTTCCCCTCTGATTGCCTTCATTTTGGAATAAACATCTTTTATTGAAGAGAAAGTGGGTATTACAACTGGAAAATATGTTTACAGAGTGGTATTTCTGTCAAGATAGATGCTAAACTAAGGCTCTGTGCCTGCAGTGATGTCATGTCACTGAATACTAAGAGTTGAATCTATTGGTGCTCTAATGGTCTGTGCCTCAGAAGAGTCTTTACTGCGGTAACTTTGCTGAAGTCTTTGAAATTATGGTAGAAGAAAACGTGACCCTGATCTATCCTTCTTGAATACTTGATAGCCAGGTAATACAATATCCCATTGATTTCCTTTTTTGTCATTTCTCTGTGTTTTGCCGTCAGAAATGCTTGTTGAGTTATGATCCCATTCTTTTGCTAGGAATTCTGAACAGCTTCTCAATTTGGTACAATAGCTAGCCTTCCATATGTCTTATTTTTGGCACTGTGCCTTTTAGGCCCTTAACAAAAGAAAACTTGGGAAACCAGTTTTTGATGTGTCCATTTGTTTGTTTTGCCTCACTATTTGAACACATTGTCTGTTTTCTACCAAAAGCATTAAAATTAGATGAGTAAAAGGCTTTGTCCTCTATTTTAAGGAAATAATTAAGTAGGTAACTATTTGAAAGGTTGCCATAGAGGAGCTGCAAAATGACCTCTGCTGTTTTAGGTGCCACAATTTTTGCAAGAGAAGACCCAACCCTGGTGAACACTTCAGTCAATACTTCTACCCAGGGTCAGATTTTTAAGCTGGGCTTAATTCAGTTCTGTTGTTAATATATAGTCCTGTTTGTGTTCTGAAAATCACATATATGAAGCTCTCTGTCTTGAGTCTATACTGAGCATGATAGAAATCAAATCTCTGCAGTAGGAGGCAGTGATGTCTCTTCATCCACAGGTCCCAGATTTTTGTCTGCCATGATTGCTTGTAGCCATTCCAGTCTTTCCTCAAATCAGGTAACTGCAACAAGCTCCCCATCCCTCCTCTATCTTATGGTGGGTGTCAGTGTTGCTTGGGTAAAAGTGGAACTGCCTTGTTTCAGTACAAACACCATCTTCCAGTGGAATTGGTCTTTATTTGACTTGTGATAGGTTTTCTGTCATGTCATCTGCATATTACTGCTTGAAAAATGGTCCTGATCCAGCTGTATAGTGGGAGTTATCAGAGATATTGCAGTCCGAAGCTCTTTTCCTGAGCCTTGCATTATTCCATTTTTCTGTCTTGCTTTGTAATGAGACAGCTAAATGCAAGTTTCAGTGCTCACTGGTGAGTTGCCGAAGTGTTCTGTAAACTGAACAGTTCTGACACTAGGAAGTCAAAGAATCAGGTGGTTTTCGTGTTTGCCATAAATACAGCTCCCATATTTCTGAATGTCAAAGATTCTTACACCCCTGTCTTTTGGCTGTTTAAGAGGAAAAATTAGCCAAATCTTGCTGTTGGAAAACAAATCCCAGCTAAAATATTTGTCATGACTCCTCTTTTCCCCATGTTTATTTGTTACCACCTGGCATATTGGAGGGGCTAGATCTGAAGTGTTGAGGTATCATCTCAACAACAACCCCATAAGATGTTTCTGTAAGTAATTCTGTCTCTCTACTGGTTCAGAAACTTGGGCATTGACAAGAAATGCCAGATGTCTTGGTTTACCCTGCCAGGTGGCGCTGAAAGGAAGTTTCTGATGTGATGGTTTGGTTTGACTCAGCAATGGGGCAGCCACAAAGAACTAATCTCTGACCTTAATTTTCAGAGAGTGCTGATAGGAGATTGGAAGATGAGTAGAAGAGGGAGCTCAAAAATTGACAGCACATCAAAAGAGGGCCAGGTACAAGGATGTGCCTGAAGAGAGAAGGGGCAAAGAGACTGGTAGAGGTAAAAAGCATGAGGAAGCAGAGATAAATGAAAGCAGGGAGGAAGGAGGTAGTGAGGAGAGCCCAGTTTTCATCTGTTTTCAGTACTGCGGAAAGTCGGAGGAGGTGTGGGTTAATGGAATGTCTGGGCAAAAGCTTGTCCTGCTCAGCAAATGGAGAACAGAAATATAAAATGCCATCAAAGGGAACAAGAAGAGGAAGAGAGGAAAGAGGCTGTAATTCATGGACAGGGAGGCAGGAGAAGATAACGTTCTAGGAGGATTGTAATAAAGAAATGTCGGAGTGATAGAGGGAGAAGGGCAGGGCATGAATAAAATGATGGGAAATAAAAAGCAGGGCAAAAGAGCTTATGACAAGTTAGAACAGCTTGAGAAAGGTCATGCATGCCCTCTGGGCTCCTAGCCACGCAAGAGCCAGAGAAGACTGTCATGGTGGATAAACAAGGGATGGTAGAATTGGACACAATTTATAACTTGCTTGTCATCTGGCATGGGAATGGAAATGAATATCCCATCCCTGTAGGGTTGTCGGGGTGCTGGGGAAACTGGCCTCTGGATTTCTCTTGGCTGTCAAGTGAGAGGAAATGTGCCAAATGCCTGCATGCATGTTTCTGTCTAGCTGGGTGGTACGGGAAGGGTTTGTGAAGGAAGAGAACAAATGTCTTTAAGAATACAGCATTTGTTGCATTGAAATGCATGCTTTTGTGCTGCCACATCCACTGGCCCATGAAATTTGATAGAGAACAGAGTAGCCTTGTAATTCTGCATTTGGGTGATGCTGTCTGTGGCTTGGATAATTTACTATGTGTCCTCTTTAAGGGCAAATTACTTAGGTCCTGTCTAAATTTTTTCTGAATTTGAGAGGACTACAAACTTTGATAAAGGTTTTCAGACAAAGAATTGGTCTGTGAGCCTCTTCTCCTGTCAGGCCCTCTCTCTGGTACCTTAAGAGCTTCATTGATGACTCTCCACAGGGGAAGGTACATTAGCTACTAATCTTCCTGTTTAGTACAGGAGACTTTTGAGATGCACAGTGCTACTCTTTGTGATGTCACACAGCAGCTGTCTACAGCTAGGAATCTTCTTAGAGAAAATTAGAGGGTGAAGAGGATAGCAAACCTATGTGATAGTCTGTCTGTTGTTCTTGATAGCAGGCTCTTAGCAAGTTGAAAACTCACCCTGAGGACAAGGGCTCGCTTTACTGGGTAAGAAAGTGTAATGTAGCATTTATACAACCTATGCATCTTCTTGCATCATAATTCTCTTCCCTGACAGCTTTCATTCAACTTCATTAAACCTAGATTACTGGGGAATGGCACAGGATTGGGAGTGGGCATGTAGCTTTCAGAACCAGTGTGAAACTTTAAATGCACCATGAAAATAAGTTTTGTGCTTTTGGCAAACTGAGGCAAATTCCTTTTTCCTTCTCGTGGTATAATATGGAATATAGCTTTACTACTTCTAGTTTTGGTGGAGTGCAGAAGGCAAAGCAGTTTTGAGATGGAAATGGATTCACGAGTTGCTAGATACTAGTGCTATTCCCATTATTGAATGTCTGTCTGCTTCTGGGATGCTGGCAATCCTTTTACTCTCACAGCAAGCCCTTTGTGCTGATTAGCCATATGGATATTTTGAATTTGAAAAACCGCTGAGTGAAGAAGTTTGAAAAAAGAGTTCTAGTTTTTGATGTTCTTGAGGCTCAGTTAACAATCTGTGGTTATGTGTAGGTCAGACCCTCAACTCCAGTAACTCCCTCTCAAGTGGAAGCAAAGAATGGACAGTGTTCTCTGGGGTGTGCACTCATCCTTTAGAGAGGGAAGGGAGCTCTTGCTAACACACAAAAACTGTAATAGTGTTGAGCTTTGGCAGAAAAATAATTTCTGTTTATTTGTCAGCCTGAAAGGGTAGTATCACAGTTCTACGGAAGAGCAGTCAGAGACTGCTTTGTCATGTTTGCAGGACTAATGACTATCCATTAGTCATTAATGTTTCCTGCTGTCTTTTACTTCCAGGGAGCATTTTGGGCAGGTAGGTGACTGAGCCCTGTGAGCCTAGTCAGCCAGGTGAAGGAACTTCTACACTACATGTGTACTCATGCCTCCAGGGATTTGTGTGGCTGTCTAGGCACAAATCCCTGCCCATGTCAAGTATATAAATTCTCTTTCCTTCTGTAAAAATGCCTTCTCATTTTGAAAAGCCATGCCTGCTTCCTCTAGAAAGGAGAAGCAAGCAGCATCACCTGTCTGAGAAGGTTACCATTACTTCTCACCAATGCCTAAGGGACTTTGCAAGTGATTTCTGCCCAGTTTTTTGTCCTTATGAGACTCTATGGGAAATGGCAGGCTACCAAGTTCACATAAAATCTCATTTCCAGAAGCATGTACTTTTTCAGCTTGCTATCCAAATACCTGGCATCTTTTCTGATGACTAGCATTCCATCAGTAAACTTCCTGCCCTATTGTCATCTCCTGTATGTGGTTCAGGGGTTTAAGCTGATCTGTTATTTCCAGAGCTAGTGGGAAGGGGAAAAAAGTGACCTCATCTGTAACTTTGGGAGCAGATTTTTTGCTGGCTGGAGGAGAAAAAGACAAGGTACCATCTTCTTCAGCAATCATGGGATTTGAACCTTCACTGGTGGTCTCACTAGTGCTCTTTATGTGCTTGCATTCACTTGCTCCTGCTCTCTTTACCAGATGGTCTGAGCTATGAACCTCTTTTCCTAGTTCCCTAAGGCATTGTAAGTATCAGTGATGGGTAGTTGTCCCTGGCTCATGACTGGTGTACTGAAAACACAGACTAATAGCATGACTGTATCTTTGAAAGAGAAGACCTTTGCTTTTCCTCTGAGAAGGCCTCCAAATCTGAAGCCCATGTCTACTGCATTTTGTCTTGTCAGTCATAGCATTTGGCCCATTATTTCATTCTGATTGCTGCCTACTATGTTTTGACCTGTTTCCTCTGTAAAATCATAACAATGAGCTGATAAGAGGCATTGCTGACAGTCACTGATGTCATGTTTTTTTAAAGCAGAAGGGTTATAACTGCACAGTACCCTTCAAAACTAAAAGAAGTTGCAAAGCTACAACCAACCCCCGCCTACTGTGCATGAGCAGTCGACAGTTATTTAACCTTTAGTGACAGGTGACGTTCTACAAAGAGAAATGATGCTTTGCGGGTAATGGTTTATTTATTTCTTGGGCAGCAAGCTGTAAATTCACCCATTTATGGGAGCCACATTTCTTGCCTATTGTTCGAATGTTGCTTAGAAGTGTCGTTCTGTTATCAGCTTGGATGTCAAATAGTCACCGCTCTGTCAATTTGATGTCATGCCATCTATGGGAGGAACTAAGGCTGGCAGAGTGTGTGTTTGCATTTTGAGGGAGTGTGTTGTGAACAAAGTCAAGAAGGAAGTGAGGATGGAAGAAGCTTCAAATTTCAGCTGATCCTTCACTTCTCCTTGAAAAAACGGCAATCGGAATACTATGTACTTTTAGATGTTAGTGCCTTTGTTTCATGGAGCCTGACACACACTTCTCCACAACCTGTTGGCTATGCGAGAAGACATGGGTGCCAAAATCAATGGTCTAAGTACAGATACAAAGCTGTAGTGTCACTGACAATGAGTGGAGGCTGCTGCCCTTTCCTCAGACTAGTCTGGAGCACTGGGTGGTGGCTGCTTGTGTGCTGGTGCACTTGAAATATTTCCTCTAAGTGTTTTGTTTTTTGGAACTTTCATTAATATGAAGGTATATTTGAGCGTGTTCACTAAATCAACCATGTGTATTCATCCTCATCTTAAGAGATGTGAGAAGCCAAGGACAGACTTTCAGCTGAGTTACGCTGTCTTGCTTATCTTTCTTTTTGAGACTATTCTAAACAGAAGGAAAAATTCTAAACCCCTAGAGGTGCTTTTGCAGATTTTCATCTTAGAATTGTTCTCTGACATATTTGTTACATTTCCCATAATGCTTCTGCTGTTCCTCCTTCCCTTTGCCATGATGCCTTTAAGGCTTTTATTCAATATATGGAGTTGTTGTATTTCATCAGTGCTGAAACAAGTCTTTAATTTTTCAGGCATATCTGGATGTGCAAATGACCATTTGCATGTGAAAAATGAGTGCACCCACAACTCTGCAGCTACCCATAAATATCTGAAAGTACAAAATTGGAGGCTGCAGTATGCAATTTAGTGCAGTGTCTTTGTGCCCTGTTCTGTTCAATTTATTGTTGGCGAAGCATGCACCTATGCATAAAGCTGAAGTTGTACACACATTTTCACTCTAAATGCTAAATTTCAAATGGAGGTGGATAAGATTTTTTGGTTGTGTGCTTCATTCAGCAAAAATGAGTAGTTTGTTTGACCAAAGTGATTTGTGAAGTATTTTAGTCCCAACACCCCTCCCTCAAATTAAAGAATTAAAATTTTCTGCTTTAGCTTTTTCAGAAAAGAAATATATTTTCTCAAAATATTTTGACATTTTATTGATATCTCATTCTTGTCATTATTTTAAGAAAATAATGGAAGTACAAGAATAAAGTGTCATTGACTAAAAGCAGTTGTATTTGTGGTGAAACATTCTTGGCAAGAAAATTCAGTGTTTTGGATAAACTGTAAATAAAAGATATTTCTATTTGGAGGAAAAAAAAGGAGAAATCAATTAATAATGAATAATTCATTCCCAGACAACACAGCCTGTAGATAAAACAGGTTGCGTAGGTGCAAGGGCAGCCACATGGGATCTGCACAAATCAGTTTAGGTTTGACAGAGCATAATACCACCGATGCCATATGCAGGCAGCTAGGCTGACTCCAGGCTTTAGCTGGTTCCAGGCATCCTTTCAGCTCTCTGCCCAGCTTAATAAACCATCCTGAGACAGAAGACAAAAGATATGGCAAAAAATCTGAGTTATTGCACATGTCAGCTTAGGCATGGAGGTAATACTGTTGATGTGGACTTCTCTCCAGGATCTAGGTCCCTGATGCCCTACCCAACAGAGAACTGATTGCTTTTACACATTTCTGTTTTAAGGTGTTGACAGTTTTTAGGAGGGAAACTGGTCTTCCTTGTCTGCATCTGAACAGGATTTTGGGGGGAGCAGATAAACACACACACACACACCCCCACTGACAAGTAGTAATTAGAGCTGTGAAACTTGTCATTTACTGTCTGTTTTGCAAATGGATTCAGTTTCTAACTTTAAGGTGCACAAAAGTTAAAATTTGCTTGTGACTTATGTTTCTGGAAACAAATGTGCCCATGAAAACCTTGGTGAGGCAATGCAGGGCAAACAACAGTGGAACTGTGGCTATTCCTAGGCCCTTGCCTATTGAAGTTGCACTGAACCTTCTCCAAACAGCTGTTTGTTCATCATTTTATTTAGTATACCTCAAAAAACCAAAAAAACCCCACAAAAAACCCTAAAGGTTAAATCACAGAATGGGTATGTTTGGAAAGGACTACATGCAAGCAAAGCAAGGACTTCTTCCACTGCTTCCCATGGCCAGGAAGATGTTCAGCAATCCCCAGGAGAGCAGGGCCCCGTCACACATGTGGAGTAAGTGGAACAACAGGACCTTAGCTGTGGCTAATGGGTTATGGCAACACTAATAACAATAGGGTGTTTGGCTGAGTAGCTGTGTACTTCATCCCCTGATCCCATGAAGGATCCACCAACCAAATAGGGATGGATACTGTGGGTTTGCTGCCAGTCTACCCCAGCCCTACCCTACTGTGTCATCATGTGAATCCATTGAATGGTGTGGCCTTTAGGCTGTTAAATCTGTGTGAGGTGTAGTCACATTTTGTTTATAAATAATGATGCATAGGTCAAAGCAGAAGCAGTGAGATTCTGGCTCTCAGTTGGTTTAAAACACAGGGTGGACAACCTAACCTTCCCTCCTTGCTTTCTCTGAACACTTTTTACTAAAACAGATACCTTTAAGTCAGTTGATACAATCACAAACTCAATTTGACATTGAGATAAAGTCTTTGGGGGTGGGCATGGAGACAAAAAGGAAAAGAATGAACATCAAGGAGGTAGAAAGATGATGAAAACTTCAGGGTCATTTGAGAAAATGAAAGGAATGAAAACTTCACTTTCAAAAAAGTGTTAGAAATCCTAAAATGAAGCAATCTATTTGTGATGCAACACTTTGGTTCATCCAAACAAATTAGTCTGGGGACTTCATATAATTTTTTTTCTTTCTTAACTTAGACTTTTTTGTATGTCTTTTAGGGCAACCTAAACATAACTTTTGTTTTGGTTTGCTAGCAAACAAAAAAAAAGAAATCAATTATTTTCACAGCTCTAAATTGCACATTTATAAAAGACAAATGCTCTATTGCTGTCTGTCACTGTGTTGGTCATGAAGAAATATCTTTGTTTATCCACTTGTCTTTCTTAAAGAGGCAATGAAATTCAACACAAAAACCATGGATTAAAGTAACAGTGAAATGGAATGTGCGGAAGTCAGGAAATACCAGAATTACAACGTAGTCTTTAAATGCTCACAGGCTGTTCTTATTGTAGGATTTCTGTCTTGTTCAATGAGGGGCTTAGTGTATGATAAATAAGATGTAAGGCCACAATGAATAATGAAAAGTAAAAGAAATATTTTGAATAGCTGCATATTCAGCAAGTCCCAGACATCCTGTGGACTGAATGTGGTAGGATCTGTGGGGGGAGGGAGTGGGTGGAAATGTGAGAAAAGCATAATAAAGCTACATCAAAATACATATGAACTGGAGACTGGTTAAGAGTATGAGGGAAAGTGTTACACTGATGTTTCCTGACTGTATCTCACTCTGCAAATCTAACTTTTTAAAAATTAAAATTAATCTGAAATTCCTTACCTTACCACTGACTGAGTACTCTGGGGATTGTCTGAATCAAGCCCTTACACAAAACAAGGTCACAATCCTGACAGTTGTCCCATATAGGAGAGCCCTGGAAATCAGCAAGGGCTCTGTGTGGTCACTGGTTCCTGTGTGTGCAGAACAAATAGGCAGGTTTGCTGGAGTATGCTCCAGACATCCTAGGCTGCCTTCAAAACCATTTGCCAAACTTACAGCCTCTGTAAGAACTGAACGTGGTTTCTTGATAAGTTCTTTTAAAGAGTGTTATAGAGGAGTCATACAAAGCAAGATGACAAACCTCAGAGGGCTCCTATGCTGTGCTGAGTAATGCTACTGTTTCCCAATAACTTGATTGCTGAAATAGAAGGAGTGTAGCACTTGGCAGTGTCTCAGTAAGAAGCAAGATGTGTTTGCTGCTTGATCTTAGCGTGCTGTGCAGCACAGACTTGGGGCATACTGGAATCTCAGTTTAATGCTATGGTATAGTGTTTCTGCAGATTCAAAGCTAGTGGAGATGCACATCTGACAGTCACTGCAATAATGTAAATGAAATATCCTTGAAAGTGTGACGGGCCTACCTTCCACTGTCTAGTCTCTTATCTGTTGAGTTATGTTCAGCAACACAGAATACGTTTATCAGCCTTTTCCTCTTCTCTCTTAGTTTGTCAAAGTTACCTTGGAAGGGTTGCTAACTTGGTGCTTGTGTGTGGGGTTCATTACTTTTGTAAGTATGGTTTGACCACTGTAGAATGGTCAAACCCCACTGCACCCCCTCCCCCCCCCCAAAAAAAAAACAACACCCAAAGC
>VWZF01003098.1:1036788-1089842 GCA_013396755.1 Sclerurus mexicanus
AAAACCCACCCAAAGCAAAACAGAAAAAAACAAAGTTTTGATTAAGTAAAAAAACCACATTTATGTTGTATGTACCTTCTTCATTAGATGTGTTGAAATTTTTCTGTTGGTTTTATACCCATACAACCTTATGCACAGTCTAGAAGAGATGGCAGGAGTCTTTGAAAGAGCATGTAAGTCAACCAGTAGCCATTGCTCACCTATCCTGTACTTTCTGTAGCCTCATGAATGTATTGTCTGCAATTAATAAATAGCTTGCTTCAGAGTGTAGAGCCTGTAAACTTATGCAAGGGAAATTAGCAAAATCTTCATTACGTATCCCTTTCTCACTTCTTCTGTCTTCCAGGATGAAAAAACATATTATTTTTCCTGTGACATAATTGAAACCAATTCTTTTTGTTCCTCCTCTTCCAGTGTTCCAAACGAATACCACTGATAAAGTAGCCAGACTTCTGACAGTGAACACTGATTGAATGCAAAGAGGTTTGGTATTCACATCTCAGATACTGGAAGCTTTGCCTCAGACTCCAAATGCCACACATTATACCTACCTGTGTAAATTTTTATGTAGTGCAATATCAACTTTTTGTTACAGAGATGTTTACATGCTGTTAGATCCACCAAAGAAAAGACCTGTCCTTCTAATGTTGGTTGCTAGAAAGGGCTTTATTATGCTCTTGTGTGTTAAGACTGGATTTTTCCTGCAGTGGATCTTGAGTGCTTTACAAATTTCCAGCTGTAGGAGACTTAGAGTGAGGATGCTCCAGGTGGGAGAAACATTCTAGTAACTTCCGCTGCTAGTAGAATGAGAGGGTGCTGCTTCCAGGGACGTGTTCCTGCCACTTACCTTCTACTTGCTTTGGTGCTCAGTAGATCCCTCTCCAAGTCCATTCAAGTCATAACCCAGCAAATAAAAGCACCTAGTTTTCAGGTTGGTTAGTGAGCCAAATTCCCTTGGGTCCAGTGAGCACTGGAGCTGGTTCAAGGAAAGGGTCAGAGCTGCACAACTGAAAGCATGGGCGAGGAAAGAACTGGGGAGCAAGTATTCCCTCTTTGGGCTCCAGGATGTGTTGGATCTGCTTGGCTGCTAAGGAGCAGTTTATTTCCTACTTCAGAGGAAAGGTCTTACAGAGCCATTACTGAAACTTGTACTGACATTTGTTAAAGTTTTCCCAAGCTCTTATGGTACCTGCCTGTGTAATTTAATTTAGCAATGAGTTGGCAAAATGCCTACATACTATTTTTACAAGGTAGTAGTTGGTTACAGGGTCATTAGCCTTTCTTCCCTCCCCCAACTACATCTTGGTGGATCCTCAATGTTTAGTGCTAATTCAGAGCCTTTGCACACCGAATGGTGTACAAATGCTTGTTAAAGAGGCATGTTTGAAATCCCTTGGCACATGCTTCAGTCTTTTTAACTCTCAGACCTAAACATTGTGAACTTTAAAGCTGCTTAATTCTGTCTGTCGTGACTTTTGAATAATAGCAATGAATCCCATTCTAAGTGCTCTGTAGTGGTTAAATCACTTCTGCCATGTTCTTTCAAAAAATAATCACTGCTGGATACTGGCCAAGTCCAGAAAATTTCAGCTCTGAAGATGAACATTTTGGCAGGTTATGACTGACTGAAATCAGCACAGAAACTCATTTGCATTCTTAACTGTAGCAGATGTTACTGCTGTTGCCCTGCAAGCTGGACAGCAGGCTGCAGAAGTAGGGGCCACTGTGCTGGCACAAGACCTGTTGCTGCTTCTTCCTGCCCTCAGGCACAGGTGAAGAATGTTTTCTAAATTCTGCCTACTGGTGTTGGTTTATTGGTGGCACTAAGCAAGTTTTTGAGCACTCTTATGCCTTCCCATGTAGATATGCACCTCCCTACTTCTGCTTTAGCCTAGTGTTGGAAGCTGTACAGTAGAAAGCACATAAGTTACTTGGGGGAATGAGCAGGGAATCAGCGTGACTCTATGTCAAACCATAAAACAAGTCCCAAGACTTACGCCTGGAAGTGTCTGATCCTGAACATTGAATGCAGGTTGGATAGCTTAGAGTCTTTCTGGAAGAAGGTCCAGGCACAAGATACTGTCAAGGACTGAGCTGATACCAGTACAAGATTCATGCAATATCTCATCAGTCAGCTTATAGCGTTTTGATAAGTGAAGTTCTCTCCATCTTGTGACAGAATTTAAAGGGTAAGAACTTGCATGGGAAGCCCTGGAAAAACAATCTCACTCATGCTGCTCGCACCGGGCAATAGGAAGCAGAGGTCCCAGCAGGAAGTAAGTGCCAGGTCTACCCCAATCTCCTCTCCTGCTAATGTAACCAAAGTTTAGCAGTGACGGGAAAGGCAGTGTTGCTACTGCTGCCTAGCAGTCTGCCATCGCCATCTCCCTGCTTTGTGTCTGTGCCAGAATGATCTTTACCCAGTGCTGTTATTAGTACACTGCCATGCAGAATTTTTGTTTCAGTGGAAGCATACACATGAATTTGCCTTTTCTGTGTAGTCAATGTAATATGAGGCAGTAGTGGCAAATGTTAACTATAGAAGAGTTGTGTGCTGCTGGAAAGGCCAGCAGAAGTCTGATGAGAGAACCCAGAGCATGTAAAATGGCATTACATAACTCAAGTGACGTAGCTATTCCCCATCCTGTGTGTCTACATTGCTAAACATGGTCTGAAATGTATTCTTATATGGTCTTCCCACTATCCCTTTTGATGCTGTTTTGATTTTTCTGAAACTTTAGTCTGACAGTAGAGTGGCTCATATTGAGGTGAGCCTTGTTTCTTTTGATGGAAACCTGCTGTTAGAGGCATCAGCTTTTCCAAGTAAGGAGTGCCAAAGGGACTAACTTGTTCTGTCCTATGGCATTGCTCGAGTCATAAGCCCTTTTCCACAACTGGATGTGCTTGCACCATGGTAGATAACTGAGAGAGAATGGCAGCAATGTCTGTGAATGAATGCAAGGTGGGGCAACAAGAGCCATAGTCATTAGGAACTCCTGTGCATCTTAGGCATTTTGACAAACTCATGTAAGG
This sequence comes from Sclerurus mexicanus, assembly GCA_013396755.1. Classification (NCBI taxonomy): domain Eukaryota; kingdom Metazoa; phylum Chordata; class Aves; order Passeriformes; family Furnariidae; genus Sclerurus; species Sclerurus mexicanus. The sequence goes on from VWZF01003098.1 coordinate 1,039,822, forward strand.
AGAGAGACCACAGACCACATTCAGTTTGGTATGAACTTGTTAGAATCTGGCTTCCTTAACAACTTACTTCAGGTCTTCTCTTTTTGTTCCAGCATTATCTTTTCATGTCACTCCTAGAGCGTGACTTACTGTAGCAGCACAATGCATTTGAGCAGCAACAAGCTCTTCTCCAGGAGCTGGAGCACCTATTGTTATGTGAGGAGATGACTTATTTATCATAAAGATAATGCAGGAAGTGGGGCACAAATCTATAATGTCTCTATCTACTCTTTTTAGCCTTTTCAGTACTTGGTATTGTTTGATCTCCTCGCAAAGGATATCTATTGTCATTAGCTAAAATATGTATCATCTGTGATGCTCATAGCTCACACCCATGTACTCACTCAGCTTTTTGGAAGTGGGGACTGCCTCCATGGTCCTGGCTGCCTCCTGTGACAGCTTTCTTGCTTTCAATCCTGTTCTGCCCTTAAACACAGGATAGTCAGGACTGAATCAATACATTTCAGTATAATCTAATAAATAATTTGTCTCTGGGCAAGTTAGGGGTTCCCAAGGCAGGGAAGGAGTACTAGCCTGGCCCTTCTCTCTGCCTTTTGGAGTAGGCGAGTGTCAGAAGTTTTAAAGGTTCAGTACCTGATAGCCAGCATTTGCTTTAAAAAGTTATTAAAAGCTGTCATAAGTTGCAGTAGTCCAGAGGCCGCACTGGTTTTTGTGCAGACATGATACACAACTTGGGACTAGCTCAGTGGTGGAGACAAACAATCATGAGCATCTCTGCTAGGAGAAAGGGAAAGGGAAACCTGCTGGGAAAGGGAAACCTGCAAGACGGCTGCATATATTTTCCTTTCTGCTTCTGGTGACGTGACACACTGTATTCAGTGAAGATCCATATTCTTGTCTGCTCATTTCCTTTTAAAATTTTGATGTAGCTTGGGGAAAAAATCAATTTCTTCTTCCTCCTGTGACTCCCCTCTTGCTGGCAATTGAATAGTCAGAAGTAAACAGGCTTTACTTTTCTCTCGAGTGTCATATAGCTGCAGACCAGTGGCAGTTTCTTTGCATCAGAGTTCAACTGTGTGCTAGAGCACACCTCTGATTTTCCAAATTTTTCAGACAGAAAGTTATTACAAGGCACAGAGGCTCTTGAAGGGAAGGTTTACAAAGCACAGCAGCCTGGAAATCATGGATAACTGTGACAACTGCCAGCACTGCAGCCCCATTGCAGATGAGGATGGCCCTGACAGCAGTTGAATTGTGCAGCCTCTCCAGGCTTGCAGAAGGGTTAATCCCCTAATGCTCCTTCTCCCCTAAGGAAATCTCCATGGACTTATTAATAAGCAATGCACAGATGAGAGCAAGGGCCAGAAAGGCATCTGCATCTTCTGCTCCCTTCTATTGTCCCTATATCCCATCTTTTTCAGTTCACTCTATTTTCACTGTTTATCACTAGGGAAGCTTGAATGCATAAAGGGGAACTATGAGCAAGGCTGGCACTGAAGTAATAAATTTAACTCTGAAATAAAGGATACCTGTGGGTAATAGGTTTGAAATTGCTGTGTTCCTTGGTAATGGGATATAATTACAAGTACCACAAGATCTGCAGGGCAAAGGTGCAATTATACCCCTCATGTCGAAGTCAATGAAAGTATTACACACTGTTGCCACAATTCAGTGGCATGGAGCAGGGAGCTTATTGGGATGATAACAGTAGTTCAGCAAATATTTCTTTGTAATTCCTCCATACTGCCCTCTCCCCCTGCAAAATCTTGAAAATGGGCCATACACTGGGATAAAAATCCCCATAGCAATAATGTGCCACAGGCGCTGTGGGATTGCCAAAGGGTTCCCTTACTAACTACCAGGGAATGAGTCCTGAGCAATAGGTCCACTTTATACCAGTGGGCAGGTCATCATTTGTTACTGCATGGTTCTGCAGTAATTAAAGGCTATTGAATGATATTTCTCCACTTTAAATCTGACAGGGGAGTTGTGCCTTTGTGTCCCTGTGTAGTTGCACAGTAATTACTGAGTAATGACTGATGGTGTGACAGTGTTACACCAGGCTGCTTATTGTGTTCCCCTACACTGGGCTGTTAATCAGAGGGTGATGTCCTAATTGTTGCTACCTCTAATGGGAGGGTTTAGTTGTGTGTGTCTGCCCTGTTCCATGGTAATTATGGTTGGATGGCCGGGAAGTGGTCACACACAGGCTGAGCAGCCTGGGTAGCTGCTGAGGTTTGGGGAGGTGTTGACTATTCAGCTGGTGAGTATGCCAGGAATTGCCTGACTTGGGAGTTGTGCAGGATAGCACCCAGCTTAGAGGTTCACCTTTATTTAGTGTGGTGCTGTTCATTTATCTTAGCGCCAGTTGGGTGTTGGCCAGTAATGAGTTTTTTGTTCACGTGCAAGATTCCTCTGAAAGGGCAGCTCTTGCACTTTGTGTTTTATTTCACTTGCATATTTCCCTATGTGATGGCTGACAGGTCTGTGGCTGGCACAGCTGTCCAGCCTGCTGATGTGGTCTGTCCATACAGACTTCAGCTCTTGTCATATGTCTGGATGATGCAGTTTTGCATTTTGTTTCTCTTGAAGATGTCAGTTTGTCTACTCATGCTCTGTGCTGACAGAAAGCCATGTGGATGTCTTCAGTGCATTCTGAGTTGAGCTGGACAGCTCTTTCAGGGCATGTGACTTGAGGCACAGCATCATCAGTCACAGAGGGCTTTCTGCAAGTTGTACTACTGGCAGAGGCCTATCCTGTGAGAGACATACCCAAGTCAGGTCTCAATCAGGCCTCAATCAGAGCTTAAGATTAGTTATGTGATCAGGTGTGCCATGTCCAGTATCCAAATTGTGATCGTTCCTCACTTCAAGAATAGATACGCCCAATAGTTTTTCTTTTCCAAGTACCTTCACAATGAACAGTGAGCCCTAAGTCCCATTCTTTAGGGTGAAAGCCAATGGAAAAATACTGCAATTTCTTCTACTTCCTATGCAACAAAAGTAGGAATGGCTGAAATGTTGAGTCTGGTGTAGTGATAACAAGCCCAAGTAAACAGTAGCACCACTTGAATAGAGGAAGAAGGTTTTTAATGTTGATTTTAGCCCTTTATAGAGCAATGTAATGAGATCCAGGCTGGTGACTTGCCTCACCCCTTCCTCCCATCCTTGCTCATATCAGTAAGTCTTGCCATGTATTGCCATTGTGTTTGTAGGAAAGTGCTACTTGTGACTTTCCCTTGGAGCACCTGAGATCTGTCAGTGCTTTAAAAGAAGACAACAGGCTGTGTGGTGCAGTGTGCTCATTTGTCATTGCTCCAGGGCCTTGGTGAAACCAAGAAAAATAAGGCCATGAGCTACAGTGCAGATCTCTGTAGTCCTTGGGACCACTGAGCTTCTTCCTCTGTATGGGAGTATATGAGGAGAAAAATCTCCATTTAGAAAACCCCCAGGAGAGCTGATTTTCATATTTGAGCCCCTCTCTTTTGGAGGCTGCTGCAGTGCTGCCAGATTCTCTTTTCCTCTGTGTGAGTCTGGCTGTCTCTGTTTCTCAGAGTGATGGTGACTTCTTTCTTTTTCTTTCTTTTTTTTTATTAAAAATTGTAACATTTGAGTCTTTGAAATTGAAATGGATTTCAGTCTTTCTTATATTAATTATTGATAAATGGAGCCTGAGAGATGGAGATGAAACCTGGCATGATTAAAGACAGACAGTTTTTAATTTTATGTCTCTCACAGTGACAGAGAAATCCAGTTTAATAGGAGTCATTTATTAAGAGAGACTTAATCACAAGCTTGCAACTGATTGGGGTGAGATAGCAGGGGAAGGAGATATGCACTGGTGCAGGAGGGCAGCCAGTTGGGTGGGGACTGGTGCCGCAGCGTATGCACTCTTCAAGTCCCAGCACATGTGGAGAATGCATGTGGAAACCACATAGCCTGCCTGCAAAGGCAAGGGAGGTGCAGTCCAGCAAAACAAAGTAATGACAAAGCTGCTGAGCTGGGACTGGCTGATGATGGCTCTTATCTCAGCAACGTTATGGTGGCCTTGCTATTAGCCAAGACACTCTGCCCTCCACCAATGCAGAATCAGAATTACTCAGAATCTCTTTTCCAAAACATTTATAGGCTAATTAAAAGGCAAGACACAAAAGACGAATAAAGACAGACAAGGAGATGATATTTTCCTCTGGATGTGGGAGGAAAAATGTTCTGCTCCCTGTCAAGCTTGCTGAAAACTATGTAGGCAGGCAATGCATTCTGTATTGTCTTAGCTGTTGGTGATGTCACTTAACAACATTATTTCATGTGACCTGCACCAATGAGGCCATGGTTTACTCTTTCCCCACTGCTTCTGGCTAGCAGGTAATGAGGAAACCTTTTTAATAGTTACTCCTCAGACTGTGTTTTTTCTCTGAGGACTAACTAAAATAGTGATCTATAGTCCTTCTTGTGACAGCATTGTCCAGGCTGTGAAATACAGGCACCATGTGTAGAGACCTTATCTGACACCATCAGCTACTACACTGCTGAGGTGGAGGTTGCGTGTGGTTGTACCTGAGTCTAGCAGTTCTGGTACAGAATTGATTCCTGCATTTTCATTTCAACACCTTACTAATAATATTTGTATTTCATGGCTGTGCAAATCAGAGTTTGTTTACTTTGTTTAGTATACTCAGGCATGGGGCTGCAGCAGTACTGTGAAACCATGGTGCAAAAAGCCCCCCCAGCATGCTGGGCAGCTCCTCTTCTGGTGAAACATGGGACACTGAGGTTTAGCTGGACAGACTCAAGTGAACTTGTGGCGTGAATTACTAGACCATTTACTGAGCTTAACATGGAGGTTAGCATTTACTATTCAATGTTTTCTTGATCCCTCTGCCCTGGGCTGGTCTTGGACCTAGGAAGGAGGCTTGAAATGCTCAAAAAAGACTGGAACAATTGTCTCTTCTCTCTCTCTGTTGGTAGAAATCCAGCCTAAAGAGATTTCTGTGGATTGGTAGAAGCAGGCTTGATGCACAAGGAGTGGAAGACAAAAGGAGTCGATACAACAGTGGTCTTCATTAAAGGGAGCATTGCTTCAGAGATGCCTTCTTTCCTTACTAACTGTTGTGTGTTGGAAGTTCTCAGGGAGGAAAAGAGAGTTTTCTGTAGAGATCACAGAATATGCTGAGTTGAAAGGGACCCACAAGGATAATCGAGTCCAATTGTTAACCCTGAACATGATCATCCCCAGGAGTCATACCAGCTGCCTGAGGGTATCATCCAAACCCTTCTTGGACTCTGGCAGGCTTGGTGCTGTGACCACTTCTCTAGGGACCCTGTTCCAGTGGCCAACCACCCTCTGAGTGAAGAACCTCTTTCTAATATCCAGCCTAAATTTCCCTGACACAACTTCAGGCCATGCCCTCAGATTCATTCACTGGTCACCACAGAGAAGAGATCAGTGCTTGCCCTGCCACTTCCCCTCATGAGGAAGTTGTAACTGCGATGAGATGTCCCCTCACTCTCCTCTTCTCTAGGCTGAACAGACCAAGTGCCCTCAGCTGCTTCTTATGCAACTTTCCCTTGAGGCCCTCCACCATCTTTGTTGCCCTCCTTTGGACATTCTCTAATAGCTTAATGTTGGTTTTATATTGCAGTGCCCAAAACTGCACACAATATTCTAGGTGAGGCTGCCCCAGTGCAGAGCAGAGTGGGACAATCCCCTCCCTCGACCAGCTGGTGATGCTTTGCCTGATGCCCCCCAGGACACCTTTGGCCCTCCTGGCTGCCAGGGCACTGCTGATTCATATTCAACTTGCTGCCAGCCAGGACCCCCAAGTCCCTTTCTCAGCACTGCTTTCCAGCATCTCATTCCCCAGTCTGTACAAACATCCAGGGTTACCCCATCCCAGATGCAGAATCCAGCACTTTCCCTTGCTGAACTTCCTATGGTTGGTGATTTACCAGTCCTCTGATTTCTTGAGGTCTCTCTTCAGGGTGTCTCTGCCCTCAAGGGAGTCATCAGCTCCTCCCAATTCTGTGTCATCNATTCATTCACTGGTCACCACAGAGAAGAGATCAGTGCTTGCCCTGCCACTTCCCCTCATGAGGAAGTTGTAACTGCGATGAGATGTCCCCTCACTCTCCTCTTCTCTAGGCTGAACAGACCAAGTGCCCTCAGCTGCTTCTTATGCAACTTTCCCTTGAGGCCCTCCACCATCTTTGTTGCCCTCCTTTGGACATTCTCTAATAGCTTAATGTTGGTTTTATATTGCAGTGCCCAAAACTGCACACAATATTCTAGGTGAGGCTGCCCCAGTGCAGAGCAGAGTGGGACAATCCCCTCCCTCGACCAGCTGGTGATGCTTTGCCTGATGCCCCCCAGGACACCTTTGGCCCTCCTGGCTGCCAGGGCACTGCTGATTCATATTCAACTTGCTGCCAGCCAGGACCCCCAAGTCCCTTTCTCAGCACTGCTTTCCAGCATCTCATTCCCCAGTCTGTACAAACATCCAGGGTTACCCCATCCCAGATGCAGAATCCAGCACTTTCCCTTGCTGAACTTCCTATGGTTGGTGATTTACCAGTCCTCTGATTTCTTGAGGTCTCTCTTCAGGGTGTCTCTGCCCTCAAGGGAGTCATCAGCTCCTCCCAATTCTGTGTCATCTGCAAACTTGCTTAGTATCCCTTTCCATCCTGTATCCAAGTCATTTATGAAGATGTTTATGGCCATAAAAATTTGGGACTTGGGGCCTGAGACAAATGGTGGTTTCTGGTAAGAGACTATGAGCTGCATGAAAGGAACAGTGGGGACGCTCTCCTCTGGCAAGAAACTTAAGGAGGCTTACAGCTTAGTGTTCATGTCCCTGTTCCTGTCTGTCTTCTATGCTCATGTGAACTCCATATGGTTATCCATGCTTTTATTAAAATTGTATTAATTGCTTCAGATGTTTGAGCCTTCATTGTCCCTTCGCTTCTGTTTCTCCTGATGAATGGCTCATTTTCTTCCACACACCTTTGCTCCTTCCCCCCCTGCCTAAGAAAAAGCTTTGGTTTGGACTGCATTTTCAAGTTGGAAAAAAGAATTGGGATAGAATACATTTCTACTCCCTTCATTTTAGTATATATGACTCTCAAAGTACTGAATGATGCTCTTTCCAGGGACATTATAAAAGCCCAGTCTTTTCCAAAACTACCTTTTATGGCTGCCAGTATATTTGTTTTTTCTCTTGGGACGGGTTCTTGAACCACTCTTCTATACCTGTTTCTCAGTTCCTTTGTAGTGTGTCCAGGAAGCAAACACTGGTCCTTCCCAACAGGATAGCCATTTATACCCAAGGTAAAGAAAGTCTCTTGCTCTGTTCATTTTCCTTTGTCATCCTTCTTCTCTCTTTGTTCCTTGATCCTGACTTCATTGCAGGTACATTAGAAATACTGCAAAGCAGTAGTTAGGGATGATGAAAAGTGTGGCACCTAATGATCAAATGCCAGGCCCACAGAGCCATTCTTGTAGGCAGACTCCCAACCAGGCTGCCTGAGACCTTCATGGAAGGCTGGTCTGGCTGGAAGGGTAGAGGTTTAGCATCAGTCATGCTGTCCTTTGAATGTGATAAAGACTTCAGCCATTTCCCCAGGGCACTAATGCAAAAGATTATAAAGCTGCTCTGTAATTTTTGTCTATTCAGAATTTAAACTACCATCAATCATCTCAAGTTTTTAGTGTCAAAGAAGATAATGTAGCCAACTATATTATTAGGAAGAGATGTGTTTCTGAAGCAGTGAACGTCTGTGGGTGCATCTGAATAGCACTTAACTAGATATGCAATCTCTCATCGGCAGTGCTATTAAAAGAGCTTCAGTTTGTGGAGGTGGACTCTAACTCAGGGAAGCTGTGCTAAGGGATACGGCCATCAGCTACTTCACATGCAGCCTAAATATTTGGGTGGGGGATAAACAACGAAGGAAGATTGAACATCATCCAGTCTGTGAAAATATCTTTTCCACTTCCACAGCATGAAATGATTCCAGTGGCTGAAGAACCTTGGTTAGAAGGTGATTTGGCAATCCAGCCATACCTCTTTGGTTTTACCCTTTCTAAAAGGGCACTTTTTACTGATGAAAGGTATTGGAGTGACCACCATAAAAGTGGATATCTCTGTGCAGATAAATAGCAACTGCTCGGGTAGCTCGTGGGCAAACTTTCTGCCTACTCCAGCATAATCCTTGACAGAAGCTTTTCCTCAATTGGAAAGTGGAAGCCAGAGCTGTTCCCAGCCTCTCTGGGAATCATGGCAGGAGATGAGGGGAAAACAAACCAGACACAGGAGATGTGAGCATGAGTGAGAAAGGGATACATAAGCAGATATAAGAGAAGGAGGCACATAGAAGAGAGCATTGTCAGAGATGGGGCTGAAGATGCTTCTTGAAGGGAGGTGTGCTGTGTTGTGGAGGTGCTTTGGTGGGGGAGGTGATGCAGCCTATGGGTGACCCACACTGGAGCACAGGTACCCCTAAGGAACTGTAGCCTGTGGAAGATCTGGGCAGGAAAAGAGGAAACAAGCAGCAAGGAAGGAAGAAAGAAAGCAAACAGTAAGAAATAAGAAGCTGCAGCAAGAAAATATCATTTACCAACCCAGTCTCCTGAGCTGTCCATCACCTCACCCAAGGGCCTTGCAGTGAGCAAGTGTACTGTGTGTCCATGACAAGGGAAGGGGAGACTGGCTGGCTTGTCTGTGGGAGGATGTGTTATACTGCAGCAGAGCCTGGGGAATTGCAAAGAAAGAGGTTTACCTAAGTGTCTGTTTAATTGTTTATCATCTCTGTTTTCCAATGCCTGAAAGAGTAAATAAAAGCTTATGTTAATTGGTAATAAATCAAATTAAGTGAAATTCCCAAAGTCAAGACTCTTTTGCCCATGATGTTTTGGAACTTACTCTTGTCAAGTGTTTTTCCCTCGAGGTTATTTATTACCCCCTTCACCTCATGATTTGCCTAAATTTTAATAAGCAATGAGGTAGATTCTTCAGTTTCAGGAGGCTATATAACATTATGACTCTCTAGAAAGTTGTGGAGGCTCCAAATATAGTCTCATTATTATTTTTTTCCCTGATGGTATCAAAACCAGCCTACAAAGCTATTGCTGGGGAAGAGCTGAGAAAACCTTTATCGGCCTCCTACACTTTGGTGCTTCTTTTCTAAATTAAATACAAACTGGATTGCCTGTGAAATCTCGTAGTGTCTTTCAACAGTAGTGTCCAGAGGACAAAAAGCAGGGCTCATTATATCAGGTACTGGCAAGTGACTTCAAGGTAGTGATTGCACTCATTGTGCATTATAGTATAATGAGAAGAGATACCTGTATTGATCTCTCAACAGAGAAAGCACAACAAGCCATATAAATGATGTATGGATTGTTTCATGCCACTGATATACAGCCATCTCTGGTGAATTACTGTCACAGGCACAGATTTGGGGTAACAAAGAGTAATGAAGAAGTGGCACAATGACAGTGCCACTGTTCTCTGGCCTCCATGCTAGGCTTTTACATATGGCATTGGATGCTCCTGTCCCAAGGTTTTTCATTGCATTTGAGTTGTGCTCAAGGCCAGGTCTGAGCTTGATATAAGGCTAAGGATGAAGGGAGGATTATACAGTTACTCCTTTTAGTTTTGTTTCCTTCCAGCAGCAGGAGGCAAAGAGATACCAGCTTTGTTTTTTCTTTTATTTCACTTGGTTGCTCTCTGAGGCTTTTGTTTTAATGTTGTAAAATTCTTCTGTTGTGTTCAGTCTTCCTCTCCCATTGAAGTGAGCATCCAGACTTCCCCTGCTTTAGTGAGAACAGGGATTGGAGGCACCACAGAAAATGCCTCTTTGTTTTGGTGGGTTTTTTCTTCTAAAATCTTGGAATAGACAGATTAATTCCCAACTATTGTAGTAGTAATGACCTTTACAGGAGAAAACAATATAAAAAAAAATAAATAATGGCCATAAGGATCTCCAGCCTGACCATTTTGGGGACCCCTGGTGTTGGAGGCCAAGTGCCTAGCCAAAAAAATCACATCTCTAAATATAGTTGGCTCCAGCAGCAAAAAGAGAGAAGAAAGAAGAAAAGAGAAGTCAGCAGGTCAGATGCTGAAGTTGCAGGCGTTCATATCTAAATAGTCTCTCGATGTACCATTTTGTTCCTAATGACACAGGATTAGGAGAGGAACATTACTGAGGTTTTATAAAATGTGTAAGTGAACAACACAGCCCAACCCCCTCCTGTCCCCTTCTTCAGCGTATATTGTAAAGGACTTTAAGGATTTGGGAAGCCAGATTTAGCAGCTGAAAGTAATTTGCTCCCTCCCTTCCTCCTCCATCCCCTTTCTCATTGCCCCCTCCATTTCCTATTTCTGTTTCATTCAGTAATTAACCTTTTGAATAATCTCCCTTGCAGAGCTGGCTAAGCTGCTCTTCTATTTTCCTATTGTTAAGTGTCCTTAAGACAGAAGCTGGACCAAGTGTCTTGATTGACTGACAAGTGAAGCTATCTGAAAGGCAGAAGAGTTCAGTGGGTGCAAGGGATGATGAGGGTAAGAAGGTCAGGTGTTCTCCTGTGATAAGGAGGAGAAAGTGTCAAAAGTTGTGCTGTGGGATTTTTGTTCATTATGCCCACTGTAGTTCTTTATAGGTGGTTGGGCTCTTAGTTTTTAGGAAATGGGGGCCAGGTCTGCTGCAATCAGACCAAAGCAGGTAGGATCTTGAGCAGTATAAGCAGAGAAAGGCTTTGTTCCCCTCATTTCCTTTTCCTGCAAAGGAGAAACTGGTGTTTTTCCATCACAATTCCTGTTCTGTTCTCTACTGCTCATCATTCTCCCTTTTTATTTTTTTTTCCTATCAGCTACTCCCAATTATTGTGAGTTCACTCTATTTGTAACAGAGCAGTTGGCACGCAGCAATGCGTTATTAAAATGTATTCTCACCCCTCTGTTCAGTAAGTTATCTGGGAGCAGACTGACTTTATACTAATTTGCTCATTATTCTCAGTTGTTAGATAGTTTGTGTGATTGAATTTTAGCCTCTGATTTGAGAATGTATTTTTACTGAGTATCTACTTCTGATTTCCCATGCCATTTGATGGATCAGTGATGCCATGTGACATTATTCTGATTCCTATGTCAGTGAGTCTAAGCACAATACAAGAGGTTTCATCCTTTTGCCTGTTCACAAATTGTCTGTGAATATTTATCTGTAAGTATTCAATGACTCTTGTATGCACTGAGCACTGTTCCAAATATCTGCAAGGCCATTTCTGAAGAGAATGTGTGCATTGAGATATGACTGGATTCAGGATGTTCACAAGCATTTCAGTGTTATCTGATTTTCCATCTCTAAATAACCGTATTTATCCTTTCTGGTTTTGCATACAATTTTCTTCAATCTTGCATACAATTTACTGGGAAAAAAAAAAAGATCCTAAGCCTATTTTCTTGGAAGGAACCACCTGATCTTGCTCCTTCTTCTTGAGACACTTGGTTTTTTTCTCTCCATTAAGTGAGTTTCATTCCACTGAGGTGGGTGATGCTGACTGCATGGAGGGCATGCTGTAAACTGAAGTTGTGTTGATGACTAACAGAGAAACCAGAAAGCCTGCAAGGGTCCTGAGTGAATATTGTTTGTGATCAACTATCTACGAGTGGTGATCACATCCACATAGTTTGAACTGTAGGTAAAACAGCTGAGCTGGTACAAGGTAGTGCAGTTCCTGTGCAAATGAATAAGGACTTGTGGAGGCAGAAGTGCCCATGTTACAAGCTTGTTCAGATGTTTGTAAGCTGAGTCAGTTATGTGCAAGCAAGGATTAAAGCTTGGTGATGTGGGCTCATATATGTTGGAAAGGTGGCTTCCTTTCTGAATGGTCTCCACTGTAATCTGTTGCTCCTTTCTACTCTGGGCTGTTGACATCAACAGGCTTTGAATCAGACCCCTGAAAATGAGGCTTTTTAAAACAAAATAAATTTGTTATTGGAGTGCTTCCTTGCCTTCTGAGTTTTTGTTTTCTATGTTATGTTCAGAAATCCCAGTGAAGTAATGCTAATGTGTGAAATGCTCATCCTTACAGTGTTAGTATTTGTAGCCTTTCTGTGCAGCAGCTGATACCTGGAACACAGGTGTGATTGTCTGAAGGACAGTGGTGGCATTTCACTGGATATGAGGATAGTCCTGGGGAAGGAGTCACATCCACTATGTAAAAAGTGGGTTACCACAACAGGATGAGAGAGCCCAGTAAATATGAGATTTGTAGCTGTTTGATGCTTTTAGCTTCACCATCAAATGTCCCCATTTTCTGAGAAAAACTGGTGAAAAATTTAATGGAAGCGCCCCAGCTCCTTGAAACAAAGCAGTCTTTTGTTTTCTGTTTGTGCAGTGGCCTAGCACCATGGATCCTTGGCCCATAACAGCAGTTCCTATGTACCACAAAGAACTGCATGGTTAATAATGTTGAATTATGGGGCATTTCCCCATGGGAGGGCCAACACGGATGCAGAACCAGAGGGCAGCAGATAGGGAGTGGCAATTAATGCCAAGGGGAACAAAGAGGCCTCTTCTCCCCAGTCTTAGTAGTCCGAGCACCCAGCATTGTGGGTATTACATGCTGTAGAGCTTGTTCCCCAGCAGCTGTTGAAGTCACTGCACCTCTGATGTCAGAGGCTTCCACCCAAACCACGTCATGCCTGTAGGTGTAGCTCCTGCAGGTCTCTGGTTGTTACAATGCTGGTGTCTGTCCAGCAAGCTGGGGCTAAGAGTCATTTCCTCTGCAGAAGGTATGTCCTTGTTGAGGAGCTATGTCACCAGGTCAAGGAGTCACGTAAGTACGTAAGGAGGTTGTGTAGCATTTGTGAGGACAAGATCGATAGGATAATCTCAGAGATCTTAGTCATGGGAGTCTCAACTCCCATCCACATCAGAGATGCATGTGGATTCTGCACTGCATCTCGTAACAAATCAGAAGTCAATAAATGAGGAAAACTGGAAGCTAGTCACTCTCTACACAACTTCTGTTCCTCCTGATGGCTTGACATTAGCAAACAGGTTTAGTGCCCTCCAAGCTGAGGAGGAGGTAGGTAAGGCTCCAAGTGAAGCAACTGAATCATCAGACCCTGAGCAACACAGGATCACCTGAAAAAAGTAATAAGCATTTGTAGGGGATGACTCCCCACTGCAAGGGACAGGGACACCCATCTGTCAACGTGACTGGTTATCCAGAAAAGCTTGTTGCCTGCCAGGGACTCAAATTAGAGAGGTCATGGAAAGACTGTCAAGGCTCATCAACATATCTATTAGCCTCTGTTGGTCTTTCATGTGGGCACTAATGATATCAAGGGTAAATTGGGAACTATCAAGGGTCTGGGTGCCTTTTTTTTCCCCTCCTTGATACTTCCAGTTAGGGTAAATGCCACAAGAATGGAATTTACCAAGTGAATGGATTTACCAAGTAAATGACTAGGTACATCACTGGTATTGGCAACACGGCATTGGGGCCCCTATTTGCTGATCGACATATGATAGGAGAGATGGGATCCACCTCATGAAGTGGAGCATGTGTGTTTTTGCCGATAGAATGGCCAAGCTGAAGACAAGGAAGGCATGGTGATGGAGTTGCTGTCTACGTGAGGCAATACTTGAAATGTGTTCTTTCTTGGAGTGGATGATGAGCATGTTGAGAGCTTGTGGGTTAGGATAAAAGAGCAGACTAGTAAGGATGATGCTGTTGTGGGTGTTTGCTACAGCCCCCTTAATAAGGACAATGAAGTAGATTAGGCCTTTTACAAGCAGCTTGAAGCACCCTCGAAGTCACAGGCAGTAGTTCTTGTGGAGGACTTTAGCTACCCTGGCATCTGCTGGAGAAGCACCACAGCAAAGCACAAACAGTCCAGGAGGTTTCTGGAAAGCATAGATGACAAATTCCTGATACAGGATCCCCCAAGGAATGGTCTGCTGCTTGACCTCATGCTAACAAACTGGGATGGCCTTGTTGGAGATGTAAAGATTGGGGGCAGTCTTGGCTGTAGTGACTATGAGATTTGGAAGTTCAGTACTGGGCAAGGAGGAAGCAGGGCAGCAAGTAAGATTGTAACCATGGGCTTTGGAAGAGCTAACTTGAGTATCTTCAGGGATCTTCTTGCAAGAATCCCATGGGAATGGGCATTGCAGGGAATAGGGGTACAAGAGAGTTGGTTGATATTCAAGGATCACTTTCTCTAGTCTCAAGAACATTTGCATCCAATGAGCAAGAAATCAACCAAGATATCTCCGTGGATGAATAAAGAACTCCTGTCATTACTCAAGTATATGCAGGAAATGCAGAGGAGATAGAAGCAAGGTGAAGAGCTGAACTGAGAGGAGACCTCATCAATGCCTATAAGTATCTGAAGGGAGGATGTCAAGAGGATGAAGCCAGTTTTTCTTCAGTGGTGCCAAGCAATGGAACAAGAAGCAATGGGCAGAAACTGATGCACAGGAAATTCCACTTGAGTACGAGGAAGAAATTCCCTGTGCAGCTGACCGTGCACTGGTCAGGTTGCCCAGGGAAGCTATGGAGTCTCCCTTACTGGAGATATTCAAGAACCATCTGGACACAATCCTGTGCCATGTGCTCACAGATGACCCTGCTAGAGCAGGGAGGTTGGACCAGATGATTCACTGTGGTCCCTTTCAAGCTTACCCATTCTGTGAATGATCTTGCAAAACTTCTACTGTATTTTTTTTTCTGCATGCAAAATAACCCTGGGAAATAAGCCTCCTTCACATTTTAGGGCCAATTCAGAACTAATTTATTGTATTTATTTTTTAATTGCTCCCTTATGATAGCTAGCACAAGTATTCCACATAATCCCTAAGATTTGTCTGATACTCCCTCAGCCAAATACAAGAGTAGTATTTCTTTCCTGTTCCCTGGGTGATAATTTTTTGATGTGCTCTTAAATGATAATGTAAGTTCCTTGGGGCAGGAAATTAGGTTTTTGTTTTGAGCCTGCTTGTGTGATTAAAATAACCATTGCTCTTAGTTTCACCTGGTAAGTTGGTCCTCTCTGATTCAGGGGGCTGTTTCTGCAAAGAACTAAATCTGCTTTTCTTAGTATTCTGTCAAGAATTTTTTTGTATTTCTGAACTCAGATTGTTTGAAGACCTTCTCTTCTTGTGTTTGCTCAGTCCATAATCTTGCTCTTTTTTTTTTTTTAATTCATAGGTAAGTCTTTGGACTTTCTCATTCTCTCCTGATTGTCTTTAAAGTAATGGTAAGTTATTTAATTTGAGTACTTTTTACAATTACATCACCAGGTAACTTGGATTCATAACAGAACTGCCATTGTTGTGTGCCTGCCTGTGCCAAAGCTAGGAGGGAAAAAGAGATGAGTAGACATGCACAGCTTGTTCTGAGTCCTAGTCATTGTTAAGCTTGATGATGTTGAGTGTAACTGTGATGAATACCAATATCTCGCTGTAATTAGCATCTGTCAAGTTATGCCCAAGTATTGGAGCATCCTGTCATCTAAATGGTATTGGTTACTGCTTTCAGGACTACTAGAGAAGGCAGCAAGCTCTATGTGTCCTGGAGCTGAAGGACTGGTTATTTTTCTAGGAGGGCTGTGTAAGATTCTGGCATAGCAATGCTTTTTGTTATAGTTGTGGTAGAATATATAGTTTTCAAAACATTCAGATGCTGTTGGGTGGCAAGGAAGAGTATGTTCATATGGGATACATTAGTGGAGTCATTTGGGTTCCAAAGGAGATTTTTTTGTTCGTTAGAAATTTAATATGTTCTGTATGGCAGCTGTCCTTTTCTGTGACAACTGAGTCCTGCTGAAGGTCTAGTAAGTCAGAGTAAAATTCCAAGAACAAAATGCTGTTTGGACTGGATGGCAAATATGCATCATGCTCCGGTCAGCCTCCTAGTCCCAAATGGGTGATGGAAGGCAGGGCACAGGTATCTCAGCTGGTGTTGAGATATGTGTGGTATCTAGGTA
Organism: Sclerurus mexicanus; assembly: GCA_013396755.1. Lineage (NCBI taxonomy): Eukaryota > Metazoa > Chordata > Aves > Passeriformes > Furnariidae > Sclerurus > Sclerurus mexicanus. The sequence continues at coordinate 1,055,817 of VWZF01003098.1, forward strand.
TGAGGTGGGTAATCAGGCTATTTCTTTAGAAGAAACTTTTGATCCATGTCTTGAGCCTTGGTTAGACTGAAATCACCAGTGTGGTGCATTTTCAATATTCCTTGCTACTTTTTGGGTAAAATTCTTCATTTTACAATTAAACCTCATACACTGCCTCTCATTTTCTGCATTATATGTTAAAATGTACAAATGGAATATGTCTAAAATGTTGCTGATATGCTCAGGTTAAACAAAAAAAAATGTTTGCAGAATTAACAGTTTAGTTTTCATGGTCAGCTCCTCTTCTGGAGACTTTCTCCTTTGCTAACAATTTCACTTGCAGTAATTGAAGTGTCTGGTTTCTGGTTAGATATTCAAATTGCTAACTTAGCAGTAAAGATTGTTACTTAGCATGTTGGCAATGATAAGATGTTTGTAATCTAGACATGGTCTGACAACATGATTATGGCCTCAAAATAATTTGATTAAAAGCCTTATTAAAATAAAAAAATCAAGTCTCTTACTCAGGTACATACTTCATTTAGTGATTGAAGATACTATGGATTATTCAGATCCTATAAAAATATGTTGTGCTTTGGTGTTTTTGTAAAGCGTGTAATTCATAAATTCTGGTTTAGGTCTGGTGCTGAAATCAACAGCAAATCTTTCTCTTTTTTTATCAGTATCTTTCTGCATTGTTACATGGTCCATGATCCTCATGTATAGAGAAAGGCGTAGACAAAACTGAGCAAAGTTTGTCATCTATCTTAGTATTTCAAGCTTCATTAGAATCAGAAGGTTAGAGGCACTGTTTTCAATGTGTGTTAGGACCAAACTATGTTGTGTGACAGCAAAGGGAGAGTAAATCAAAGTTCCAAAAATGACATTAAAGACTAGGGACAAAATTCTCTAAAGCACCCCAGCTGCTCCAGGAGCTTGTCTTCCTGAAAATCAAAGGACTCAGGGATTTGAGTTCTTTTTGAAAATGGGACTTGTTTTTTTGAAAGCTACTTTTGAAACATGCTCTATGCATTTAAAAACTTGTTCATTCTGGACCTATTGAAGAGACTTATAAAAACAGTTGTGGTTGTTCTGATGTTCAGAGTACTGTGATTTGTTAGTATTTGTACATAGCCATTTATCAAGGGGAAAACTTTCTGGGACAGTGGTATGGGGTGACTTTGCCATGTAGAAAAGTGTGGGGGATGGTTCTTACTATAATATAGGATACATAGAAACTTCTGCATTATCTGATCCAGCTTTTGTTTAATATTTTTTTCATAAATGTGCAATGTGATTGGGGTGGCTTTCCCCTAATACTGAAGTTGAAGGTCCCTGTCTAATTTCATTGCTTGGAAGGTTTAAAAACCTCTCTCTAATTTCCAGTCTAAGTGCATTCATGGCCAGTTAACATCCATATGTTCTTATGTCAACATGATCTCTTCGTTTAAAGAGCTCTTTTTCCTCCCTGGTGCTTACCCATCTGATGAATTTATAGTTTCTAACTGCATACCCCTCCCTCCCTTGCTACTGTTTTTCCCCTGAATTCCTGCTTGTTCACACATGAAACAGAGGGAAGGGACTCCAAGAGATCATCTGAACTGATGCAGCACTGTCTTGACAAGATTCCAGGCAGGCATGACACAGCTGAACAAATTTTCACCTCAAACAGCCTGATGTATCGAGTTTACATGGGAGAACTGGGCTGTAAAAACTGCAACCCTGTGCTACTACAACAGTGCTAAAGTGGCCAGATGGGTGTCAACCTAGCAATATAAGGGCTCCCAAATCTGCACGGTGACATCTGATGGCATATTTAGTGCTGGTGCTCAGATGGACTTTGCTGCAATGTTTCTTGAACACAGCTGCTAGTCTGTGAGTTTTCTTTATTAATGAATCACAAAGAGACACTGGGACTGGATGTATAGTTATAAGTGATTGCTCTGCAAATGTACTTTTTCCTCTTTGGCTTTTAAATTACTTGCTTAGTATTTGAGGGCTTGCAAGTTGATGGAAGGGGTGTGCTTAAGGGCCATTTGTGCTTTTGGAAGTCTCCTCCATATAGCAGTTCTCGATCAATATTCCAGAGGTTAGTTTTGTTTGGGGGGTTCTGTAGATGCCTGTCCAGAGCCTGAGAGTCACTTTACGATCATATGTCAGCATCTGATGTGAAGATGAATTCCAAAAAATATGCAAATGTCGTACCTGGTTGTCCCTTTGAAGAGCTCATGAATCTTCAACATTGGTGCTCTGACTTGTTTTGTATCTTTGAATGAAATCTTCTAAATAGGTGTTATGCAAGGCCTGAGGTAGGGTGTGAGTTTCACTGAATTTCACATGTTTTAATAGGCACTGCTGCACTTCTAAAAATATCACTTATTTCTGCATAGTTACTTATATTCCCAAGGCTCAAGGAAAGTATTTCCTGACCATAGGTACCAGCAACCTGTAATATCTTTGTTTATTGCTTTATTTGTATACAATTTTACTCATTTTTGTTTTACACTACCTATATTTCCTTCTTAGGTTTACAGATAACGATGGCATTCAAACATAGCACTGGTATCCTTCCATCCTGCTTTTTATACTCTTTCCGGTGGAATTTGTGTGAACCTATAGAAAAGTGACTTCATGAGCAGGAAAATGAATTTCAGCACTGGGACTCAAAACAAATACCTCTGTTCTTTTTGAAAGTTTGTGGAGTGATACAGTCCTGAACAAAAGTGTCAGGGTGTTGGGTAGCAAGCAAAAAGGTGGACTGCTGGATAAATTACCCCTCAGAGTTTTTCTTATGGGAAACAATGAGATGCATGCTGGATAACTTATTAAGGGTGGAGGTAAGGATGTGTTATTAGCTATTCGAGTAACAGAGTATTTCTGGGGTGAGTTGCTCAATATACCTGGCCGTTTGCTGCTGGTTCATCCCTGCTGCTGGTAAATGTAGATTAGGCAGTTGGTGCTCAGCGTATTGTATAAATTTACTGCGATTAATTTGCAGAATCTTTTGCCAAACACCTAGTGCCTGCTAAGCTGTTTCCTGCAGAAGCCAGGTGGGCAGTTGGCAAGAACTGCTCATTAGCAGTGGGAAATGCTGGTTCAGATTGGATCATGCGCAACCCACCAACCACCCTAGCACTGACAGAGCTCCTCTGCTGTTTGTATAGAGATGTTGTTCGACCACCACAGGGGCCTGAGGTCTCTGTGACATTTCATTGCCACTTGAGGACGCATTTTGATTTTTTGGCAGGTTACATTGTAGTAGTGAGGTCTTGTTAAGAAAGCACAAGCAGTGTCAGGGATGGTGGCCAAGGGTTCATCCTGGTGCCGATGCTTTGGCCAGAAAATGAGAAATAGGATTTTATTGACATTTCTACATCTTCCACTCAGTTGAAGTACAGGAATGTGAGCTTGCATATATTTGGGATGACAACATTACTTGCATGGAATTGGAATTTTTCCCAGTTATTTCCAACTCATGGCCCACAGTTCAAGTTGTGCATATTCTGTAATGATTCTCAACTTCATGTTTCTGAGGTCTCACTTGTGTTTTCTTGGAGGATGTACTAAACTCTGACTTGCAATCAAGGCACACTACAGAATCATAGAAGGCTTGGCCCACACCTCCAAACATGGCACTGGCTACACAAAGGAGCTGTGTTCAGTATGCACCTCAGAATGTCTCTTCCTAGTAGGTGACCATGGGCATTAGAAGTTGTTGTAAGGTTTTCCGTGACTGCTACTCATTAGTATCTGACATCAGCCAAGTGACACTGTAGCTGTGAGTTGGAGGGCTCCTTAACAGGCCAAATACTGAAGGAAAAGGAGAGGGAAAGAGATATCAGCATCTGACATTTAGGGTGTGCTTCATTCTTGCCTCATGCTATTCCTGCTTTCTCCTCTTGCCTGTTTTTTCCTCTCTTTCATAGCTCTAATGTCTGTTTGTTAAAATAATAATTTTTTTCTCTGCATGAGCTTCTGTCGTTAGATGAAAGGTCATGGATACAATATGAATCTGGAACGATAAATACAGTGCAAAATGGATTGAAATGCACACGGCAAAGGGTTACCAATTAAAAAACACTTTACCGAGCTTGCACCGAACAGTCACACAGCCTCTGATTTCTCTTTGCTTATAATTAGCTGCCATTGAAACTTAATTACTTTCAGGACTGAAAGAAGTGAAAATTGAAAAGAAAAGGAGAAAAAAAAGGGCGGGGCAGGGGAGAATAATCTTTCAGAAAGCTGTGCCTAAAATAAATATTTTACTAGAAAGGTTTTTTTGTAACATCCGTGCTATCAACATGGAAGTCCAATTCAGGCTCATCATGTCCTGAAAATGAGAGAGAGAAAAAGGATGTGTGAGTAAATCTGGCATCTGGTATGTGTTCTTGGGTTACTTTGAAGGCTCTGTCTCTTAAGTCTGTATTCAAGAAGGTAAATGGATATTCCAGCTGAGATTCCTGATGTGCCAGTAAGATGTGAAAGATAGGTACTGAAAAAAGCCAGAAGCTCTACTCCCCATTTGAGAGCATCTCCTCAGATCTTATTCAAGCAGACCATTCCGACACAGTTCAGAGAACCTCCCTTCAGAGACTTCTGTCATCTGTCCTAAGTGCCTTAAATGTGGCAGTCTTAGTGACCTCTCTTTTTTTCCATCCTGTTAGCTGAATTTTAAAATTGATTATCTGTGACTAGGTTTCCTGAATTAATTCCTTTCACCTTTTTTAGCTCATGGGAGAGATGCACTTATTATGTGCTATAATGAGGTGTCTACATAAAAAGGTTTTCCACAGTCATGCATTATGCTGGGGTATCTACTCCAGGTAAAGCATGGAGTCAAATGTATTGTTTTGAGCTATTAGATGTTTGTATATGCAAGTGGCAGTATAGTAAACTATTCTAAAATGGGGAGTGGGGGAAATGATCAAACTAAAGGCTGGAGAGAGTCTGGGATTTCTAGCACTGGTTTTTACTGAGGTCCCCATTTTAGAGCCCCATGCTTGAAAGTTAAGAAAGCAGTGTTTCATTCCAGCAGTTCTTTCTGTGCTTTCCATGAATTAGGCTCTTTCAGTGTGTTTTCAAGTTGGGCATCAGGAGAAGCATGCATGCTTTTGAGTTTCTAAGACTTGAATCAGTCTCTATAAGGAACGGTGTGCATTTCCTCTGAAATAAGCTGCAAGAATCTTGGACAGGGAGAAACGAGTGTTATTTCTCTACAGAGGCAGTAAATTAAGCTTCTAATGGAAAGAAGGCAGGCATAAGCCTCTCATTCCTCACATTCACCCGAGATCCATGAATCAAGCAAATAGATATTTTCATCTGTCGTATGATTATTAATTATATCAGTAGACTATCTTCCACTGCAGGTGAAGTCTTTGTATATTTAAGAGAACATGACAGGTTGTGTTAATTTCAGATGAGAACCATGTTCCCACTCCTTCAGCATGAGGAATAATCTTCAAAATGCCAATGAGTTTTAAGTTCTCTAGCAGCACAAGATCTTAATGGTGATTTTTGAGATAAAGGGAAGCCCTTTTGAATCCAACTGGTGTTTGAGGACTCTGTTTCTACAGGATTATATTTAGGATTTCCTTTTGGCACCATAACATGGAAATATTCATAAGACTGGGAAAGCATGGAGTGAGGAGAAAGTATGCTGAGTAGTTGAGTAAGATTTTTAAGTAAAACAGACAGAAAGAGGCCTTAAGAGGGCAGAGCAGCAATAGCTGATAAAGAGTTGATAAGCCTTCCATTGCTCTTTGTGGAAAAATAACATGACAATCCATACAACTAAGAGGGCAAAACTTTTTCCCCTTTTTATCCACCCCCCCCCTTTAATAATCTGTCTCATGGATCTTACGTATAGGGAAAACTTAGGATAAATGCAATGGGTTTGCTGGAAGAACCCAGCTATGAGTGAAGTGTTACTGCCACTCAAAGCTGAAACCAAGACCTACATTGCAGATTTCTGGGAAAGGCTTGCCCAGTGAGAGGGGTGGGGTACATGTTAGGGGTTTAGGGAAGCAATTCCTCCATATGAGAGAGATGGACAACTGGGTAGCTTGGTGATATTTTTGTCTGTGGAAAGAAGCAGGGTTTGCAGCCTTAGCCACTAGATACTGGCTTTTTTTCTTGGCATTGCCTTACAGGAGAAGAATGTGCAATTATGTGGACCACATTTGCATCCTCTGACCTATGCTGCCAGCGTTATTAACTGTGGATAGACAAAAGTGTACTGACATACAGGTTCATTCTCCCTGGTTACAGTTCTGGCACTACTTCTACACTGAAAGTTTTGGATGGGTCAATTAGACCTCATTGTAGGAGTCTTTTCTTCTAGACAGAGAACCAAGCAAGATATCCTTAATCCTTCCCAACAACAGAAAAAGTCTGGCCTGTCATTTGAGGAGCCAGGCTCCCTTTGAGCCAAAGGAGCATGGGCATTTCTATGCCAAATGAGCAGGGTTCTTGAGGAAGGTGGCTGGGGGAAGCTTTTGGAGGGGTAGGGGGGAAGTACAGCAATTTCATTTCACTTGGGAGTCACCATGGCAGCAAATTACTTCTCCTTCCTTCCTCTACCTTGTTTATAAAGAAAATAGGGAGTAACAATGGCAAGCATGGCCTTCAGCTAGAGTGAGCAGTAGAAACTCATTTACAGCTGAAAAATATATAGAAAAGAAGTAGAGAAACCATTGAATTATTTGTAAAAGGATCATGGTTTTCTTGTTTGCTGCTCCGTTCACTGTCCTCTCTGTTAATCTCTGAGAAGAGAGACAGGCCATTTTCTCAGCCAAGAACAATTTACCTGCATGCTGGCACGCAGTTAAGACCAATTCAGAAAACAAAAAATCACATTCCAAATTAACATTTAGCTGGTGACATTAGGGGAGTTCTTTTCTTTTTTTTTTTTTCCTTTTTCCCTCCCATTCACAAGTTAAAAAGCAGGATCCTTCTTTCTCCCTGAATGGATTAGAGGAGAATGCTGCAGTGATGGGCTGAAGGAATGAAGAAGCTGACCTCGGCAAAACATTTTTGAGTACTGAGTCCTATGGGTGCACGTTGGACATACATTACTAGCACAGGGAATCTTGCCCACTTGGTGTTGGCATCTCAGGTGTCCCAGTCCAAGTACTTCTGCGGGGAGCTGCAGCTGCATAATGCAGAAAGCGTGGGACATGTTTGAACTCCCTCCCACTACCCTGACTCTTGTGCATTTCCATTCAGGTGCAGGCATTACTGAAATCTTGAAAAACCTCATACTGGGAGTTTTCGCACCGGTGTTGATATTGTGAGTCTGATCTTTCAGCACGTTTTCACATCTTTGTAGTACAAATATTACTGAGAAATTAGTACTGCTAAGGCTTATCCTTATACTTTTTAAGCCCTGAGTTTTTTCCAGCAGGATTGTTAGCTGTTTTATGGAGTAGGAGGGTATAACCAGAATTACTCCTCAATATGAACCAACAGTCTTGGATCAGTGGGTGAAAAAGCTATTCCTCCCCTCCCATCCACCTCTGGTACCTCTGTAAGCATAGTGGCCAAGGAATCATGTGAGCACGTAATTTCCAGCTGCTGATGCAATCATCTTTCCTCTGGCCGTTGTTCAGCAATGCCATAAAGAGTATGTGTGTGTCTGCAGGCTGTACTGGAGGTAACAATCTTCCTTGATTCTGCAAACTTCATTTCAAAATCATGATATGGTCAGGATGTAGAAAACTCATCTCCTAAATCTTACAGCACTATGGGGAGATGAAGCTACGTGGGAGGCTCCCAGTACAATGACAGCATCTCTCTGAAGCCCTGCCTGGGACAGGGCCAGACCTGCTGCCAGCTCCAGCATCCATTTGGCTTATGTGGCACAGCCTCTGCAGAGAAATTTAGTGTGATGGCCTCAGAAACAGCACGTGGCTCCAGAGTCACAAGTTGGCTGCCTTGAAAGGATGTGCCATCAGTACTTTCTGAAGATTTGCTGAACAAGGAGAAATGTGTCTCCCCAATATGTCGGCTTCTAGTAGGAATGCTTAGAATAAGTTGTAATGACCTACTGTTCTCAGACTTGCAACAGTCTCTGTTGGTGGAGAAAGCACATGTCCTGCTATTGCCTATGCTCTACATATTTCCTGGGTAAGAAGGGGATCCCCTTCTGCTTGCCAGCACTGAACTCCCTCAAACCTTCATGAAGGTCAATACCTGACATTAGTCAACCAATTACATGGAGCTCAGTGAAGCTGGCACAAAGGGAGAAAGCCAAGCTGTTTAGATGGAAGGGAATATGGTGTCTGCATGGGGCTACATCCAAGGGGATGTTTGTGAGAAAGTGTTAAGAACTAGGAATGAGAGTCATCTTAAAGCTATTCAGCTGTGCTAACCACACCACTGGGGACAAGGAAAGCAGACCAGATGCTTATCTTTCTTTCCTACAGGCTTAAAGGTGCTTTAGCATGTGAGTGGCATCCCACACCATCCACTGTTTTGTAAGGGAAGTTTCTGATTTGACATTTTGGTTTTTGCTTGTGCATATCTGACATCAGCACTTGGACAGTCTTGCAGTAGATGAAATGACAGGCCAGTTTCATGGTTCATACCCTGTCCACCAGGGAATGCTGGTGATTTAAGGAGATCCAAAAAGACCAGTTGGTGTAGAAAGGTGTGGAGAGAGTATTGGGAAGAGTGGAGGTGAGACCGGATGCTACACAAATAGGAAACTTGATGGAGAGTGAGTTTTTTGGCACCTAGCATAGAAGGGGTCAGCACATTAGCAGCTGGGAGAAGATATAATTTTCAAAGAATCCCTCCCTCCATCCTTTCCTCTGTGATCCAAACAGGTGGCAGCACTGGTTCCTACTCAGATCATCTAACTAGAGGCAGTGTCCTTGGCTTACCCTTGTCTATTCACATGGATGCAGCCCAGCTGCATTTTTGCTGAGGTAGGTGCTGTGGGCCAGGTGGAAATGCCTTGTGCATGGCCAGCTGGACCACTCCAGTCTCATAAATGCCTGTCCTGCTCCACAGTGCCCCAGTTGACCAGGATTATTAGAAAGGAGCTGTGCCCTCCACCTGTTCATTTGCTGCAGGATAAAGTTCCCCCTGTATGTGCACACACTCATCTTTCAACCCTCACCTTCCTCCAGAATACCTCTTTAAAATAAGCATGTGAATGGCTCTAGAAGTAATCCTCTTGCTATTGGGGTATAGTGCATGTTCCCTCTCATCCTACTCCTTCCTTCCTTCCCTGTTAGACAGCACCTATCACCACGTTCCTGGAGCAGTTCATCCCATCATCTATTCTGCTGCTGTAAACGCCATGTCTCTTTTTTTTTTAATTTAATTTAATAAAATGAATGCGTGGGTTGATTTGCATATTCATGGATCACTTGATTAATAATTGATGAGAGGGCCTGGGGCAGGTGGTTGAGAATAAAAAACATTTAGCAGGGAGTGGAGTGAAAGGAACAGATCCCTGGCTGGCACATGTCCACAGGGGGAAGAGCTGCTGGGGGCTGGCAGGGAGGGAAGGGGAAAGGGAGAGGCAGAGTAGACACAGAGCTGAATGTCACCAGTGGAATGTAATTTTGTCGATTTAAATTATTAATCATGTCCTCAAAATCTGTGACATTTCATTCCCAGGGGCTTTTTCCTTTGCCAGGAGAGCAGGAACAGGCAAGTTTCTCTTCTGGGGATGGGAAGAGATGAGGACAGGGCAGAGATCACGGGGAGTCATTTGATGGGTTGATATCTTTACTAGTAAGAATCTTGAGAATTTGGAGTAGCCCAGTTGTTCAATATCATAAAGTCAGGACTCATCTGCAGACCCTGCTGCAGTGCTGTGGTTCTCTGATGTGACCAGTGTGATTGAGCTGTGCTGGAGTGTGAGATGAAGTATTGGTTAGACTGGATTATTGCCCCACAGAGAATGCATTCCTATAACTTCTGTTTTCACCCTGCATCTATTCTCAGCAGTCAAAGCCAGCTCTCCCAACAACTCCTTTGTGTGTGATTTACGGGCGGAGAAGTAGGAAGAAGCTCCGTAATTCGAGGGAAGGGGTAGTGCTTAAAGGCATTTTAATGCCAGCTGCAACTGCTCATTTCAGATGTTGCAAGAGTTTGTTTGTAGGACATTCAAGGGATCAACGATGTGAGAGAAAAGAGAGGACAGAAGAAAACAGCTTCTTAGGATTTCATTCAATGAAGCAGGAATGTTGGCTGCCTGTCTTGCCTCCCCAGATCCCTCCCCTGTCCATTTCTGCAAGACCCCAGTCTGTGTTAACATGCCAGATGTAAATACTGTAGACCTGGGCTTCATGAACCTTCAAGGTTTGAGGGCAAGAAAGTAAGGTATTGCTTTGTGCGGTTTTTTTTATAGTGATCTGAATATGTGCATCTCTTCTGAATACAGATGTCCTGTGCTGTTCATCTTGGGAGTTGTTACTTTTCTGTAAATGTACTGCATTTTGTGTGACTTTGGAAAAAGACTGTTACAGTTTGTTCCCTGAAAATTGTCATCAGTGGCATGAAGTATTACTGGGAGTAATGAATCTATTAATTCTGGCATTACAGAAGTACGGAGACCTGGCTAAGGTGGAAACGCTAGCAGAAGCTCCAATGTTGCTAGCCACTGTGAAGTTAAAGATTTTGGTTCTCAGCTTTGTTATTAAAGCTGTGAAAACCCCTGGGACAGGCACCCCCAAGCCATTAGCTTTTTTCCCTGATTGTGTCTGCACAAGCAGACCAGGCTGGTGCAAAGCATTCCTGCTGTTGTCTCAAAGGCTGGGGCTACTCTCAATCTATTTAGCAAAAAAAATCAGATTTTGGTCTGGAGACATTCTTGCCTGGGACTGACCCTCTCTCTATTTCTTTTGCTCGTGACAGCACACAGGATCAGTTGGGGAAATTTGGATCCATAACATTTTTCATCTCCCAGTAGGTGCTTTGATGGTATATTTATGAATAATCTTCGCAGAAAAAAAATGAAAGCAGCCTTTAACAATAGCCCAAGGGAGGCACTGACCATTCATGTCTGTAAAAATCTAGCTATCTTTTAATAAATAGTAAGGCAATACATTATAGAACAGTAATTAGGTAAATCATAAGTATTATTAAATTATTATATAGTGTTACAACTCTTCTTATACTATTGCACTGTTTCCCACTGGAGGAAGGGATCAGCTCTTTGCAGCCTCTGTGCTCTGGTGCTGCTTTCCCCAGTGGGAGAGCTGCAATCTAGCTTAGCGCTGAATTTCCTCCCTCTCCCATACCTGCACCTCTGCCAACTCCACTGGTTTTCTACATCTCTTTGGTATCTTGAACTAGATAGGAATCTTTCTACTGCTTTTGCTTGATTATCTAACATTTAAAATCAAATTGATTTCTGTCTGAGATGCTGCCTCCCTTCCTCACATGTCAGTAGTCTCTTCTGTGCATTGGGCCGCACCATCATTTTGAGGGCACCATCTTGAAGCCCTGCCTGTGTATGTAGCCTGGGGATTTGGGGGCAGAATTCACACTGGCACAGTGTGCTGAGAAAGCAAATCATCATTTAGTGAGCTGGCAATTGGACATTGCAGAGATTTCCCTGACAAGAGTCTGCAGTTTTTGGAAACATACCAGAAAATCTACGAAGACATGTCCAGTCTTTTGCTTGCTTTGACCTGTCCAGTGCAAAAGAGAGTAGATGAAGCTTTAGTAACTTAGAACAATTCTGTTATCCTACAGCTCTACCTTATCATTTCAGGACTTTATACATACTTGGGTGTTTTTATACTTTCTACATTTGTAATTTCTGAAAACTGTTGAAGAACATGTAGGGCTGGTTGGAGTCAGCACGTAAAATACAATTTCTTTAGACTTTGCAACCAAATCTTTTGACCAAGGGAATGTAATGAGTGTAGTAGGATACTCGTGTTAACTTTTCCAAACCTGAGGTAGAAAGTTTCTAATAGCAAATACCAAGTAAGAGTCCTTTGCAATCTCTTTTGCTTAACATTAAAGATATTGAAGGGAAGGGGCTGGGTTTATTTTAACTTTTATTCAGAAGTTTAGGTCAACGTTTATTTTAACCGGACTTTCACTCTTTCTTCTCCTGAGAGACCATGATTTCAGAGATTTGCCCATGAAAGAAGATAGGAAAAAAGATCTGGGTTGGGTGTAGCCAGGTATCTTCAGTCCATCTTGCTGTGTACCTGTACACACTAGTGGTAATTTCGAAGTAAATGTCCATATCTAAACTTGAATGGAAGACATGGCAAGTGTTGAACATCTATGCAAGACCGTGAATTCTGCATATATGTCTTTCTGCAGCAAAGTATTTCATCCTTACTTTTTCAGGGGCTTGAAATTTGCTCCTGGGTACCAAGCCAGGCACATCACTTACTGTGACTAGATCAATTTTCTCCTTCTGCAGAGGGTAGTTCAGTCTTCCTCAGACTCTCTAGTACTTTTGCCCCTATTATCACGGTGTCTAATCACAACTGTTGAGATGATTATCTGCATATGTCCCTGGTGGAAAGGAAGTGTTATTCTTCCGATTTCACAGACGGGGAGAGAGATGCCACACAACTATGTGACTAATGCAAGGTCCCAAGGGAATTAATTGAAAGCAGTGTCTAGAGAAAACTGCAGGAAACATGAGTTTGGTTACCACGTGCTGCCTTTCTGAGTGGCTGATTTTGTAACATGACTCCCACTCCCTGGGATCTAATCTGAAATTCGTCAGTTCGTTTCCTACTTGCAATCTGGTGATAAACACCAGGCTCTGCCAGCCTAGTCCGTGATTTAACATAAGTGCATCTTTGCAAAATTGCTGATTTGGTTGACTGGAGATTGTCCACATCTGTGTAATTTCAGTCAGAGTCAACATTTTCCCCGACATTCGTGATTTTTATTGACATCTGAGACTTTGGCCCGTGGCTGCAGGGAGGAAACCCTGTATGCAGAATTCAGCTCTGTAAATAATTTTGTGCAAAGTCTGAAGGTGGAGATGGTGTCTTGTAGTTCAGGGCTGTTTCATTGCTAATCTCTTTGCTATGTAGTTAACCTCAACAGCGATTTTAGGCATATTGTACCTATCTTACAACTGTCCTGCTGGTAACATGCACAATTAATATGACACCTGGGAATGTAATACATGCTTCATGTCACAGAATTCAATTCATTTAGCCATTTTCTTCCCTGGATATATCTTGGATAAGGTCAGTGAATTTGCACTGAAATTTCATTTGTCTCTGCACATACTGCTGCATTATCACAAGATCCCAATTAACAATGTCAGACACATTTTTCTCCTTTTCTTCTAATAGGAGAAGAAAACGCACAATAAGCTGATCTTTTACAATGCTGTTCAGCACACAGGCCTTGGCACAACCTAGGGAATACCCTTCTATTGCTAAAATAATAGCTCTAAAGTCTTTGCCCAACTGTTAACTAAAATTTGTATAGCATGGTGGATAAATCATCTGCTTAGTACGTCTGAAGCATTATGTTCCAATCCTGTTAAAGTTGTAGTTATTCAATATTTCAATTAACTCTTTTCTGCTGATATGATTATATATAAATTAAATCTTGCTAATATTTCCAAAGCCATGATAGAGGAATATATTTGATCAGATATTTCTTTTCATGTGCATGAAAGGCCTGCTAGAGAAGAGAGCTGCAGAACTGTAAAGAGATCAGCTATCTCTAAATAGAAATGACTTTAAGGAAACGCTGGCTGTGGGAGATGCTTGCAAGCATCTCACTCTGTTGTGTGATCCCATTTTTTTCCACTCTGCAAGCACTGTTGGTCCTCAGCAGAGGGAAAATTGTAAGAAAAGACAGAATCACACAGAAGTGGTGATACAGCAGGTTGCACTTCTTCTTTTTAGCTAGTCCTGTAGTGATATTCCTGTGTAGCAAAAGGATTTCATAGATGTTGGGAGCATTTCCCCATATGGACCCATTTAAAACCTTAAATTTCAGTTCCTGTGGTGCTTTCAGTAAATACAGGTTACATTAAGTCACCAGGTTTTCTAAGGTCTAAATGAGGCAATTGAATTTTCATGGTGCACAGCTGAATTCTGCCTCTGCTTTCTGCTGGAAGACAATCTTCCCTTCCAGCCCTTCTCCTCTGCTACTTAAGGGAGTTCCTGCATCTCTGTGAGGGTGAGTGAAGTGGGTTCCACTTCCATATTTTGAAACCAGACTTCCTGTAAGACAGGGAACAAGCTTTGTTTTCTGTGAGCAGCATAGGACAGAATTGTCTCGAACTCATTGTCCGTGTGCAGCCTACTAGGACTGGGCAAGCTGGTCTTAATTCTGCCTTGTTTTACTCAACCATGCAAGCAGCTCACTTGTGTGTAGCTGGGTTGCTTAAATCTCTTGCTCCTTTCCTTACTGCCTGTGTGCAGTGATTTGGATCCACCCCACAAATCCTGTATGAAATCACCAGCTTCCTCCTAATTTATTTTGTTTTCCTTGCTGTCTTCCCTCTCTTACCGCAGTTCCTTTCAGTCAGTCGTGGGAAGGTCGGGAGCAAAGGAAACTGTGTTCTAATGGATGGGCTGGAGTCCCTGGGGTGCAGGAGGTGCAGTGATGACTGACAGGAGGCCACCTTGGTGGCACCAAACGCTAGTCCCTGCCTTGCCTGCTAGGGTAAGCAATGGCAGAGAGCTAAGATCTTGTGTGTTTTGAGTGGGGAGGGGGACAGGCAGTGCCCTCTGACAGGCACAGGCATTTGCTGTGTGACCTGCCATTTGCTTTTGCTCGTTTGGATACAGAGATGCAGTCTGCAGTCTCGCTGCTGAGTGAAGAAAAGCACTGTGGCTTTTTTAATCAAGTCCTTTCGGGATCTGTCTTTTCCCTGTGTTTATCCTAGCTCTCTATTCTGCCTTGTTAAAATTTCTTTCTCCTCCCTCTCCTTTCTCTTCCCTTTGTTCTCTCTTTATCTTCCTCCTGCTCTTCCCCCTCTTCATCCTCCCCTCTCTCTTGATGAGGGAAAAGTAGAATTTCCCTTTTTGGATGAGACCCCTTTGGCCCATCTGTCCCTCCCTGCATCACACAACCCCATAGCAGTGCACACTACAGCCTATCCCAGGTGCTTCTAAGGAGAGTGAGTGCACATACCTAGCTGTACAACACCATACAAGAACAGAGAAGGCATTTCTTTGCCTCCCTTTCCAGGCCCTGATACCCTGAATTCCCCCTCACATTTGTTCAGCACAGTTTTCAGTGTTGTTACTTTTCCTAAAATTACCCAGTCACAGTATCTGAGCTGACAGCTTCCCGCGGCTCTGGATCCCACAGGTTGTCCATCACATTAGGAGGCAGAGCTGCTTTTTTATTCCAAATCAGCTGCCTCCTGATTTAATAATCTCTTGCTCCCCTTAGTTTTCATGCCTGCACTTCTGTTGGTGGCCACAGCTTGCCCAATGTGTCATGCATTTCTGTGAATCAAATGCAGTTATGCCATTTCAAAAGAGCTGCCTTCACAAGGCTCTCACCTTCCTTGGGTTCTTTCCCTATTCAGCACCATGTGGATTCAATGCTATAGATGGCTATCATAGTACGGGCCCTGGCCTTGCTGTCTGTAGTTGTGGGCTCTGGCCCAAATTTCCAGTGTGACCTTGTGTACAGCAGTGAATTTCTTCATGTCTTATTTTCCCCTCTATAAAGTAGGGAATTATGTTTTATTCTTTTTCCACTTCCTGGCAGCTTTGTCGATCTAAGCTACTCCTGTTTCAGACAGTCTGTACCTGACCATGTGTAGGTGAAGTGCAAGAGGAAGCCTTCATTGGACACCTCCTGGTGTTAATAGAAAAGGAAACATGAATTTTATGTGTTCCCCATGCTTCAGGACTAGTAAAACTTCCACTTGTGGTTTTGTAAAAGGAAACCTCAGCATCCAAGTTGACATCCTGGATGCAGGTCATCTGAAGACACGTTGTGTCTTTTTAAGTGGGTTGCCTGCTTCAGTGCCAAAGAGAGCCACCTTCGTTGAAGAGCATCAGCTACCAGCCATTCTCCTTTGCAGAGGGTCACTGAACCTGGCTTCTTGTGTCTTTTTCGTGACTTGATGAAAAAGAGCTCTTTATTAAGACATAGTTTATGTTCACTAATTTGTAGCATTGGGCCCATAATAGAATGTATGTTTGGCAATTTTTTAAACTTTCTTTTCCTGTAATTCCTAAGTGACAATTTGGATGATGTGAGCTTTCGGAAAAGATTTTTTAACAGGTAGTGTCTTGCTAATACCACTAATTTTCAAGTGATACTGTTTTGACTTAACCCCAATCAAGCATATGTGGATATGGCCCTGAACTCATACTAAACCTGACCTAAATCACTGAATTTGGAGGCTTTGTAACAGATAACTATTTTTAGGTAGTACGCAGATGAACCCAATAGTAACAACACAGGTTATCTTTCAGAAACTCAATTCTCTGCCTTTTTTCCCCCTTTATTGCTGAATTACACCTTTAATTTGCCCATGTTTTGGATCTCCAACTGTCTCTGAAACACTACAGGATGGTGCTCAGCACCCCAGGCTCCAGTCCATCTTATTTTAAAGTGCAGTTGTATTTTGAGTTCACCTCTGCTGTTTACGTCTCCCTCAGCCATTCATGCTCTGAGCAAATTCATGCTGGATATGGAGTCACAAAGTTCCACTTGCACAATGGGGTGCTGAGCACTGGATGGATGGGTGAGATCATTCATCTTGTAGCTCCAGCAACTGCTAATGAAGCATTTGGGTTGAACCTGTAAGACCAGCCATTTAGGTGTTTAGCAATAAGGAGTTCAGTTTCTGTGGGGCTCATTTAAATATTGTCTTGCATAAGAGCGAAGCGACACGGTCGATTCATGCATGATGTATATGGTCCTCCTGCTCTAGAATCATGACTTCCCTCTGGGTTACTGAGTCATATTTTGAAGTGACCGTAGCATTTTCTGGAAATTTAAGTCCTTTTAATACATCAAAATAAGTATTTCCGTTCTTCAGACTGGGGGAAGCCTTCTGAATATAAACTGCAGTAGTTAATATAACTGAATATACAGCACTGGGCAATGCGTAGTTCATGAAAATTTCATTGAGAAGGTATGAATTTTGCTTTCTTCAATAGGAGATGCATAACCAAAAAGAGGAGGCATTGCACCCAAGAGCCAAATCTAGCCTTGTATGGAGCAATGAAAATAAATTAAGCTTTATAGAATTTTTATTCTATTGGCTAAAATGAAGTAGAGTATTGAGGTGTGAGGTCATAGATGCTAACAAAACTGAGCATTGAAAAATGGATAAATTTAGATCGTGTAATTATGATGTTGACTGTATCATGTGTCTGGGATAAGAAACCAGAATGACATGCATAAGGGGAACCCTTATGGGGATCCCATGGGATGCTGTAAGGTGAGGGGAAGCACTGGGGGAAGTTTGTTGTAAATTTAGATCTTCTGTGAAAAGTTGTAAGTATTTTAATGCCTAGAAATTTCAGTTATAACTATTTTTTTAATCCTTACATAGGAACTTCTGATTTTTTTAAAGACAGGCCATGTGAGGAGGGTGACAAGGAGACATGTCTGCTTGAATCGTGGTTGTAAGGGAGAATTTATATTAAGTACCTTGGGATCAAATCTTGTCCACAGTCCTTGTTTGTTGAGCATGTGAGATATTTAATCAGTCTCAGAACAAGGTGGCAAGAACTGGTGAACCAGACTATCTCACTGGTTCTGTTAGCATCTGTTTTCAGTTTTACATTTGAAATATTGCAGCCTTACACTTATAAGGGAATATTGGGGTTGGGAGAGAGAAGTTGCATGACTCAGGAAGTTATCTGAATTTAAAACAAGAGCAAAAATGAAAGCCAACTGAAGTCATTAAAAATGAATTTCCAGGAAGACTGGGGAAAGAGAGATTAAAAAATATTATTATTTCTGTCACGACCGTGCTTAAGCTGGGCCATTAAAGATGCTATTGTCTGGCCCAGATGTTTTAGCACAATTAACTGTTAGGCAGCTTATCCTTCTGCCTGTTGTCAACGGCCCCCTCTCTCCAAGATGCTGTACAGAGGCACATGCATGTCTGTGTGTGCCTCAGCACTCTCTCCCAACTCACCCCATGTGAAAAAAGCACAACTCTCTTCACTCAGAGAGGCAAAGGAGCCTGAAATCTCCCCTGTGATGAAGCACATGGTGTAAGAAGGCTGGTCTGTCTTGATTTTCTTTTTTTTTCCTTTCCTCTGTGAGAGTTTGTGCCACACAAGTCTGGCAAGATCAGAAATGTGAGTTTGACACGTGGTTGTATGTGTTTTAACAGCTACCGCCACAACCACGCATCAGTTTCTTATAGTTGCCTTCTGCTCTACTCTTTCTTGGTGTGAATTAGGCTGGTGTTTTGAGCTGAGGAAACATACTCCTGGAGGAAAAAGAAAAAGCAACCCATTTTGAGAAAATTCTTTCTTCTGTCCCCAGTGCTTTTTCTGGACATGCTCCCTATATATGACCAGTCCTTACCTCTCCAGCTTCAGTTCCCAAGGATGGCCAGGATGACTCCTAGAAACAAAATGTGGTTGCAGATTTTTTTAAATATAATTCAATTTCGCATAGAGTCTGAGTATGCAGAACCCCTGGGACTGGTTGTGCTTGGTTTTACTTATTCCAGGAAAGTCTGTATCAGTTTGCATATCCAGAAAATAGGGGTGGTTAGGATTTTTTCTTTCCCCTTCACTTCCAAATCAATAGTCTATCTTCAGACCTGGAAGTCAAGCTTGCCTCATAAATCACAGGTACACAAAAGGGAAGACATAGCAAAATGGGCATAGTTGAAAAAACAGGGTGTCTTTTAGCTTTGCTAAAATGTTGTGAATGGTCATGTTAATCTGCTGAGTAGATGGGATGGATGCAGAGAAGAAAAAACTCTGAGAAAAGATATTCTACAGCTTTTACACTTTTCAGACAAAACTTTTGTGGCTGAGCTTCTCTAGGCAATTTCAGTCAACTAAGTTGGAGAATAACCATAATCTATTTCTTAAGGTAAACACGAAGTTCACGCTTCGGTTTCTGTTTTCTACCTAAGATTACTTCAATAACAGGCCCAGGCCTGCAAGTGTTCAATCTCACGTATTGTGTGCTGATTTCAGAGCCCAGGCTCATTCTAGGATGAAAGACTGCAATTTTCCCTGAAGGTTTTCTCTTTGCTATCCTCATTCTGGACTGTCAGACAGATGATCTCTTTTCTCTCCCACAGACTGTTTCTTGGGAGAGGAATCTGCCCACTCACCTCAGCACTAGGAGAAACAATCAGGGCTACACAGGTTATTTGGAACCCTGTTCTTGCCCATGCTCTCAGGCACGGTTTACATTATGTCTGGGATGCTCTGCTTAATTTCCTCATTGGTAGTGTATTATTTCTGAATGTTTTTTGCATGTGCATCATGTATGTGACATTTTCGAAACCTTTCACAGTGTTAAGCCTGTTTTGTTTAATAAAGCTGCATTTCAGTGTGGGTCTTGCCAAGAGGTCAGTAGCCATGCTGGCTGTTTGGTCACCAGTCCCACTGTTTTATGCTGTGGTTGCCTGGCAGCTAGGAGGGGAATTTCTCCTTTGACAAAGCTTGTGCCATTGTCACTTGTGTTAAATCAATCTCTCTGCTAACAGCTGACAGTATGGAGCCCCTGACACATGGCTCTGCTCCTAATTCCACTTACTAGAAAGCAGTAGTGATGCACACTAGGCAGCCAACTCATTACTGACTGTAACCATTGCAGCAGATGATTGTTGTTCCTTCCCTTTCACTTTGGATTTCTCCACTGCTGTTTGCTGCCCCCTTTTCTATCAACTCAGATGACCTGACTGCAACAAAATCCTGTCCTGTAAATGTCTAATGAGCAATTATAATGGTTATGGAGATGCAGCATCCCATCCGGGCTGGACATTGACAGGCAGTAAATAAATACTGCACTTTCTACTTCTGTCAGAGTACTCATCGTGCTGTAGTCTTTGCTCTGCTTCCTGTAGCTGCTGGCACATGTATCATGTAGTCCTCCCTCTTGGTTCATGCATAGGAGGAGGGAGAGGGTCACATTAGCTTTATAATGTTAAAGCGTGGAACTTGCAAACCCTGTGCCTTGTGGGGCAACTGGAATGTAATGTGTCCTTGCAATGTAAAGCTGTTTTGTAGGGTGGGCTTTTGTGCATATGGAAATTGTTTAAGGGTGTCTTTCTTATTGCCTTTGAAAGGTTTGCACTTGGCTTTCTCTTAGTTCATTTAAAAATATTTTCCCCTGTCCCCAGTTAAAATTCCACCTATTCTCTCCCAGAATAACTGAACAGCATTGGCTTGGAAACATGGTGCTAGAAATCTTCATTGCAAAGCAGGAAGAGCAGAGAGACATTTGTAACTTTTTCAGTATGTTATGTGCATCTCTCCAGCAGGTTAAAGTTTCCTCCTCACAGCAGCTTTCACCTTTTCTGTGGTTTTATAAGCAAGGGATGTGGACAGTGCAGGGAGATTTTACAAGGTAATAAGAGCACAAAATCTACTGCAGATGATTGATAATGATGGGCTGATTCAGAGATGCACCATCAGGCAAAAGAATTACTTTCTCCCACAGGCAAATTTGGGAAGTTGTCATAGGCCTCTGTTACTGCACAGTTCCAGAAGAGTGCCACATCAGCTTGGAAGCCTCCATCAAATATCAGGACACTTGGCCGTAAGATTTGCGAGCTGTCCTTTTACAACCTCCCATCTACCTTCTATGTTGGATATAAACCTCTGCAAAGTTAAAAGTGATATTGGGATGTGATGGCTCATTTTTGTAATAGAGATGGATGAGTTTTCAAATATGCATGTTTACTCCTTGCCCTACTTGTGAGCATCTGCGGGCACAGCTATTCATCCACCTGCACAAACATTTATGGTGTGTGGCCTCCCCTGACCTGTTCAAAGGCACGCTTCGTTTCCCTTTCTCTCAGCTGTTCAGGGAAGCACCTCCAAGTAATCCAGGACACATCACTCAAGCAGCTGTGCCAGCTGCCAGGTCTGTAGCACCCTCAGCTGGTGCAAGTGGCTGCCTCCATTAAGTTTCATTCCTTCATGTAATAGACAACTTTGTAGGGATACAGCTGCTCAAAATGGTTAGACTCAGAGTTGAAGGTCCTTTCCAGCTTCAACAATTCTATGAAAAGTAACCTAGCCCTAGTCCTGAGTGTCATGTCATAACTATGAACCTGAAGAACACTGTGCCTTTTGTGAGGCATGCAGCATCCCACCTCCTGACCTGCAGTTAGAGCCACTTGCCTTGGGTTTATACACATAGAGGTGTTCAGTTGTTCTTTGGATTGACTGAAATTTTGGTGCAAAAATGTCATGACTCAAAGCAAATGGGATTCTGTGCATCCTCTCAAAGATGTTCCATAAAATAGGCTTCTCAAAATCTGGCAGAGCCAGATCCTTGCACCTGGTGTGCCTCAGCAAAGATTTGTGTGATCTGGCCATGTAGGTCTGTATACAGCTAATGAGTCACCCAAATCCTCTGAACCCTTTTGTACGTATATATGCCTGTAGTCATCTAATATAGCTCTATGTATAGCAAATTCTGTGTATTTTCATTCTCTCTCTTGCCCTGCAGCAGCTATTGTTTTTCCAAATTGCAGCTTTCAGTGTTTTCCTCACATTGCTTCCTTCAACTTTGACCCATTGCATCCCCTGCATTTTTAGACACCTTCCTGAGCAAAGTTTGCTGTGCCAGACCCCTCAGTGATTTGCACAGGATAGCTGGGGAATAGTTTTGAGACCCTGTGTCTCAACTCACACAGTCAGATTTCTTTGCTGAGTGAAGCCAAGCTTTCAGAAGGGAAAGGTTGTCCCTGCGGCCCTTTGTCCTGTATGGATTCCTGAGGTTGTACCTTGGTCTCTGCCACTTATGTGCAGTATATATTTTGAGAGGCCTGCTTGTGAGTCTGAAAACAGCTTTATTTAAATACTGCATGCAAGCTGGTGTCTCAAAATAAGAGAATAATTAAGGTAGGAATGGAAGTAGGATATAAAATATTCATGTACTTAAAAGAAAATACAATCATCTCAGGTGTCCTGTGGTAACAGAGGGAGCAAAACATGCCAAGGAAGTTCAGTGAACTTCTCTGCACAAGTTCCTCTCTGAAAGCTTGGTCCAGGAACTGTGATGATACTTGGGAACAGGCAGATGATTGCAAGGAAAAATAGGGAAAAAGAGTAGGAAGGCAGAAAAATGTTAGCAGGAGTGCTATTTTGCCTTCCTAAACATACAGTTTGGGGAGGGCTTACGTTCTTTGTGCGTCATGTTTGGTTTTGGGAAGGGAAAAAGGGAGAAATTATTTGGAGAAGATGAACTATTTTTGTTTTGCAATGACAGTTTTGTTTTGGAAAATATCCTTAAAAACAAAATAGAACTTGGCAAAAAAAGGCCTTTTTTTTTTTTCTCTCCATGTAGGTCAAATAAAATCTTTCAGTCCCTCTGAAAGGATTGTTTTCTAAAATAAGCAAGCAAAAATTAAATGATAGGTCTTGAGTCTTCCTGGAAACAAATATTTTCAGTTTATCATTTTGACTAACGGACAGAAAAATTGTGCCCAGTGCTGAAGAAAAGGTGTGCCAGAGGCAGATGAGAAAAGAGAAAAATGTGGTTGAGATTGATAGAAAGACGGAAGCTGGTGGTATCCAGACAAAGAGAGAAAGGAGGTGGCTTGTAGTCTTTGCAGTATTATTGGGGTGCATAAATGAGACCTGAACCTTTAGGAGAAAAGAGGCTGGTGAGTGTGCTAGTGCTGCCAACCCTGGGAATGGTGTGCAGAGGGGCAACACAATGGGGCTCAGCTGACTGCTTTGCTTTGAATGGCACACTGCTTTGCCTGTGGTCTTGGCTGCCAGTGGCATTGCTGAGGGCATCCGTGCCCGTGAAGGCTGGAACAGGAGTTAGAGGAATAATTGGTTGGCTGCAGTGATCTCCATGCCCACTGATCTGTGGGGAGCAGAGCCATCCAAGAGGCACAGCCAGATGGTGAGCTCTAATGTGCCCATATTTATAGATGTCTTCATTAGGTGACATCCGCACGAGAGTTGAATGATCTATGCCTTTTGGGGCTTGTCTGGGATCAGCATGACATGATGATGAAGGTAGGCTTTGAACTGAGGGAGTGAAGCACAGGTGTGGGGATGCAGTCCTGTTTACCATGCAGTTTGAGGAGATAGACAAGGTGAAAGCAGAAAACACAGTGAGAAAAAGGGGAGAAGATCAAGGATGGGGGTGAAGCTAAGATGAAACAAGCTGCAGACTTCTCCCTATATCCAACACTACCTTCAGTCCATTTTTTGTCTCCCTGTTGTGCTTGCAGGTCCCATGTGCTATCCAAGGTCATGCTAGCCCTGTGCTTGGCATGTTCTGCTCTCACTGCCATTCTTTGGACTCAAAGCTTAGTGCTGCCTCTGGCTGCTTCTCAACATGTCCCATTCCCATTTGATGCATGAACACACATGTATGTGCATGTGGAAGCCTTCCTGCTACTGACTACAGGATAAGTGACATATATATAAGAAACCTGGCTGATGGTTGGCACCGGAGGAATATTCGTTTTGGGGGGACAGAGCTGAGAACAAGAGTGTTTGCGTTCAGACTGCACCCTTGTATTCCCACATCTACCGTCACTCCTGCTGCAGCTCTTTCCATGCTTTTCCATGCTCTTTCATCCCCACTTGTGTGTCGTGTTCACAGTGCAAAATCCTTCAGTCCTGCTTCCTGGAAGAAGTGTGTGCAAAATGGCAGTTTTAGTCTGCAAATTGTTGTTCTGATTATTACCAAGGCCGTCTTTCTCTAGTGTAGTATTTCCCGGGGATTAAGTGCTGTCATTATTATTGTAGGAGAAGTAAGAAGCATTCTCTCCTTTTATCAGCTGGTCCTTTGTCAGATACTTTTCCAACAGAGATGAATTTCCAGAATACCGTGTATGTTAGAGCAAAGCACATGGAGGCTTTTGAACCTTGTATTCCATAAAGAGATGATGTCCAAAAAAGGGCAATTGTATAGATAAAGCTGTTGCCAAAGGGCCATAAGGACCAACACAAGTGAATGGAGTGTTTTGGATAATAATGGTCATGTTACAAAAACCCAGAGTGGAGCACTCAGTGAACAGGTAGAAGGGCTGCTAGCTGGGATTCTTGGAGGCCTGGTCTGGTGGCACTTCAACAATGCAGCCTGGATGGATTAGACAGGCATCCTATCCTGGGAGCCAGCGAGCCCTGCAGAGTTCATCTGCATCTGGCAGCCTCAGTAAATAATTGCCTTTGAGCTGATTAGATCTCTTGGACCACTTTGCATTTCTAAAATACCTATTACATGCCTATGGAGCTTTTTCTATTAAGTCTGGGTTTTCGTTAGCAGTCCTTGGAAGTAATTTCTGAAAAAAAAGATCAGGTAGACTTATGACATGGCAACTGCAGAGACAGATTTTGGCTAGGATCATAGAACAGCTTGAGGTGAAAGCGACCCTAAAGATCACCTAGTTCTAAGCCCCCCCACTACGGGTAGAGATGCCACCCCCACTAGATCAGTTTGCTCAATGCTCCATCCAACCCTGACTGCAAGTAGGTTTTGCCCTGACTTTGCTAGAGTCCAACAGCATATTCTGGTTTTTTTGTGTGATTATATTACTTACTGTTCTCTGTATGCCTTGGGTGGCTGCCAAAACAGAAGTGTACTGCAATTTGGTGAGTGTGATGGCTTATCTGGAGGGTGGTGCACAACTTTTTATGCTGGAAGTATCCAACAGGCTGCCATTAGTTCTGGTCTGATGTATGACTGTACTGCAGTCCTGGGAGAGGTCCCTGTGTAGTAGCAGTAGGCTTGCAGCTGATACAAATAACTCTAAGCTATGTTCAGCCTCTGAAGACTGTGGTACAGAGAGGGTTCTTTACAGAAGCAGCTGAGCAGCCCTGGGGTTAATGCAGTGGGAAGCCTGGATCAGTCTTGGAGTTGTGGGTGGTGGTCAGGGAAGGAGCAGAAGAAAATTGTACCCTTCCCATTTGTGGGGGAAGGAACAGGGGATCTAATGATCAATTTTATTTGTTAATAATAAAGAGCCTTTTAATTGCTCTATAGTCTGAGGAGAGCAGAGTCTTCCTCAGACTATATCATTGTCAGTGACTATGTCATTTCTCGATCCCCCTCTCCCAGGTGCTAGCCAGTGCAGTCAAGAATTTTTCTCTGTCTTCATCAGCCCACACTGCAGAGATGAGATCCTAGAAGCACACCTAAAAATTCTGGGATTTCTCTGCTGTTGAGTAAGCTCCAGAGGTAAAGTTTCTCTGTAGTAACCTGGAGCAAGCAAAAAGATAAAATCCCTCTTTGTGTGAGGTTGTGGCAGAGCCACAAGGTGCCAAGAGAGATTTCAACAGGTCAGTGCTGGGTTTTACAAACATTTGATAGTAATTGCGAGTCTGCTGCATGCTAAGATCGTGAAGGCTGATTGAATGCAAGAGCTCAAAAAGGAAGAGTTCTTCCCTCTCCAGCCTCCTGCAGGGTGTTATACACTGGCCGGAGGAGCATTGCGGTACTGTTTTCCACTTATATTTGAAGCATCAGCACCGTCTGCTGCTGCAGACTGGAAATTGTAAAGTGAGACCAATCTCTGGTCACTTGTTAAGAGAAATTCATTGATTTAATTGTGCAACCTCATAAATGCCAATAGTTTCTCTCTTCCAGGACCTGTAGATATGCTCCATGTTAGGTGCTGCAGTCCTGCTAATGAAATGGTATTAAACTTGTACCTGCGTGTAGGTGCATTGACCCAGATTTATCAAGCTGTTACACTTAATGCTTAAATTGCGCTTGATTGGCCCAGCAGTCTGATCTGGTCTGGCAAATACAATATTCTCTACAAGGTTCCTAAAGGGAATTCCCTAGCTGATCACACATTTCTTTGCACAATATATTATGGATCTTCCCCTATCTATTTCTTCTCACTCATTTCTACTTATTATCTAGGGAAGCTATCTGCAGCAGCTTGTTCACATGTAAAATTACCTTGTTCCTCTCTGCTCCAAGTCTCTACTGTTAAAAGAACAAATATTTGATTTATTTTTTTTCCTCTAGCTGGAAACATCTTTTTGCATACAAAAGCATTAGTGGTGTTTTTTTTTTCCCCCCAATTTTCTGCCAGAGAGAGAAGCAACTGGGAGTTTTCCACTGATACAGGTTCTCATTAGTGAATACCATTTTGTTGAACTCAGAACTCTTTGCAGAAACTTACTGGTTTCAACAAACTTACGGTCCTTTATCAAACAAGGACTGCCAGAAACCAGCTCATGAAGTGAGCTGTTCAGAAGAACAGTTTTTGGAACACCATGGTCTCAGAGAATGCTGCTTTGCAATAGTTTTAGTGGGTGTCAGGGCTAATCAATTCCTGGGAACAGATTTGAGAAGGGAGCAGATAAGACTCTATGTCTACAGACAGAGCAAAGACAAAGCTGCAGAAGTGTTGAACCTACAGTGGGACTGCAGCCTGAAGAGGCCTTGCTGTATGTTCATATTCCCCATCCTTCTTGCTTGGCAGCAAATTTCCCAAATTTTTCAGCAGGCAATTTCTGCAAAATTTCCTGAAGTAGAGATTCCCACAAAGCAGAAATCCTTAGGTTTACCTGGTTTGGTTAAGACTCTGCTTGTGTTTGTTTCTTTTCTCTAAAGCATTAAATATTTTTGTACCCTTGAGGGCAAACTCTAAGTGATAAACCTTGCTTCATTGTTAGTGTGACCATGGATACCATCTAGCATCTGTTTTATTCAGAAGCTCCTCACAATCCTGGGTTAACATTTACAAATCCTTTACATAGATGTGAGATTTTTCATATGGAGCTCAAGAATGTTATGTTATCCCTAAGGACACGGCGCAGACAGGATTTGCTCTCATACAAAAATAACCTGCGTAATGATGCATTCCCCCTCACCAGTCTGGGGACAGGAGTTACACACAACTCTCAGTAGCAAAAGAATTTATCTCTAGCACCAGAGCTAAGGCAGCAGCAGTAGCAATAGGCTACTCTCAGCTATGTAAACTGGGCAGAAAAGAGAGCTACTTTGTATTTAGCCAGCCTCCAAAATGTAGAAAGGTGAGTACTCTGTAAATACCTGATCTGTACCCTTGGTCTGGATAAGACAAGCATATCCGGAGGTGTTTTCTGTATGTAACTAGAACAAGAGTTTAAAACAAAATGGGTTTTTTTGTGCTCCAGTTGGGACAAATTTTCAGGGACCTGTCCAACCTTCTGTTGCCAAAGTCCACCTGGCTCAGCTAATATGACTTACACAGTTGTGATTTTCCTCCCAAGGCTGGTTTACTAACCCTCTTGGCAGCCTGGCACCAGCCCCTGAGACCTCTGAAGGGGCAGAGCTCTTGCTGAGAACAGCCTTTGTACTTCAGAGGTGCCATGAAGCTCCAGTTCAGGGCACCCACCCGTGGGTCAGGTACCATCAGCATTGCATGGGGCACTTAGCATATGGCAAGTGGGGAGAGCTTGGGGCTTGCAACCTTTTCCTGAAACTGGCCTCATCAGATTTTAAAGGAAAAGCTCTGCAGCTGAATGGGGACAGAAACATGGCATATTGCAGTGGCAATATACTGTCTTCCTGTTTTTTTCTTTTTTCTTCTTATCAGCCATAGGCAGGATATATGCCAATTCTCTTACAGGCAGAGACACTCAGATGAACGTGACTTGAGGAAAAAAACCCCACAACCCTAACCATGGTTCTATTTTAAAATCTGTGAGAATCTGTTTTAAAACAAGAGGAAAAGCAGAAAGTTAAGGAAGACAGAATCAAATATTTATGTATTTCAAAAGCAAAGCAATATAATTTCAGTGACACTGTTGCTAAACGACTGTTCATCCCCCATCTTGATTGACAGATAAAACAGGTTTGTGTCATTCTGAAGTGGCTCCTCATCCATGTAACATCTCCCTTGCAGTCAGGGCTCTGGCAGCTCCCTTCAGAGGCCTCCGTAGGGAAGGAGGGGAGGAAGATTACAGGGATGCAAAAATATCAGCCATTAATTCAATTGTTTCCTTAGCTTGTTCTCCTGTTTTTGCTGATGGTATTTGTTATGTATTCTGCTGCTGGAACAACTGTATATGAGTTCTGTTAGCTCAGTTCAAAGGAACCCAAATTCTAGTTGCTTACGAACAGAGAGATGGTAGGGAGCCTTAAGAAGGTGGGAACATGGGGTTCATAATGTAAACATTAGTTTGTGATAGTCCTTTTCAAGCTGTCTGCTGCCCTGTAATCCTGGAAATGCTCACAGCAGTTGGTTTACCTGGGTGCGAGGTAGCAGCCCCACAGGGACTCTGGCTAATGCATCCTGATCGCAGTGTAGTGTCATGCTGAAAGGAGGCAGGGATGGGGCAAAAAAGGGTGTTTTCTCCATGGGATATCACTTGCAAGAGCTCAGTATCAGTCCAGGAAGTTGGAAGAAACATTTACTGGCTGCTCATTCTCTGCATAAACTGGCGGCTGAGGGGATGCATTGATTTAAGGGCAATACACTTAAGGTTTTCCACAGAGGTGTTATTGGATTCTCTTCTGCTACAAATGCATTGGGCTGGAGCAATCCCAGCAATGGCTCTGCATGTGCAGAGCTGGGAGTGTCAAAAAAAGAAAAAAAAAAAAAACCAAAAGAGGAGAATAAATTAAGTTGAGGGGAGAAATTAGTCATATTTGATACATACTTGAAAATATAAGTGGGAAGACCACGACCTTATCCTCGTTGTTGGGGGAGAGGGTAGACTTTAACAGTACCAAACATAATAAAAAGCTAAAAATTTTTCTGGACATATTACACATTATCTACCAGCTGGCAGAATCTAACCTGATGTCCCAAATGGCTCAGACCCAGCATTTTACTGGCTTTCTTGTCAAATCTCATTGGGGAACACAGGGAGGGATCTTTCCACCACATTATACATGATGCATCTAAGTCATACTTCGTGCAAGCAGCTTCAGCTCTTCCATTTCACTTGCCTGAAACATATTCAGCATTTCCTTTCATTTTCACTTGGCTACTGCAAGCTGCTCTTCCCTTCACACAGCGGCATTGCTAATCCTTCATTCTGTTTCCTCTCCTCTCACCACTTCGGGGATGGTTATGCCTGCAGCAGCACTAGGGTTAATTAGCATGGTGTTAGTATGGGTAACAAGCAACATGAGAGCAGAGCAGCATAGGCTCTAGAGTAAATGTGGCATCTCTGCTAGATTAAATCCAGGGCTGGTAAGCCTCCTTACATGCACCTGCATTTATTACGAACTCTGTTGATGTACCTGCAGTCGTCCTCTTTCCCTTGGGGCCAGGGGGAGAGCTGCTCTGCTGCCTCATTCACAGGCTGCCACTCTTGAGGCTGCATTTCCGTGGGTAATGGGATTATGGTGGCCCTCACGTAGAGCTGTGGCTTCAGCGTATCTCAGAGTGCCCCAGTGGTTTTGATGCAGTCATGTCAGAGCAAAGGTAGACACAGTGAGGAGGGCAGCTCTTGGGGTGATTTGCACTGCTATTCCTTGAGATCCTTGTGGCAATGTCCTTCTTCACTGCTGGGGAAGACCCCAAATTAACGCTCCTGTGATTTCCTTCTAGAACTGCATCTATTGTTTGAATATCTCAGCTAGTTCTGCGGTACTCACACTGTTATATTCCTCTTTGCCTCGTTATTCTCCCTTTTTTTTTCCCCATTGTGATGGGGTTTGCAGAACAGCTATTAACATTAGAGCTTTTAAGTGACAGCTCTGTTTTCTTTAGCTGCAGACTCCATCTCTGCATTGTTCTGCTAAACCGTTGGATGAATGTGCCAGGGCACTTTGTCACAGAAAGCTTTCCCGCTTATTATATCTCTTTTGGAAGGACTGTAGTAGAAACTGTAATGCTGTGAACGAGGGTAAATATATACACACTGAATGGAACTGAACCTCTTGGTCCTTTGTGGGGCTTAGAGTTTGTGAGTGTCTCTACATGCTCAGAATTGAGCAATAAACATCTTTAGAGGCGTATTTTCCTTCTTATGTCTCCAAGTATGCTCAGCTCTTTAAGATGGTCTGGAGATACCTTTAAAGAAAAGAAAATCAAGTCTTTTAAATCAGCAATGGCTGATCTCTGGAGAGGAGAATGATTAATACGTAGTAATAGAAAATGTTGGAATATTCATGACGTCCTCATTTCTGTAGCTTTTCTTTCTACCTAAATCATCTAAAAAAAGGTCATATCTTGAAACAATACTGATGGTAAACTGCCTCCTCTGGGATAAATGGATGGATGGCCATAGCTTACCGGCACAGAGCAAGCTGGATAGTGCTGTGAGAAGAGAAGATGTTTGGGGTATGATTTTTGAGATACTGATCATATTGTTCAGAGGCCATCATGCAGTATTGTACCTATTCCTAGCAGAGAGCCACAAGCTCTGTCCTTTTCTGTGGTTAGCAGCATAGAGCATGTTGTGGATTTAAACCTCACGTTAAGGCACTCTCAGCATACTCTGAATATATGGAAGGGAATCTCTCATCTTCAGAGAGGGAGAACAGTCTTAACAGTAGTAAAAATTCAACCCCACTAGTTCTCCATTCCCCTCTAGCTGCAAACTAGAGGTGATGACTAGAAAATATCGATAGAAAATTTTCCTGTTGGGAGACACTGTATCAGCAAATTCAACTACTTTTGTCATAAACTCAACTTGATAGTGACAAAATTCAGATTGAAACAGAATGGAGAATTGTGATATTTTTCATAATAGGGGAGGAGTCTGGGTTGCTTGTTTTCATCTATGAAGATGGAACACTTAAATTAGCCTAAATAAGTTGGTGTGGGTTTTTTTGTTGTTGTTCTTGTGTTTTTGTTTTTTTCTTTCAGTATGATGCCGTAGGGAAGATTTTGAGATTTTTAAATACAGCATAAAAACGCACAAAACAAAGCCTTTCCCTACCAGTTTTACTTGAACACACCCAGACTCCTGTTCTACATAGTTCATCTGTAGGTGTTTTAGCTAAGCTGTTTTCAGCTGAATCTCCTTATTAGCCTTCTGCTCTGCTGCCTGCTTGGTTTTGAAGTACTGGCACAGGCTCCTCTTTAAGGCATATTTGCTTAAAGCTTGGCACAGATTTTACTTCTCCCTTCCCTGGCAGTGATCTTCTGGTCTTTTTCCCCACGACCATAGCATGGTGCTTATTTACATGAACTTATTGGTCAGCTTCACCATTTTAGGTAGCATTTTTCTACCTGAGCATTGCTATACACTTGGCAAACAGCAATTAAATTAGTCCTCATGCAATCATTGACAAAGGTGTTGCAATCTGAGTTTTACAGCAGTGCATGTGAGAATGTGCTTAGAGCGGACGAAGAAGGAAGAATAAAATACCAAGAGGTGTGCAATCTGTCCAAGGTCACGCAATGACAGTCAGGAGATGCTTTAATTTTGTATCTTCCTCCATCTGCACAGGCTTTTCCCTCTGTTTTGGTACGTGCTGAGGACATGAGTTTTGGGGGATCAGTCCTCCAACTTTTAAGATTCAGATCCAGCAAAGTAATTGAGGCCATGCTTTATCTTTGAAGAGCATGTAGCTCCATCTGGGATACTTACGCTTGGCGTAAGTAAGTGATCACATGTGTTGGTCCAGGCATTGGGAGTGAGAGGCTTCTCTTGTACATTAGGCACAGAGGGAGGGATCTGCTTTAGAAGGACATCAGCAACAGAAAGGCTGGTGCTTGCTTCCCAAGAAGGGCAGTGTCCTGATTGCTTGGGCTCATTGGTGGACCATATAGGATGATCTCAAACTTAGCCCCATTGTTTGAAGCGTGATGACTTTTCTCATTTCTTCACTAGTAGGTCTCATCGCTGCAGTGCAAGTACTGTTTTTTTCTCTTCACCAGTTGATTTATGTGTTTCCGCTGGTAAAACCTGTCAGAGCAGAGGGGAGGAGGCTGTATTGTAGTGATTTTCTATATCTGGATGGTAGAGAGTAATTCAGGGAATGGAGCAGGACATAGTGCTCATGTTTAACGTGGCTTGAGGGAGGAAGAGGAGGTATGTGATGTGGTAGATGTCCAATACCTGCTGCAAGATTTGCCAGAACCTATTGCTTTGCACTCAACCAGGCTAGCAGATCTTGCATTCCTTATAAAGCAGGATAGAGAATGAACTGTGCTTGTCCTCTTCTGAGCACTTTTTGACTGTGTTAAGGACTGCTTGGAGAACTTTGTTAATCAATATCCTACCACCCTCCTTCTCCAATCCCGTTTCTAGGGAAAGAGATTTTTTTTTTCCTCCCCATCATTCAGCCATGGTTTCAAATGACCATTCCCTGTTTCTCTTTCCCTGTCTTTCTCATATGACCCTTCTCCCTGTTGAGAGTGGCTCAGAAACAAATGCAGGAACCCCCCTGCTGCCACTCAGTGATTCTCAACTGCAAAGGTCAATCTCCTCTGTTTTGAAGGATGGTGTCAGCTCTGGAGTGGGCAGAAGTTCAGTGTCTGGCCTCCCTGTTGACACATTTAAAGGTTTCGCTCACATGTCTCTCTTCCTGAAATACTTTTAACAGAGCCTTTTGAAAAAGCTGCAGTCATGAAGCAGTGCCCCCGCTGCTCTCTGCTTCAGCTTGTTACCAAACCAACACACATTATTAGCTGACAGTCCCCTGTAACCTTGCAGTGTTCTTAAGAATTGCACCTTTTTCCTATGCACTTTGAAGCTCTTTAATATTTTCTAGCAAAAAAGATGTGATGATGGAAATAGGTTTGTTAAAATAACAATCTTGAGGCTGAAAAAAAAAAAAAACCTGATCCAAACTCCAAGGGGCACCACCCTCTGACTTTGCTAATGGCTGCATCTATACAAAAGATATATTGTCTGGATTTGACCAAAGACTGTTTTGTTCTTGACACTTGATTTACTTATGTTGTCTTTCATTTGTTTTGTTTTCCAAAGAGTTATAAAAAAATACTTTTTTTCTTTTCCCATTATTGAAGTCCTTTATTCAGATTTTTGTTTTCAGCAAAATAAAGGCCTACCTCCTTTCAACATACTTTGTTTGGAAGTGACGAGTGGAAATTATCTTGTACATAGTGATGATGCAGTAGATTATGTAAGTCGGAGTATGAGTCTATACTTCTAGGCATTTGATTTTTCAGTTTAAATACAGGTACTTTATTTGAAACACATCTGATGAGTTAGTCTCCAAATTTCATTGAAAATTAGTTGTGACAAGGAAAATCTTTTGAGGGGAAAAAATAACAAACAAACAAATAAATAAATAACAAATAAATAAATAAGCAAAATAAATAAATTAAGTGTTTATTTTTTTTTAATCTACAGTCCTTTAAAAACATAATTACTTCAATACAAGCAGCAGAAAGAGGATGATTTTGCAGCAATGAATATAAATTTTGAATTGGGACTTGAATTAATTTTTTTGTCTGAAAATTACCAGATGAGTTTGAGAACTTTTCTTCCTTTGACCCTGCTCAGAGCACAATGTCTTCTAAGTTATCAGGGGCTTTGATGTCATACCCAGTAACAGACCTGGGAAGCTGCAGAGCATGGAAGGTGGAAAGAAAACAAAAATGCCTCAGTTCTAAAAACTTGGCACAATTATTCATGTGTTGAAGGGCATACTGATGTTAGCTTCTCTCTGCTTCAGTTTTCCTATCTGTAAAATAGAGTTAAGAATTATAAGCCAAAGGATTCTGTTGGTTC
Source organism: Sclerurus mexicanus (assembly GCA_013396755.1). NCBI lineage: Eukaryota > Metazoa > Chordata > Aves > Passeriformes > Furnariidae > Sclerurus > Sclerurus mexicanus. The sequence continues at coordinate 1,089,509 of VWZF01003098.1, forward strand.
TGCAATTAATTTGAAAATTGTAGCTTCTTTTTACAAAACACATACAGGAGGATTTTTGATTTTTCAAGTGTATTTCCTACTTGGAATAATTCAAACCAAATTATTCAAAACTGAGCCATTTCTGCAAGCAATTCTTTGGTTCTAAGTTTACTTCTAAGATGTTGTTTCTGAGTGTCTTGGACTTAAGGAAAAGTGAAATCTAGGTAGATCTCAATATGTCCTGGGTACAGACTCAAAGTGTTCCTGTTGTTTTTGGTAGAGTTTTTGCTTTCAGAGTTTTTATTGGTTTTTGCTTCCCTGCCTTCTCCTGCCCCTCTGCCTCCCCCCCCCCCCC